>BSQZ01000049.1:1277500-1647500 GCA_033239005.1 Lamellibrachia satsuma | reverse complement strand
AGGTGTGAAACAGGTAAGTGCCACTGTGTTGTCAACAACATCGTCATATGTACCGTCTCCATCAGCTGTTTGGTCGAACGAAAGGAACGGCCATCGATGTTATGTAACATGAACGAAGCAGTTCGCAATACAATTATTTTACTCATCGCTGTGTCACAAATGTTCCAGCCTAGAAGATCTTTACGAGTTTCACTTGTTTATTCACGAGTGTGTATGCGTGTCTACGTGTGTACGCGCGTGTGCGTGCATATAATTGCGTGTGTGCATACGTACGCGTATGTGTTAATCGTGGGCATTCGGAGGGAAAAGACAGCTTGTTGTAGTGTAATTTATTGAGTTACTAATCTTTGCATGATTTTATAAACGTTTGTTTTCTCTTCAGACATAGATGAATGTTCGAGCAGCCCGTGTATGTTTGGAGCGACATGTGCTGACTCGGTCAATTCGTACGATTGCATCTGTTCGCCAGGATACACAGGATATGATTGTGAGACAGGTAAGTGTGTTACAGGTTATTTCAGAGTGTCACTTTATCAGATACGTCCATATTATAATGTGGAATTATGATACTAGAGTTTATAATTTTTCGTATGGATGTATATTTAAATATACATATCGAGTCGTATTAGATATTGTTGTATAGTTCCAGCTAAAATACCTGCATCTCTCATACAGACGTCAACGAATGTGACACCAGTCAGTGCATGAACGGAGCGACGTGTGTCGACGGAATAAACACATACAATTGCACGTGCGTGGCAGGATACACCGGCAACAGGTGTGAATGTGTAAGTGTGAGTATGTGTGTGTGTGTGTGTGTGTGTGTGTGTGTGTGTGTGTGTGTGTGTGTGTGTGTGTGTGTGTGTGTGTGTGTGTGTGTGTGTGTGTGGGTGCCTGCGTGCGTGCGTGCGTGCGTGTGTGGGTGCGTGCGTGCGTGCGTGCGTGTGTGTGTGTGTGTGTGTATGCTCTGAAACAGTGTTTGTAGAATGTGAGACAGCGGTGTAAATATGTAGCTACAACGTTGCCATTTCAAATTTTATCTATGCTTTTAACACTGCAAATTTGATAGGTGTTACTGGTCGGACTACGAACAATTTGTTAAGTGGTCGGCTAAATCCCGCTAAATCCCATTGTTTCTAAATTATTTCTTATTTGGGCAGTGGATTTGTCCATCCATATTATAATATGAGTTTATAATTATTCATATGGATGTATATTTAAATATACATATCAAGTGGTATTAGATATTGTTGTATAGTTCCAGCCAAATTACCTGCATCTTTTACACAGACATCAACGGATGCGACACTGATCAGTGCATGAACGGAGCGACATGTGTCGATGGAATAAACACATACAATTGCACGTGCGTTGCAGGATACACCGGCAACAGGTGTGAAACAGGTAAGGCACATTATGTGAGTGTGAATGTGTAAGTGTGAGTATGTGTGCGTGTGTGCGTGTGTGTGAGTGCATGAGTGCGTGCGTGCGTGCGTGTGTGCGTGCGTGTGTGCGTGCGTGCGTGCGTGCGTGCGTGCGTGTGTGTTTGTGTGTGTGTGTGTGTGTGTGTGTGTGTGTGTGTGTGTGTGTGTGTGTGTGTGTGTGTGTGTGTGTGTGTGTGTGATCTTAAACAGTGTTTGTAGAATGTGAGACAGGGGTGTAAATATGTAGCTACAACGTTGCCATTTCAAATTTTAACCATGCTTTTAATACTGCAAATTTGATAGGTGTTACTGGTCGGACTACGAACAATTTGTTAAGTGGTCGGCTAAATCCCGCCTATCCTGCATTGTTTCTAAATTGTTTCTTATTTGGGCAGTGGATTTGTCAATTCGCAATCAAACCAAAATGATGTGTAAGAAATACCAACCGAAACCATCCCTAGCATACATGTTCTGACCGGACAAAAAACATTGTCGGGTCATGTTCACATATCCGTGCTTAATTAACTGCATCTCCCATACAGACGTCAACGAATGTGACACCAGTCAGTGCATGAACGGAGCGACGTGTGTCGACGGAATAAACACATACAGTTGCACGTGCGTGGTAGGATACACCGGCGACAGGTGTGAAACAGGTAAGTGCCACTGTGTTGTCAACAACATCGTCATATGTACCGTCTCCATCAGCTGTTTGGTCGCACGAAAGGAACGGCCATCGATGTTATGTAACATGAACGAAGCAGTTCGCAATACAATTATTTTACTCATCGCTGTGTCACAAATGTTCCAGCCTAGAAGATCTTTACGAGTTTCACTTGTTTATTCACGAGTGTGTATGCGTGTCTACGTGTGTACGCGCGTGTGCGTGCATATAATTGCGTGTGTGCATACGTACGCGTATGTGTTAATCGTGGGCATTCGGAGGGAAAAGACAGCTTGTTGTAGTGTAATTTATTGAGTTACTAATCTTTGCATGATTTTATAAACGTTTGTTTTCTCTTCAGACATAGATGAGTGTTCGAGCAGCCCGTGTATGTTTGGAGCGACATGTGCTGACTCGGTCAATTCGTACGATTGCATCTGTTCGCCAGGATATACAGGATATGATTGTGAGACAGGTAAGTGTGTTACAGTTTATTTCAAAGTGTCATTTTATTAAATACATATATATTATAATATGGTATTATAATACTTGATTTTTTTTATTATTCGTATATACATTTGGATATAAAACATCAACTAGATTTTCTGTCACTTTTTAGCTTTTGAAACACGAATGTTACTATTCCTCCACAATATCACATTTATTAAGCTAGTGTAGTTGTCTAGTCCATAACTGCAATGCCAAGTCGTATTAGACATTACAGTAATAATTCCCGCTAAGTGAACATATCGAGTCGTATCTGATATTGCTGGAATAGTTCCAGCTAAATTAACTGCCTCTTTAACACAGACATCAACGAATGTGACACCAGTCAGTGCATGAACGGAGCGACCTGTTTCAACGGAATAAATACGTACAATTGCACGTGCGTGGCAGGATACACCGGCGACAGATGTGAAACAGGTAAGTACCACTGTGTTGTCAGCAACAGCGTCATATGTACCGTCTCCATCAGCTGTTTGGTCGCACGAAAGGGACGGCCATCGAAGTTATGTGGCATCAACGAAGCAGTTCGCAATACAATTATTTTACTCATCGCTGTGTCACAAATGTTCAAGCCTAGAAGACCGTTACGGGATTCCCTTGTTTAATCACGAGGGTGTATACGTGTCTACGTGTGTACGCGCGTGTGCGTGCATATAATTGGCGTGTGTGCATACGCGCGCGTGTATCTTAGTCGTGGGCATTCGGAGGGAAAAGACAGCTTGTTGTAATATAATTTATTGAGTTACTTATCTTTACATGATTTTATAAAAGTTTGTTTTCTCTTCAGACATAGATGAATGTAGGAGCAGCCCGTGTATGTTTGGAGCGACATGTGCTGACTCGGTCAATTCGTACGATTGCACCTGTTCGCCAGGATACACAGGATATGATTGTGAGACAGGTAAGTGTGTTACAGTTTATTTCAAAGTGTCATTTTATCAAATACATATATATTATAATACTCGATTTTTTTATTATTCGTAGATGCATTTGGATATAAAACATCTACTAGATTTTCTATCACATTTTAGCTTTCGAAACACGCGCACGTATGTTACTATTCCTCCAAAATATCACATTTATGAAGCTAACATAGTTGTCTTGGCCATAACTGCAATGCCAAGTCGTATTATACATTACAGTAATAATTCCCGCTAAGTGTACATATCGAGTCGTATCTGATATTGCTGGAATAGTTCCAGCTAAATTAGCTGCATCTTTAACACAGACATCAACGAATGTGACACCAGTCAGTGCCTGAACGGAGCGACCTGTTTCAACGGAATAAATACGTACAATTGCACGTGCGTGGCAGGATACACCGGCGACAGATGCGAAACGGGTGAGTTCCACAGTGTTGTCAACAACGTAGTCATATATACCGTCTCCATCAGCTGTTTAGTCGCACAAAAAGACTGGCCATCGAAGTTAGGTAACATCAACGAAGCAGTACGCTATACAATAATTTGTATTATCCAATGGCCGATTTGTTTAAATGTATCGCGTGTTTGTTGTCTCGTTGTTTATTGTCATGGTCGAATCAACGGTGCGTTTATTGCGCTTCTGATCGGCTGATATGGGCATCGCAATGTTGATGCTCTCCTCTTTTTCCCTTATTTCCGGGGTGAGGCTGGCACCGATAGCGGTAGTCAGCTCCGATAGACGTGGTTAGCACCGACAGCGGTTGTCAGCACCGATAGCGGAAGTCAGCTCCGATAGCGGTGGTCAGCTCCGATAGCGCTGGTCAGCTGCGACAGCGGTGGTCAGCTTCGATAGCGGTGGTCAGCACCGATAGCGGTGGTCAGCACCGATAGCGGTGGTCAGCTCCGATAGCGATGGTCAGCTCCGATAGCGGTGGTCAGTTCCTCCACTCTTCGCTTGTCTATTGCGTTCACTCCAGCAATTCTTCTCAGCCAGTTATTGAAAAAACTTGCAATTTATCTATTTGTTTATCCATTATCGTCATGGTCTCTAGGCGGCATAATTAGGCTGGTGTTACGCCCGAGCTAAGCACCTTTCATATTAGCTTCCGAGATATATGACTATCTTTCATCACCCATTCCGGGGGTGCTATATTGACCTTCTCAAAGTGGGAGGCTCGTCTGTTCCACCAGGCATTGTGTGTCTATAGCCCACCATGCACATGCCGACTTTTAGTCGCCAACAGTTTATCTGACGAGAAATATTTTGCAACTACTCGTCGGCCGACCGTCGGCTGACCGAAGTTTCAGATGCCAGATGTCCACAAGCTTTTTGCCCGCCGTACACATACCGAGTCTTCTATTGCGAACATCTTGATGACTACATGTTCAGTTGGCAACTTAAATGTAGTCATTATGTGTATGTTCTCCACTAAGAGTTGACAACATTTTTTGATGCATCTGGCATCCAAAAAGTCGGTCAGCCGACGATCGGCTGATGGGTAGTTTCCAACTATATGTCGCCAGACAAACTGTTGGTGACTAAAAAAAGTCGGTGTGTGTATCGCGGACTTAACGTAGGTGTAAACATGTTGCCTATCTTAATGATTATTTTAAAGTTGCTAATAAGGATATAAAAGATGATCTACACGTTCATTCAAGTTGTTGTATGGTAATGAAATCCACGTATTTACCCTAACGTTATGACGAAACAGTAAACGTGGTAGAAGTTTTGGTGGAGAAGAAGACATGTTTTAATCAGTACTCGGATCGATCTCTAACTTTCTTACTTCACTTAATCGAGGTAGAGCATAAGGCTGAAACGATACTTCTTTAAATCACTCTATTATTTGAAATTTGTTTCATTTCTTCCACTTAGATCCATTCTTCTTTATCTCATCGGTTTCTGACCTCCTCCAAATACTGTTTGGTCTGCATAGTTTTCTTTTTCATTGGGGGTCAAGTCAAAGGGCTGTATCGTGGCAATTGTAGTTGATTTTCGGAGTGTTTGCTCTATCCTGGTCAATTTAGTTTTTTGTTGGGAAAGATGGTGTATTCCACTCTGATGATGAATACGTGACTGGTTTTTCAAATCCTGCCTTTGATGTATTCACCTTTTCCTCCTATGTCTCCTGTACATCTTTTTCTTTGATTTGTATATTATATTTCATTGTTACGTTTTGTCCACTTTCAGGACTGTTGTCTTCTGTATATTTATTATCAGGTCTGTCGTCTCTGCTTCCTGCGTCAATATGCTGGTCGTCTTTTTCATCTATTTATGTGTATGTGATAGCAGGCAGATGTTATTTGGAAAGTATAGGCCCTATGCGGTTGGGAAATGCTGGCTGTGAAAACGACGGAGGAAAACAGTTGGACGCCTGGGTTATCATTATTATTATTACTATAACAATATTACTGAGTGTTTAGATGTTTACACTCGACAGGAAAGTCACTTTGTCCTTTTACGTTGTCAAGTTGTCGAGACAAAATGTACATTGCGCGTGAAACTTTCCAATGTACTATGACCGCACGTCAGTTTATTTTCTCTTCAGACATAGATGAATGTTGGAGCAGCCCCTGTATGTTTGGAGCGACATGTGCTGACTCGGTCAATTCGTACGATTGCACCTGTTCGCCAGGATACACAGGATATGATTGTGGGACAGGTCAGTGTGTTACAGTTTATTTCAAAGTGTCATTTTATCAAATACATATATATTATAATACTCGATTTTTTATTATTCGTATATGCATTTGGATATAAAACATCTACTAGATTTTCTATCACTTTTTAGCTTTCGAAACACGCGCACGTATGTTACTATTCCTCCAAAATATCACATTTATGAAGCTAACATAGTTGTCTTGGCCATAACTGCAATGCCAAGTCGTATTAGACATTACAGTAATAATTCCCGCTAAGTGTACATATCGAGTCGTATCTGATATTGCTGGAATAGTTCCAGCTAAATTAGCTGCATCTTTAACACAGACATCAACGAATGTGACACCAGTCAGTGTCTGAACGGAGCGACCTGTTTCAACGGAATAAATACGTACAATTGCACGTGCGTGGCAGGATACACCGGCGGCAGGTGCGAAACGGGTGAGTTGCACAGTGTTGTCAACAACGTAGTCATATATACCGTCTCCATCAGCTGTTTAGTCGCACAAAAAGACTGGCCATCGAAGTTAGGTAACATCAACGAAGCAGTACGCTATACAATAGTTTGTATTATCCAATGGCCGATTTGTTTAAATGTATCGCGTGTTTGTTGTCTCGTTGTTTATTGTCATGGTCGAATCAACGGTGCGTTTATTGCGCTTCTGATCGGCTGATATGGGTATCGCAATGTTGCTGTTCTCCTCTTTTTCCCTTATTTCCGGGGTGAGGCTGGCACCGATAGCGGAGGTCAGCTCCGATAGCGGTGGTCAGCTCCGATAGCGGTGGTCAGCTCCGATAGCGCTGGTCAGCTCCGATAGCGGTGGTCAGCTCCGATAGCGGTGGTCAGCACCGATAGCGGTGGTCAGCTCCGATAGCGGTGGTCAGCTCCGATAGCAGTGGTCAACTCCTCCACTCTTCGCTTGTCTATTGCATTCACTCCAGCAATTCTTCTCGGCCAGTTATTGAACAAACTTGCTATTTATCTTTTTGTTTATCCATTATCTTCTTGGTCTCTAGGCGGCATAATTAGGCTGGTGTTACGCCCGAGCTAAGCACCTTTCATATTAGCTTCCGAGATATATGACTATCTTCCATCACCCATTCCGGGGGTGCTATATTGACCTTCTCAACGTGGGAGGCTCGTATGTTCCACCAGGGATTGTGTATCTATAGCCCGACCGTCGGCTGTCCGATTTGTCAGATGCCAGATGTTCACAAAAAGCTTTCAACCCGTCATACACATACCGCCTCTTAAGTTGCGAACATGTTGACGACTACTCGTTCAGTTGGCAACTTAAATGTAGTCATTATGTGTATGTTCTCCACCAACAGTTTACAACACTTTTTGTTGACATCTGGCATCCGAAAAATCCGGCGGCCGACGATCGGCTGATGGGTAGTTGCCAACTATATGTCGACAGACAAACTGTTGGCCTCTAAAAAAAGTCGTTTTGTATATGGCGGGCTTAACGTAGGTGTGAACATGTTGCCTATCTTAATGATTATTTCAAAGTTGTTAATAAGGATATAAAAGATGATCTACACGTCCATTTATGTTGCCGTGTGATAATGTAAGGCACAATGTTTTTAACTTAACATCATGACAAAGCAGTGAACTAGATGTTTTGGTGGACAGGTAGACACACTTTGGTCAACACTCGGATCGATCTCTAACTTTCTTACTTTACTTAATCGAGGTAGAGCATCAGGCCGAAAAGATACTTCTCCAAAGCAGTCTATTGTTTGCAATTGTTTTTGTTTCTTCCACTTAGATCCATTCTTCTTTATTTCATCGGTTACTGACCTCCCCCAACTAATGTTTGGTTTGCATGGTTTCCTTTGTTATTGGGGATTCGAATCAAAGGGCTGTCTCTTGACATTTGTGGTTGATTTTCGGTGGGTTTGCCCTATCCAGGTCCTTGTAGTCTTTTGTTAGGAAAGATGGTGTATTCCACTGTGTCTTTAAGGTGATGAATGCATGACTGGTTTTTCCAATCCTGCCTTTGACGTCTTCATCTGTTCTTCCTATGTCTCATGTACATCTTTTTCTTTTATATGTATATTATATTATAATTTCATTGTTATATATTGTTCCTTTCAGGAGTTTTGTCTTCGGCATATTTATTCTCAGGTCTGTGGTCTCTGATTCCTGCGTAAATCGGCTTGTCTTCTTCTGCATCTGTTTGTGTGAATGTGATAACAGGTAGATGGTATCTGGAAAGTCTAGACCCTATACGGTTCAGAAATGTTGGCTGTGAAAACGACGGAGGAAAACAGTTGGGTTATCACTATTATTATTATTATATTATTACTGTAACACTGTTACTGCGTGTTTCTGTGTTTAAGCTCGATAGGAAAGTCACTTTCTCCTTATACATTGTCATGGTGTCGAGAGACAAAATGTACAGTGCGCGTGAAACTATTCAATATACTATGACCGCACGCCCGTTTGTTTTCTCTTCAGACATATTATATGAATGTTGGAGCAACGACGTTACCGTAATAGTTTCCGTTCTATGTACATATCGGGTCGTATTCGATATTGCTGGAATAGTTCCAGCTAAATTAATTGCATCTTTAACACAGACATCAACGAATGTGACACCAGTCAGTGCATGAACGGAGCGACGTGTTTCGATGGAACAAACGCATACAATTGCACGTGCGTGGCAGGATACACCGGCGACAGGTGTGAAACAGGTAAGTACCACTGTGTTGTCAGCAACATCGTCATATATACCGTCTCCATAAGATGTTTGGTCGCACGAAAGACTGTGTCACAAATGTTCCCGCATAAAAGACTGTTACGGGTTTCCCATATTTATTCACGAGTGTGTATGGGTATTCGGAGGGAAAAGACGGCTTGTGCTAATGTAGTTTATTCAGTTTCGAATATTTAATTTTTTTTATAAACGTTTGTTTTCTCTTCAGACATAGATGAATGTTGGAGCAGCCCTTGTATGTTTGAAGCGACATGTGCTGACTCGGTCAATTCGTACGATTGCATCTGTCCGCCAGGATACACAGGATATGCTTGTGAGACAAGTAAGTGTGTTACAGTTTATTTCAAAGTGTCACTTTATCAAATACGTCCATATTGTAACATGGTATTATGATTCTTGATGTAGTAATTATTCGTTTGTGCATTTGGATATAAAAACTACTAAATTTTCGGTAACTTTTTGAGCGCCCGAAACACGTGCAGCTCGAATGATGTATTCATCCACGCTAAAACAAACATTAAACTAACACACTTGTTCTGGGCCGTATTCGACATTGCTGGAATAGTTTCAGCTAAATTACCTGCATATTTTACACAGACATCAATGAATGTGACACCAGTCAGTGCCTGAACGGAGCTACGTGTATCGACGGAATAAACACATACAATTGCGCGTGCGTGGCTGGATACACTGGTGACAGATGTGAAACAGGTAAGGTACCTGTATATTGGCAACAATATAAAAATGTAATGACTCCGCGATCTCTTTGTTTGTAGAATGAACGAAATGGAGATGGGCGATAGGCAATATTGACGTTGTGACATATTTATTGGTCGCTTTATCACAAATGTTCAAACATGGAAGACTTCTTCGTTATTCCTGATGTGCATGTGAAAGCATCTTTGAGCATGAATGTGTGTGTGTGTGTGTGTGTGTGTGTGTGTGTGTGTGTGTGTGTGTGTGTGTGTGTGTGTGTGAGTGTGTGTGTGTGTGTGTGTGTGTGTGTGTATGTGTGTGCGTGTGCATGTGCGAGAGCGTGTGCTTGTTCGCATTTGCGTGCGCGTGCAGTTGTATGTGTGTTTGTGCTCGTGTGCGTGGGCGTGAGCATTTTGGTGTGCTTGATCGCGTTCGCGTGCGTGCGCGTGCGTGCGTGCGCGTGCGTGTGATGTATATAGGTGCGTGCGTGCGGCGTGGGCGTTCGCGTATGTGTGCATGCGCGCGCGTGTAAAACATATATCTATATATCTACATATAGCTAAAAGGCTAGATACTAAAATATTTGCTTATTTCTGTCCCACTTAGACGTGAGCGAGTGCGGCAGTAATCCATGCATGCATGGCTCGACGTGTGCTGACGACATTGACTCGTACAACTGCGCCTGTGAGGAAGGATACACCGGAGTCCTCTGTGAAACAAGTATGTTTTTTATGTTATTGTTTTATACTAGTCAGTCATACGGTTTTTCCTACTCAGGACAATTGGTTACCTGGCAATCTCGCTCGATATCACCGTTGTAGATGTCGTCAGTCGGATATATCGCATATCAATGTCAAACAAAATTGACGTTTTCCAGGAAAATGATGCATTAACAAGTTTGCGTGACACATTTTGGTATGGAACACTAGTCTGGTGACCAGTGCGACACATCGGTGACTGTTTTTGCTAACATACGATATATTTCATTTTATCCGACGACAATGTATACAACTATTCTTAATAATCACGTAAGTTAACACAATGTCGCGTGATAGTGATATATATAATTCGCTTTTGTTCACGGAACGATCAGAATTTTCGTACAAGCCGTAGTCAATTAAATGTATAGGGGCCTTCTTGCGAAACGTTTTTGTCGCTCGATAATCGTAAATATTCCACTCAAAGCAACTTTTCTAACAATTGTCTGCACGCAATCGATGTAATAACAATCAGTGATTTAGAATATCAATCCCTTACGGAAAAGTTGTTTTCACATTTAAGTGAAATAATACATTACCGGCAACCCCATAAACCCGTATATGCCACTGTATGTCTTCTATGGTCTCCTCGTCCCATTTTCTGTGTGAGGTATTACCTAACGTATCTTTTCATTGTTCGGGTGTGCATTTAATTAGATTTTTTTTCTTTTCAGTAATGTTCCATATTAATAATAATGCTACGTAAAGTTAACTGGTGGCAGTTCTCCATTGTATTTCTGCTAATACAACATGGAAATGTGTTACTGAGTTGTTATCAAACGTCTTAGAAAGTTTACACTAAAATAACTGTAAAGGTATATCTCTTTCACAGACATCAACGAGTGTGACACCAGTGAGTGCAAGAACGGAGGGACGTGTGTCGACGGAATAAACACGTACAATTGCGCGTGTGTGGCAGGATACACCGGCGACAGGTGTGAAACAGGTATGAATCAATTTGGTGTTGATATTTTATTTTAATGGTATGGGTGTCATTTATTGAGTGAAGATACTTTCACCTCACGCCAGAACTGTACAACACGTTATAAATCCAATATCTCGTAACGTGTGCGTGAAACAATATTGCATTAGAGTGATTTATTGAACTGTATATTAAATCATCTTCAAACCTAGTGTATGCTCCAATCGTAAGAAAAATTATGATGCGTGGAAATAAATGACGATTGAATAATTTAAGTCTTTTGGTGGATCTTTGCTTAAATCCACTGCATAACATTTTATTTATGGAAGAAAAATCTATTATGTTTTACTATCAATAAGCATTGATTTTTCCTAACTGTAGACGTAAACGAATGCGGCAGTAATCCATGCATGCATGGTGCGACATGTGTGGACGATATCAATTCGTACAACTGCGCCTGTGAGCAAGGATACACAGGATCTCTTTGCGAAACAGGTAGGTGACGTTTGAGGTTATCGTATCACTAGATCTGCTAGATAGTATCACTAGATCTGCAGTGTCAAACATCATAATTTTTTCGCGCTGGAAAAATGTTGATAATAGCTATCCTGCACAGCTGCAAAATAGTGTTAATTAAATTTAATACCTTTTGCTCTTTCAACAACGAGTAAACCACCTTAATTCGATTGTTAAACACAAACAAAGAACAACTCGTTACATTGTTACCATATCACCTGCATACGAGTCATATTTAAGCACACTGTGAATGTTCTGTTAAAATAATGGTACATCGTCATCGGTATATGTTACATACACAGACGTCAACAACTGCAAGATCAACTCGTGCATGAACGAAGCAACTTGTGTCGACGGAATAAACACACACAAGTGCACGTGTATGGCAGGTTACACCGGCGACAGGTGTGAAACAGGTGTGTACCAGTGAGGAGGTGATATATGTCTGCAACGTAATTGTGGCATCATCAGTGTTCAGTTCAATAATCGCTACCTGAAATGAAATGGTTTTGATCGCTAGACGGCGTGTGTGTATAAACATTAACGCTTACTGATATTAAACAGAAATCGCAATGCTAGCAACGGAATGCAGCTGGTTTGACGCTTGAATAACATTGCACGCGACTGAGCGAGCGTTGGCATAGACACGTGATTGTTTCGTCGCATAGCCAAAGATTCGTACGAAATACTTCCATCGAAAAATTCACGCGATTTCTCCTTTATGTTAGTGTTATTTTATGCCCCAGAGGCGCCACGGGTCATTCCGGGTAGCAGCTATTATCTTACATTTGGAAACATGTGTGGTGTGTGTGTAAATACATATATATATATATATATATATATATATATATATATATATATATATATATATATATATATATATATATATATATATATATATATATATATATATAACCGAATTATGTCGTGCGCAATGGAATATAATATGTTTATGTGCATGTTTTTGGTAAAATAAATGCTTAATTTATCGGTCTCTGCTCGATCAGTTTTGTTTTCGTTTTCAGACATAGACGACTGTGGCAGTGACTCTTGCATGCACGGAGCTACTTGCATGGACCGAGTGAACTCATACAGTTGTGAGTGCGCGCAAGGTTACATCGGCTCTAGGTGTGAAACAGGTATGTATCTCTTTCATTTTGTTATATGAAATAGACGGCGTAGAATTAATGATAAACACCATGTGTAGCTGTTTGGAGGCCAATCATATTGGAACTGGAAGGTTCGCAGTAAACGGATGTCAATATTTTAAAAAGACGTAAGCGGTACAGTTGTATTGTCCTTTGACCTTTGACCAGTACTTAGATAACAGTTCCGATGTGTATTCGTTTACAGAGATAGACGAGTGTCAGCACAACCAGTGTATGAACGGAGCAACTTGCATCAAGGAATTGAATTCATACAGTTGCTTTTGTAAAGACGGATATACGGGGAACACTTGTGAGACAGGTACGTATCACAACAGTCATGTCAAGAAGAGCTATGCATACTTGAGATGGCATGTGGTTACACACATTTCGAAACTTAATTAAGCAACTGAGACCGAATATTTGGAATCGACCATATATGTATGTGTGTATGTGTATGTATGTTTGTTTGTTTATTTGGTTATTTTTATTTACATATTTATTTACAAATATTTTCTTTTCTCTTTTCAGACATTAACGAGTGTTACAGCAATCCATGTATGAACGGAGCGTTGTGTGTCAATCAAGTAAACGCGTTCAGCTGCACTTGCAAACCTGGATACACTGGCTACAGTTGCGAGACTGGTGCGTTGGAGCAGCGGTCGTAGATTGTGCACGTCTTGATAAATTACATTGCACCCGTTCAATTGAATCACATTGTAATGAATTACATTGATTTAATCAGTCGTCCAAGATTGTTTTGCTGGATTATCTTTCATTGAAAACTACTCTGTTCGTAATTTCCGTGTTTTGTAACACTGTTGTGCGCATATACAATCAATCGACACAATAAAACGTGTACAGTTTACTACGTACATTTCGAGTAGGCCTACAACAAGTGCATACCAACTAGGGTGCAATGTTATTATACACGTTTGAAGTTATATCCTTTTTATATGCAGACGTTTACGAATGCGGCAGTGAACCGTGTATGAATGGAGCGACCTGTAACGATTACACAAATGCCTACAGTTGTTCCTGTGCACCAGGTTACACGGGAGTCAGTTGTGAGACAGGTAATTCTGGCAAATGTTGCATCAATAAGTATTGTCATATAGCTACCTCAGATTTTAATAACGTATGCACAATCACGTCAGTTTAGCCACTCTCACAAATATGTTGGATTAACGTAATTACTTACCCGACTGAAATAATGACTAGTAATCGTTTTGCTAGCAATGCATTGCGATTATCATTGAGTTTCCTAATCAATGTATAATCTAAGTATATATCTTTGTCAACTTTAAAACTCATTCCTTCGCTGTTGTTCATCTAGTCCAAACTTTTATCTGCACAAGTATTCTTTCAGATATCAATGAATGTGAGAGCAGTCCCTGTATGAATGAAGCCAACTGCACTGATGACGTGAATTCGTTCCGTTGCACCTGCGTGGCAGGTTACACCGGCCACAGGTGTGAGACAGGTGTGTTGAGACAGTGAGAGTAAATATGTCAACCAGTTGTTGTGATGTTTGTACTGGCACTTGATGATAGTGGCAGGAAATAAACGTGGAATTAAATGTGGCATTATTTGGGGGGAAATTAATTTTTTGTAGTATTATATGACGAACCATATGTGCAATTACATGTGTAATTGTACGTGAAATCATAAGGGGATTTGAAGGTATTCGATTACTTCGTTCGTACTTGACCAGCTATGTACATTGTTTACCTATTCTATGTTGTTATTTTGTCAGCTGTGGTACTAACTGGTATAACAAAAGAAGAGACGGCGATAATTGCGGAGACGTGTAGATCATTGTAAACGTGTAGATCGTTGTGTTCTCGTGTAATTGCGTGTGTGAAAGTGATGGCTACTTGGTGACTGTGTTGGAGAGGTCACAACAATATCAAGTGGTGATGACGGCGGAATGGTAATTATGATTGTGGAGTGGTTACTATTTTTGCAGTTGTGGATTAATGCATTATTTGTAGGTCATTGCAATGTGAAGAAAAGTAAAAGCGTCTTATTTGTTCGCATACCTCATTAACATGTCCGCTTAATTTGTTTATATTGTGAATTGTGGATATATACGAACATTCCGTAGTTGTTTTCTATATACGTAAGTACATACGTGTTGATAAATAATACTAATAATACTAATAATACCTAAAACAACAACAACAACAACAACACCACCACCACCACCACCAACAAGAACAACAACACCACCACCACCACCACCAACAAGAACAACAACAAATTAATAACTGTTGTTTCTCTAAGATGCGTAGAAATACTACGACTGTATTAATTATCAATACGATAATGCAGTTTGTTAATGTGATCACGGTTCTTTCAAACTGTGTCACACATAGTCCCCGGAATGGGTTCTCGTTGGCGTAAACAACTTATTCTGTTGCTTTCACTGAACCGTTCTATATTGTTGCAGATATTGACGAGTGTGTTAGCGAACCATGCAACAATGGAGGCACATGTGTTGATCACATTAACGCATTCTTGTGTTACTGTCTGGCGGACCTCTACACTGGAACTACTTGTGAGACAGGTTAGTTTATGTATCAAAACAGTAAATGTGTTATTCATATGTTTATGATTACATTTGTATCATCAAATATTTTTTCAGACTTGCTCAATCAGCCTAAATTTACAATTATGAAGACATGACGTGTATAATCATTATTCGCATTCTGAATATATCTGCGTTGTCTCACGGGGCTTCGGGAGTGTCACATGACCTGCGTCACGTGACACACGCTGGAGAAGGACTGGTGGGAGCTCCTAACCAGTTCTCTGACGAACTGAAATATTCGGAATACCAAACACGTTTCGTGTGAGGTAAACAATGTCTAAATTAGCAAGATTATGTTGTGTTGTGTTATAAAACATGCTTCCTCGCATGTACTACTGGTCGAAATACGACTCGGTGAGGGAAAACATGTTGTGATTGCAAACATATTGTGAGTGCAAACATATTGTGAAGTAAACATATTGTGAAGTATAGCATTCTAGAACTTGTCGGAGCTTACTATAGCTGTTCTTTATGTGGTGTATTTTACGCACAATCACGACTATTTTATCGTTCTGTGTTTAACTTCGAGGTTTTCTTTCGGCAGCCCAATACCTTCCAGTTGGTCATCGCGTACGACCCGTCGCGGTATCTAACCTTCGTCATGTACCTCTATAAGGATATGGGATGGGACAATGAGTACAAGATACGACGGAGTGTGATAGGATACTTCTCGTACAAATACAAACACCAGGAAGCCTTGCAGTTGGCGGCGTCGATGAAATCAACGGCTTTCCGCCTGAACACGAAGATCGGCAACACAGGTTTGTGTGTGCATACGTGCGTGCGTGTGTGTATGCATATATATATATATATATATATATATATATATATATATATATATATATATATATATATATGTATATATATATATATATATATATATATTATATTATATTATATTATATATATATTATATATATATATATATATATATATATATATATATATATATATATATATATATATATATATATATATATATATATATATATATATATATATATATATATATATATATATATATATATATATATATATCATGTATGTACACACACACACACACACACACACACACACACACACACACACACACACACACACACACACACACACACACACACACAGGAGGCACTGCCCACGCTCATTGCTCAACATGGTCACAAGCACATACACATATGCATATGCACACATACATATTCCCTAGATTATTCTATTCTTCTATTACTCATAAATCCAGTTCTCTTTTTGGCTTCTGTTGGGAAATTTACAGTACATGCTTAAATGTTCGCCTATGACACGGGCTGCCAGAATAATAATTAACTCACCGAAAAATGCAATTGATGTGGATGTAGATAACACGTCTATAATCTATAATATGCATTCACCCAACATGCGGAAATGGTAAGAAATGATGGTAAATGTTATTCACGAACATATTTCTAAATTGTGTTGTCTCACCATCGCAACTAGGGCCTGCGTGGTCTCCCACACTCCTCAACTCAGCATGTACGCGCCAGATGACAACATACAGTGCACCATTTCTAAGTTACGGAAGTGGCCCATATTACCAGTATGCTCATCATTTTTTACCGAACCTTCCCCTACAATGAATTGATCCGTTGTTCAAGGTGAACGCGGCCGCTACATGTTCAGAGTAGCGTCAGGAAGACACGAGATCAACTATGACCAGAAGTGCTACAACTGGTTCGCGAACGAGATGAGACGAAAGTGGCTCTTAGATTACTTCAGGAGTTGGACTTTGATCTGTCCGTGTGACTTTCGTCTCGCGATGATTGACGGCCGCTGGAAGTCATACAAAACAACATTAGATCGGCAGTGCATCTACGAAAGCATGCCGTGGAGCTTGTCATCACAGGTACTACGAAGTGTCACGCCAATTACATTAGCAGTAGTAGCCGTGTAAGTCGTGTTAGCCGTAATAGCCGTACTAGTCGTGTCATACGTGTTAGTCGTGTTATCCGTGTTAGTCGTGTTATCATTGTTACCCGTGTTAGCCGTAATAGTGTTGGCGCCGTGTTGTGCGTATTAAATGTCATTAGTCAAACAATAATTGTCGTCGTTACCTTGTTCCTGCCGTCGACAGGAATGCTGCTACACGCCGTCAGGCTCCCTCATCACCACGGAGGACGGCCGCGGAGGTCAGACCCTCTTGTTCCACCCTCGCCAATGGAGACTACACGAGAAATACGATGTCTTGCCGAAACAGTGGTGCTGCCAATTCACGGACAACTGCGAATATTTCTATCGGGTTAGGCCGATGGATCAATGCAGGGGCTACACACCCTTGTTCCTAGGTCAGTGACCGAGCCTGTTTACTTTTCTTTGCGCCTGAAATAAACTAGTTTGTCATTTATAAGTTTTACGACATTTAGTAGTTGTCAAGTGTACATGGTCAAATATACCGTTTGTTGCATAACAGGTAATATGGTACAAATATTATTACCGCAGGTTGGTCATACGGTGACCCACACTTCCACACACTGGACGCGTTCCAGTACACCTTCAACGGCCTGGGCAAGTACACACTCATAGAGACGACACACGGCAACTTCACACTGCAGGGCCGTACGGCGAAGGCTCGCGACGCCAACGGAACAGAGAAAGACGCTACCATCTTTAGCACCTTTGCTGCTAAGGACGTGGACACTGACACCGTCCACGTAGAGATGTCGACCACACGAGATGGTAAATATCATATACTGTAATCTTCACGTTGTCCACAGATGGTTGTTTAATCTAACCATGTTATACGTGTACGTTTTGATGGAGGAAGCATTTACATAAGATAACATTGAGTAAAACCAGACCAATCGTATCGCAAAACTGCACAGCTTCTCATTGAAAGTATTATATTCAATTAGCCTAGCATCTGAACGACAATTTTTTCATTTCGATAAAATATGTCATTATAATTATTGCATTTTGAATCTAGACAATAATATAAGACAGGGTAAAAACTATGTAATTCTTAAGACATCAACCGTATACTATGGGTATGATAACAAACAGCGATCTCATCTCTTTTGAATAATACTGTCGCAGGTCTGGCAGTTTTCATTGGAGACAGAAATATTACTGATTGGTTCGTTGCTGCGAAAGTGACCGGTGACATCAACGAGACTGGTGTCATTATTACGAAGAAGAACAACACCCAAATAGAAGCAACCTTCAAATCTGGTAATATCACTTGGCCCACATGTATTGTGTTAGCCGTCATTTTGTGTCGTCGCATTTATTATTATTACAGTGTTTGGGTAATCGTCTCGCTTCATCCACCCCTCTTTCTCTCTCTCCTTTACCCTCCCTGCCTGCCTCCCTCCTTCCGTCGTCGCCCCTAACTCTCTCATTACTTTGCTCAATAATTTATGTTCTTTCCTCGACATCTTCCAGCTCCCTCCCTCTATACCCAAATCCGTTTATGCACTCTGTGTCTCTCTTTCTTTATGTTTCTTTATCTGTATTTCTTTCCTCCCCTCTCCCTCTTTTATTTTAGTCATACGAACCTGAGATTGAACGTCGTAAAAGATGTTAGCATTCTGTGATGTAAATTCTAGCGTAGAATCAATCTAGCTGTTCTCGTGTTAAAGACATTATGGATGGTACAACCGTCACATGATAATGACGCCATTTTTTTCTAGCGTTTAATAATCAATTCCGATGAGTAAGGTGATAGCGAGGTTCCCGTTCATTAAGTAATTTTGCAGGGTTCACATTGACAATTGGAGTGAGTGCTGAGCAACTTGACATCACAGTCGGAGCCCCAAACAAGTTCAAGAATAACACGAAAGGCCTGATGGGACTGTTCAATGACGATCCCGATGACGACCTGATGCCGCCAGGGGAGAACGCCGTGGCGCTGTCAAACAGCTCGTCAGAGAAGACAATATTCAGCGAATTTGGTGAAAAATGTACGCTAAGCATACATTGATGTTACTGCATAAACTAACATATGTTTTACCCATAGTAGTGTCACCTATGTTGCATATGTTGCATATGTTGGCATAGGTGCCAGTAAGAACATACCGTGTTTAATTTATTTATCTATGTAGAGAACCATTGGTGTAGTAGGTAAATGCCAATGGCCTTCATTTGCTAACAGTAAATAGTAGTTGTCATGCAGCCAAATGGATATATAGACAACTGGGCAAAAGGTTTCACACGCTTTCTCTATGCAGGGAAAATCCAGAAAATCGACTCACTGTTCTACCATGCTCCGAACAAAGGCTACAATGCATACACGCTCACCGAATTCAAGCCTTTCTACTTCGAGGATTTGTTTGCCAATATGACAATTGAACAGAAGAATAAAACACGAATGACTTGCGGTGACAACATTGACTGTCTGTTTGACTTCGCAGTTACAGGTTGGTACAAACGTGGACAAATATATAAATGACTGCAAGATGCTTAGAATTGTAAAGACTGAAAAAGCAGTGCTTCCTGTCTGCGGTAACATTGTGATAGACCGTTGATGCTTTTGCCTTTGCCTGTGAATCGTATCCTGTGATGTGACATATTTATATCCCGTAAACGTATTGGTAGAATGGTGTAACTAGTTATCAAATGCAAGGGGATACGATTGATTGAATGAAACTAAAATATATCTTTATTGAATAACATAAATACTTTTATTTTTGTCAGGCAACCAAGTCGCCGCTGCAGCAACTTTGGAAACAAATTCGAAAAACGTAGACAGTGCGGCCACGTTGTGTAAGTGATATTGACATTTCACATCTAAAAAATACATTGTGAAAGAAATCGTACACATGGTTATTACATGCATATATACCTACATACATGTCTTTTAACTTATTTTGTAGTGTATGTTACTAATATTATTTTATATCAGCGTTATTGCTACACCACAAAGAAATAACGTGTTCACGGGATATACTGGTGACATACCTCATTCACGTTACATGAAGACAGGAAATAATGAGGTTCACTTTGTTCGATTGTGAAATCATATTTACCATACTGAACATCTTCCCATTTTCATGCATGCCTTTGTAATATCACACTGTAGGGCATACATTTAGTTAGTGAGATACGCTGAGCATATGCAACGTTTCATAGCGGCAGGCTATGCCTAAATGTCGGTGTTGTTCTCCAAAGCGCACAGCACTGGTTGTAATTGCTCAATGGTCCAACGTTCCATCTGTAGCCAACGCCAGTCCAAACATTACGGTCGACAAGGTGTTCAATGTAACGGTGGGACAAGTAAACGTCCTGACAGTGAACACATCCGACCCAGATGGCGACACCGTCACCGTTAAGTTAGAGTCAACTGAACCCGACGGAGCCAACTTCAAAGACGGAGTTTACATTTGGAAACCAGTCAACATGGAACCAATGAATATATCGTATGTATTGTTGTGTAAACTTTTTTTTCATATATGAAACAAATCGATTGTTTGTGTGCAATTTATGTTAATGCCTACATAATATGCTTACAATGTTTAGTACAGTACTTTGCCTTGTCGATGTTTATTTTTGGAGGAAATGTTTTGATAACAGGGTTTAAATTACTATAATAAAAAGTGTATGATTACAAGTTTAATAGAGATTGTTTGTTTTGATAACTTGGGGAGTAGTGGGTCAAATTCCATGATGGCCACCAAGAAACCGGAACTGGTAATTTACTTATTTATAAACCTGACGTCAACAATCGTCGATCGGAGCAGCGTCATTCGAGGATTCACCATATTGAACCAACTGCCTCCAAGGCCACGTGATACGCCCCCCGTTAATCATGGCTTTGGACTGCTTTTCTGGCTATTTATTGTTACTACACATAAGTTGTGAAAAATAGTAGTACAACTATCGCAATACAATAACAATTGTAAGACGGTCTCTAATCGATGCAGTAGTTGTAGTATTTACCGTACAGTTGAATGCACTCAGGTTTTCGGCGTCGGACGGCAAGGGAGGGGTAGCGGCCGCCGGTGTCTCCATAAACCTGTGCAACTGTTCCGACCACGGAGAGTGTCTGTTTGACCTGCTCGCTGACGGTTACGAGCTGAAACAGACATTCAGGATCGTCCAGTGCAACTGCTCCACCGGATGGGAAGGTGCTGAGCAGAAAATGACATACATATACTACTGCACTCTATATAATAAACGTCTACGAACATTTAAATTTAAATGGAGAACTGCGAAGGTTACTTCATATCATCTGCCATATCAACTTCCTTTGCTCCTATTCTACATATGAATATCCCATATATGCATTAATTCCGCGTGACGTGACGAGAACTAGTGGACGCTAAGTGGATATATCATTCGACTTCAGGTTGGCCATCCATTTTCAATGTTCTTACTTGTATGGGGAATCACTAAGTCTCAAAACTAATGACATAGTAATTTTTTTACTGACACCGAAATAAAATCCACAAACACGTGCAAGTGATTATGTAAAAGTACCTTGGTGTCTTTTCTGTAGGTGATTTCTGCGAGTTGGACTTGGACGGTTGCCAAGACAACCCTTGTACAGAGGGCACAAACTGCACTGACGTCACTCCAGCAGAACAGGTGGCCAGCGGCAAGTCGTACAACTGCAGCGCGTGCCCAGAAGGAACAGAGGACGACGAAGGCATTTGTTTATGTGAGTAGTTTCCCCGTCGGTGAAATAATACAGCAATTGTCAGCAGCAGCATTGAAGAATTTTTGTCATATGTTGTAAGTGTAAGTTTTAGAGGGGCATGCACCGACGTCATTGATTTCACCTTGGAGAAACACTTTATCCAATATAAATCTCTGCGTACTTAGGTAATTGATAATTAATCATGTAAATGATGACTAGCGTCGATGTATTCCCACATATAATTGCAATTGATTATTAAACACGATGCATATGGTATGAATGTCAATGTTTATTTCAAATACCAACGACGAATGATACACCTGAAGGGAAATAAAGTATAGACGGAGTGATTTGTTCATCGACGTGGAGGGCGACTCGGTACAATTATTGTTCAAGCCACTTTGACTCCGGAACCGCAACGAAACCTGTTTGTGGAACTTCGTATCATACGCATTCCTTGCGTAATGCCAAAACAAAATAAGTAGAGGTAATGGAGTGTTTTAAGCAACATAATATTATTACATTTTCTGCAGCTATTAACGAGTGTGATCCCGGAAATCGAAGACATGACTGTGAACAGATTTGTGTCGACCAAGAAAAAGGCTTCAAGTGTGCGTGCAAAGATGGGTATCGCCTGCTGAAAGACGACAAGAACTGTACAGGTGGGTATTTTGACATCAACTGTAGTGGTCACGTGCATTCAACAATTTCGCATACTGCAATCTGTCCACGTAATGAATATGTGAGAACGTTACACTTTAATTAGCGTGTTGTTATATGTGTAACTATATATGGCGGGTGTCGTCTTGTGTTGCAGACATAGACGAGTGTGACGAGGGAACGTCCGGCTGTGAGCAGCAGTGTACGAACGCAAAAGGCAGCTTTGGGTGTTTTTGTTTCGACGGCTACAAACTCAACACGGACAACAAGACGTGCATCATTGGTAAGTCATCAGGTTTTGGTAATATAAATTGAACAGTGGCCCAAAACGTACAGTAGTTGTTGCTCACTGTTTTACATATTAATTCCAAAAATATATTTCTGCCAGCCACAATATGTCGTTAAGAGTGTCTTTTGTGTTATCTAGACGCTCATGTAAAACAAATTAGTATGGCATGTAAACAAATGAAATCGGTGCATCACTGTAGACTACTCTTAATAATGTCATTATAAGATATAACTTTCTTTGCATTTCAATGTATTTTATGGACATTTTGATGACGTCATATAAGTGATTTGGTAATAGCATTGCCACACCATGCGCTACCATGAAATATAATCCAGTTATGCATTCGTGGCTTCGACATGAAGAGTGTGTTACACATTGCCACGAAATATTTTGTACATAGATGAGTTATTACAACTTCAAACATATATCGCATACATGCGTGTATGTATCCCACAAAACTAAAATAAAATTGAAGCTTTCTTTTTTTCAGTTGCGGACATGAAAATACAATGCGGCCGACTGAATTGTTCGTATGGCTGTATAAAGAATGGCTCAAATAACTATGCGTGTTTTTGTCAATCTGGATACAGTCTCGCTGACGATGCCAAATCATGTGAAGGTATGAAACGTGTTTAGGATGTCATGACTGACTGGTTGTTGTGTTGCTTTGTTGCGGTTGGTGGTAGAATTACTGCTTTTTGCAGCTGCTGCCTCCGGTCATTGCAATGGTATTGTTGTTGTCGTTGTCGTGTCGTTGTTGTTTTCCATGTTGATGTTGTTTATGGTGTTATTGTTGTTGTTGTCGCTGCCGTTTGAGCTGCAGTTCCCAATGTCGCTGTCCCCAGCACTGCTGCTGTCCCCAGCACTGCCACTGTCCCCAGCACTGCTGCTGTCCCTAACACTGCCGCTGTCCCTAGCACTGCCGCTGTCCCCAGCACTGCCACTGTCCCCAGCACTGCTGCTGTCCCTAACACTGCCACTGTCCCCAGCACTGGCACTGTTCCCAGCACTGCTGCTGTCCCTAACACTGCCGCTGTCCCTAACACTGCCACTGTCCCCAGCACTGCCACTGTCCCCAGCACTGCTGCTGTCCCTAACACTGCCACTGTCCCCAGCACTGCCACTGTCCCCAGCACTGCTGCTGTCCCTAAAACTGCCAATGTCCCCAGCACTGCTGCTGTCCCTAGTACTGCCGCTGTCCCTAACACTGCCACTGTCCCCAGCACTGCTGCTGTCCGTAACACTGCCACTGTCCCCAGCACTGCCATTGTCCCCAGCACTGCCGTTGTCCCCAGCACTGCCACTGTTCCCAGCACTGCCACTGTCCGTAACACTGCCGCTGTCCCTAGCACTGCCACTGTCCCCAGCACTGCCACTGTCACTAGCACTGCCACTGTCCCCAGCACTGCCACTGTCCCTAGCACTGCCACTGTCACCAGCACTGCCACTGTCCCTAGCACTGCCACTGTCCCTGTCACTGTTAAAAGCACAAATAACGACCATGCGTGGCAATTAGTTCCCAGTGTCGCTGTCCCCAGCACTGCTGCTGTCCCAAGCACTGCCACTGTCCCCACCACTGCTGCTGTCCCTAACACTGCCGCTGTCCCTAGCAGTGCCGCTGTCCCCAGCACTGCCACTGTCCCCAGCACTGCTGCTGTCCCTAACACTGCCGCTGTCCCTAACACTGCCACTGTCCCCAGCACTGGCACTGTCCCCAGCACTGCTGCTGTCCCTAACACTGCTGCTGTCCCTAACACTGCCACTGTCCCCAGCACTGCCACTATCCCCAGCACTGCTGCTCTCCCTAACACTGCTACTGTCCCCAGTACTGGCACTGTTCCCAGCACTGCTGCTGTCCCTAACACTGCCGCTGTCCCTAACACTGCCACTGTCCCCAGCACTGCCACTGTCCCCAGCACTGCTGCTCTCCGTAACACTGCCACTGTCCCCAGCACTGCCACTGTCCCCAGCACTGCTGCTGTCCGTAACACTGCCACTGTCCCCAGCACTGCTGCTGTCCCTAACACTGCCGCTGTCCCTAACACTGCCACTGTCCCCAGCACTGCCACTGTCCGTAACACTGCCGCTGTCCCTAGCACTGCCACTGTCCCCAGCACTGCCACTGTCACTAGCACTGCCACTGTCCCCAGCACTGCTGCTGTCCCCAGCACTGCCACTGTCCCCAGCACTGCTGCTGTCCCTAACACTGCCGCTGTCCCTAGCACTGCCGCTGTCCCCAGCACTGCTGCTGTCCCTAACACTGCCACTGTCCCCAGCACTGGCACTGTTCCCAGCACTGCTGCTGTCCCTAACACTGCCGCTGTCCCTAACACTGCCACTGTCCCCAGCACTGCCACTGTCCCCAGCACTGCTGCTGTCCCTAACACTGCCACTGTCCCCAGCACTGCCACTGTCCCCAGCACTGCTGCTGTCCCTAACACTGCCACTGTCCCCAGCACTGCCACTGTCCCCAGCACTGCTGCTGTCCGTAACACTGCCAATGTCCCCAGCACTGCTGCTGTCCCTAACACTGCCGCTGTCCCTAACACTGCCACTGTCCCCAGCACTGCTGCTGTCCGTAACACTGCCACTGTCCCCAGCACTGCCATTGTCCCCAGCACTGCCGTTGTCCCCAGCACTGCCACTGTTCCCAGCACTGCCACTGTCCGTAACACTGCCGCTGTCCCTAGCACTGCCACTGTCCCCAGCACTGCCACTGTCACTAGCACTGCCACTGTCCCCAGCACTGCCACTGTCCCTAGCACTGCCACTGTCACCAGCACTGCCACTTTCCCTAGCACTGCCACTGTCCCTGTCACTGTTAAAAGCACAAATAACGACCATGCGTGGCAATTAGTTCCCAGCGTCGGTGTCCCCAGCACTGCTGCTGTCCCCAGCACTGCCACTGTCCCCACCACTGCTGCTGTCCCTAACACTGCCGCTGTCCCTAGCAGTGCCGCTGTCCCCAGCACTGCCACTGTCCCCAGCACTGCTGCTGTCCCTAACACTGCCGCTGTCCCTAACACTGCCACTGTCCCCAGCACTGGCACTGTCCCCAGCACTGCTGCTGTCCCTAACACTGCCGCTGTCCCTAACACTGCCACTGTCCCCAGCACTGCCACTATCCCCAGCACTGCTGCTCTCCCTAACACTGCCACTGTCCCCAGTACTGGCACTGTTCCCAGCACTGCTGCTGTCCCTAACACTGCCGCTGTCCCTAACACTGCCACTGTCCCCAGCACTGCTGCTGTCCCTAACACTGCCACTGTCCCCAGCACTGCCGCTGTCCCCAGCACTGCTGCTGTCCGTAACACTGCCAATGTCCCCAGCACTGCTGCTGTCCCTAACACTGCCGCTGTCCCTAACACTGCCACTGTCCCCAGCACTGCTGCTGTCCGTAACACTGCCACTGTCCCCAGCACTGCCATTGTCCCCAGCACTGCCGTTGTCCCCAGCACTGCCACTGTTCCCAGCACTGCCACTCTCCGTAACACTGCCGCTGTCCCTAGCACTGCCACTGTCCCCAGCACTGCCACTGTCCCTAGCACTGCCACTGTCCCCAGCACTGCCACTGTCCCTAGCACTGCCACTGTCCCCAGCACTGCCACTGTCCCTAGCACTGCCACTGTCCCTATCACTGTTAAAAGCACAAATAACGACCATGCGTGGCAATTAGTTCCCAGTGTCGCTGTCCCCAGCACTGCTGCTGTCCCCAACACTGCCACTGTCACCAGCACTGCTGCTGTCCCTAACACTGCCGCTGTCCCTAGCAGTGCCGCTGTCCCCAGCACTGCCACTGTCCCCAGCACTGCTGCTGTCCCTAACACTGCCGCTGTCCCTAACACTGCCACTGTCCCCAGCACTGCCACTATCCCCAGCACTGCTGCTGTCCCTAACACTGCCACTGTCCCCAGCACTGGCACTGTCCCCAGCACTGCTGCTGTCCCTAACACTGCCGCTGTCCCTAACACTGCCACTGTCCCCAGCACTGCCACTGTCCCCAGCACTGCTGCTCTCCGTAACACTGCCACTGTCCCCAGCACTGCCACTGTCCCCAGCACTGCTGCTGTCCGTAACACTGCCACTGTCCCCAGCACTGCTGCTGTCCCTAACACTGCCGCTGTCCCTAACACTGCCACTGTCCCCAGCACTGCCACTGTCCCCAGCACTGCTGCTGTCCCTAACACTGCCGCTGTCCCTAACACTGCCACTGTCCCCAACACTGCCACTGTCCCCAGCACTGCTGCTCTCCCTAACACTGCCGCTGTCCCTAGCACTGCCACTGTCCCCAGCACTGCCACTGTCCCTAGCACTGCTGCTGTCCCTAACACTGCCGCTGTCCCTAACACTGCCACTGTCCCCAGCACTGCCACTGTCCCCAGCACTGCTGCTGTCCCTAACACTGCCACTGTCCCCAGCATTGCCACTGTCCCCAGCACTGCTGCTGTCCCTAACACTGCCGCTGTCACTAGCACTGCCACTGTCCCCAGCAGTGCCACTGTCCGTAACACTGCCGCTGTCCCTAACACTGCCACTATCCCCAGCACTGCTGCTGTCCCTAACACTGCCGCTGTCCCTAGCACTGCCACTGTCCCCAGCATTGTCACTGTCCGTAACACTGCCGCTGGCCCTTGCACTGCCACTGTCCCCAGCACTGCCACTGTCCCCAGCACTGCTGCTGTCCCTAACACTGCCGCTGTCCCTAACACTGCCACTGTCCCCAGCACTGCCACTGTCCTCAGCACTCCTGCTGTCCCTAACACTGCCACTGTCCCCATCACTGCCACTGTCCCCAGCACTGCTGCTGTCCCTAAAACTGCCTCTGTCCCTAGCACTGCCACTGTCCGTAACACTGCCGCTATCCCCAGCACTGCCACTGTCCCCAGCACTGCCACTGTCCGTAACACTGCCGCTGTCCACAGCACTGTCACTGTACCCAGCACTGCCACTGTCCCCAGCACTGCTGCTTTCCCTAACACTGCCGCTGTCCCTAACACTGCCGCTGTCCCTAGCACTGCCACTGTCCCCAGCAGTGCCACTGTCCCCAGCACTGCCACTGTCCGTAACACTGCCGCTGTCCCTAGTACTGCCACTGTCCCCAGCACTGCTGCTGTCCGTAACACTGCCACTGTCCCCAGCACTGCCACTGTCCCCAGCACTGCCACTGTCCCCAGCACTGCCACTGTCCCTAGCACTGCCACTGTCCCCAGCACTGCCACTGTCCCTAACACTGCCACTGTCCCTATCACTGTTAAAAGCACAAATAACGACCATGCGTTGCAATTATCCAAGGGTTAGTGCTATATTACTAAATTATGATTACAGACATGAACGAGTGCTTAAAGAAAAAAGGAGGTTGTGCCCACACTTGCACGAACTTCGATGGTGGCTTCAAATGCAGCTGCAACGACGGCTTCCGACTGATGAACGATAAGAAAGGCTGCAAACGTGGGTGTCGATATTGTTCATAGCCAACTATGCACGCATTTCTGGTAATTCTTTAGGATAGAATGGCTTCATTAAACATTGGTTGGTTTGATGAAATGGTTAGGAATGGCTTATTTATTGTGCAAAAAGGTTAATTTAGGTGTTTAATCAATGTTTTACTAGAATACTGGTGCTCAGCGGATAACCTATACAATTTATGAAATCGCGGCTTTCCCTAAGTTTCGGCAGTCTGCATATAATATACAACTTAAGGAAAACGGGAAATGTATTACGAATATCCACTAATTAAACGTCCTATCGAATACTGAAAAAGAGGAGGCACGCAGTGCAACAACTGCGTGTTATATCTATGATTGTTCTTAAAATATAATTTATTTATCTCTATTACATTCTAGAAAACGTCATTCGGGCATTTTAATATAATGTGATCCTTTTGATTATGACTATGTGGTGACTCCTTAACATTCATCACTGTCATTTGATAATGAGGAATTTTATATAACTTGATTGATATAACTTAATATAATGTAGATGGTAAAATGCACAATAACCTATAGAGTAGCGTCAAAACAAATCGTCTAACAATGATGCGTGTTGCATCTTTGCATCTATGTGTGGTTTGCCCCTTAATAAAGACAATCTATGTCATTATATAAAACATAACAGAAATATATCGAAATATATTGAAATCTATAGAAATCTTTCCAATATACAGAGCATAGCAGAATATTGTATAGATAACTATATAAACTACAAATTCTATGGCTATGTCTGCAAAAACCTTACATAATATTCTATATAAAAAAAATCTACAGAGTATTCTAAAGTGATTCTATAAAAAAATTACACAGTTATGTCCATAAAACTCATATTGAATATTCCATTAAAATTATATATATTTTTTACTAAGGGTGTCTTTTGTTTCAGCCTGTCCGAGCGGCACGTGGGGCACTGATTGTCGTCGTGACTGTAGTTGTCGCGACAGCGCCACTGTATGCAACGAGACAACGGGCTGTGCTGATTGTACGGACGGCTTCGAAGGCGGGGACTGTCTCAAAGACATCGATGAGTGTATCGTCGGTAACCCTTGTGACAACATTGCGAACTGCAGCAACACCATCGGAACTTTCAAGTGTGTCTGTCACGCCGGGTTCACTCAGTACAACACAACCGCGTGTGAAGGTATGACACACTTACTATTCAGATTATGATTTTCATTATCGATTACTGCAATCCACTATGGCAGGTATGATAAGGAGTCGATTTTAGCAGGTGACGTCGTTTGGCGCACGCGTTACATTATCCACAATCAGAATGATATACACTTATTAAATCTGGACGTACGGTGGCATTTTGGCGCAATATAAGTATCCGTAGTGCAGTTTATTCCATGCGGAAGGATTCTGGGGCAGAAATGTGGGCAACGCTTGGTGGAAGTTGGTAGGAAAGGTGCCAATGAAACGGCTTACGTTCAATGCCCTTTGTATGTGGGAAAACGCCGTGCTTCAGACTATTTAGCCCAGGTATCTGTGTTGCTAAAATTATGTCCATTGCATATATTGCTAAACATCGGGCTAATTTATTGAACTGTCAACATCACAAGGGGCAATACATATGATTTCGGTTAAATGTGGTGTTTTACCAACGTAGATTTGGATGAATGTGAAAGTGACCCATGTGAGAACGGAGGAGAGTGTCACAACGGAAACAATGGCTACAACTGCACGTGCATGCCGGGATACAACGGGACCAACTGCCAGATAGGTGTGTAAAAGATGTTATTATGTAAAATGCACTACATAAACTGAATTAATTTATTGCAATGTGTTACCATATAAATATAATAATATACATACACAACTTAATGCCATGTATCATCGACTGCACATTTATATTTTGATTCATCCTTTGGAAATATCCCTCATGTCGGCCATTAGATGGTTGAACTCTGCTGGATCCAACCATCTGTCTCCATACGAATCTGTCCCTCACTGCCGTTTGCAGCTCTACAGGCTCCAGTTCCATGTTTTAGGCAGTCAGTGAATGATCTCGGCTTTCCCTTCCATGTCTAGGATGCCCCATGATGGTCCTTGAACGTATGCTAACTATTATAAGGAAGACGTAATGCAGTGGGAAACATCACACACAAGTGTTTAATATTTAATGTCATAGCAGTGTGGACCAATGTAGCATTGCACAGCACGCTCTTTTATTAATAACCATAAACTACTTTCACATATCGTCCACGTAAATATACATGTTTTCATACAGCATATAGGTTCATCGTCACTCAAATCACAATTTCAGATATCGACGAATGTGCAAGCTCACCATGCAGAAACAACGGAACTTGCAAAGACCTTGTTGAGAGATACCGCTGTTCTTGTGTACGCGGCTTCACTGGCAGAAACTGCGAGACTGGTAGGCAGTAGCATCGTATTCAGTCAGATACATGCATATAGCAATTGGCTAGACAAATGCTTAAGCAAAACTGCCTTGACAAAAAACACATAATTTTGCAAAAATTGTAAAGAAGGATTTGCCATATATGATATATTGTTATTATGAGATTAAAGATGGCATTGCTTTATCAATGGCATCTGAAGAATTATATTTATTATAACGTATCGTTTCCATCTTAGATTGTATACTGTTGTATTGTTGGCGCAATCGCCAAGCGTATTCCATTCCAAGGTGTTCCTTAAAACGATTCACAAATCCAATAATATTGGCAAAGCGTATTAGTTTAAATATAATTTGATTTCGATATACGTAGAACAATATATACCAAATAAGCATGATATATGTATTTATGTCGATCCGTTGTGTGTGCGCAGAAAAACTGTTTATGCTTATATGTACAAAGGAACCTCGTCTAACGACCACGTCGGTACTAAAACCTTTTCAAAAATGCAAACCCTTTCTTGCAATCCATCAAATGTTGAAAATAATGTTGAAAAATAACTAAGAATTTAGAATATTTTTCACTAGGTTGTCTTATTTCAGAGGACCCACTTTTTACATAATGTATTTGATACCAGCCTCTTTAGTGAACAAGAAGCATTACTATCTGACACTAAAATATAGTTGTGGTGCAGCTGTTTGTAAACATACGAGGACACATAAATGCAATATATTTTCAGAGATCGAAATCTGCGACAGTAGCCCGTGCAAGAACGGTGGCAACTGTAGCCAGAACGCTGGGAAGTACGAATGCAAATGTACACCTGGGTACACCGGCCTGAATTGCGATGGAGGTGGGTTATATGCATGCGTACTACCAATTCAGTTTGTCGTCGTCATCATTCATCAATATCACGATTACTGCTGGTTCTAACATGTTCATGTAAACAACATCCGTAGTATTTGCAACTGTTAAAAAACACGATAATGTGATGTAGTGTGTGCGTGTGCGTGTGCGTGTGCGTGTGTGTTTGTGTGTGTGTGTGTGTGCGTGTGTGTATATATATATATATTTATGCATGTATGTATGTATGCATGTATGTATGTATGTATGTATGTATGAATGTATGAATGTATGTATGTATGAATGTATGTATGTAGTATGCATGTATGTATGTATGCATATATATATATATATATATATATATATATATATATATATATATATATATATATATATATATATATATATATATATATATATAAATTGTTGTTTACGTAGTGTTGTGTCAGTGTTTTGTGTGCGTTCGTACGAACATGTGTTTGTGTGTGTGTGCGCGCGCGTGTCTGTGTGCATTACAGCATAAAATGTAAAAACGTCAAAGCGGTCACCGTTACAGCTTATGTTGTAGACTACGATGAATGTTCGAGCCATCCGTGCCAGAATGGCGGAACTTGTTCGACGCCAAACTTCAATATGTTCTCCTGTCAATGTGCTCCTGGCTACACCGGGACTAGCTGTGAAACGGGTATGTTTGAGACACCAAAAAACGTTGGTAATTACAGTACACAGCGGAAACACTTGACATTTTACAAGTTTATATTGATACTTTATACAATATGATGTGTGTAACATTAGTTTTGGGAATGCATTGTAAATGCATAGACATATTCTTGTATGAGAGGAAGCATATATAACAGTAACAATATAATATACGGTTAAATAGACAATTATATTACCGGCAGCATCAGCAAATAATATTTGATTATGTATGCAGCCATATTTTGAGAATTATCCGCAATGGCAATGACGACATAATCATTTATATTTTAATCATACGCGAATGAAATCGTTGTATTTGGAACCCAACACATTCTAAGCAAACACAGCAATTGCGTTAATTCAAAGGAAGACAATGATAATGATATAAAAGCAATGCTAATAAAATGATCCCGTAGAGTATAATAATTCACTCCCTGCATGGATTACATTGAACGGTTGTCCTTAGTTCACATCCTGTATCGAACACATTGAACAGTTGTCATCGGTTCACTTCCAATATGAATTACATTGAACTGTTGTCCTTAGTTCACCTCCTGTATCGAATAATTTGAACTGTTTTCCTTATAGGTGTTGATGAATGCGAAAGCAACCCGTGCTTGAACGGCGGCATGTGTAAAGACAAATTGAATGGCTTCCTCTGCAAATGTGCAGGCGGCTACAGTGGAACCTTGTGCAGCATAGGTACTGCCACACCACCGACTAAAGCATTCATGTCGATGTGCATTATCATTCATCATTCATCATCATTTTGAACAGCAACTGGTGCATACGATTACGTTTGTAAAGCGCAGCATTTATTTAAAATACGGCAACAAAACGAGCGTTAATTGGTTTGTTCTGCATGAATTGCATTGTTCTTTTATTAAATATTCTCTCTTGCAGGATCCAAGTGTACAGCGAAGCCATGTGAAAACGGAGGGACCTGCGTGGAAACTAGCAACACACGCACGTGTAGCTGTCTCGTTGGCTACACGGGTGAAAACTGCGAAACAGGTATGACTGTATATTATATCACATTCATATTATGCAGCTGTTCACATGTGTGTATGTATGAGTATTTATGCATTCAAGCGTGTCTGCCCATATGACGAAACATACAGCCGCCACCTTCGGGTTTCCTATAAACTAGTATACACTTTCAAATGACATGCACATGGGCGGATCCAGACCTCGAAAAGGGGGTGCCCAGTTAAACACACAAAAAACACACATAGTCATCGGCGTCTGTCTGCCGTCATCGGACGTATCTCTTCAGTCGCGCTTCGAATGGGGTGAAAAGCTGGTCTCTGGCGTCTGTTTGTCTTCTCACATCTGCTTTGCTTACGGATATCTTCACCGCGCATCTTGGTCTAAATGTACGATCACCTTTGCTAACACGTTTGCATTGTCTACTGCCTGGTCGTGGGATAGTGTAGACATGTTGAATCTCCCAATCTAATGTTACGGTTCCCACGTGTTTCTTGCACGTATCCTTCAACTGACATCTGGGAGCCCACGCTGGGCAAAACTACCCTTCTGTGCTGATGGACACCATCGGACCCGCCCATGTACGCTATGTTAATAATATATTTTGACCCAGTACCTCTACTGCGAACTACTCTAAGCACTTGTTTAATGTGTGACATTGTTTTTACTTGTAGACATTCTCGAATGTAAAAGTACACCGTGTCAGAATGGTGGGATGTGCAACGAAATGGTCGGTGTCTACAGCTGCCGCTGTCCCGTCACACATGACGGACCAAACTGTGAACACGGTGGGAAGGACAGCGACTAGATGTTTTATAATCCATGCGTGCTGTGTTGTTAATAAATACAGCCATATTGATAATATCTAACATATAGTGAATGGAGCGCGCTAAAAATGAAAACCATTGACTACGTGGTAATGTGTTTAAAAAAAAATTCACATATTTTTTTTATTAAAACAAAATAAAACATGGAAACGGTTAATTAATTCTCGTTTCTTTATTAATCAGTACTTGGAGTTATCAAATAGGCGTAAGTAATTTATTTTTAGACCCGCCAAAGTTCTGTGTATTAAATTTGTATATGGCGCATATCTCACATCGTGTTCCAGAGATACCATTATGTGCGAGCAATCCGTGTCGGAACAACGGAAGATGTTCTGAAAACACCGGCAGTTACATGTGTCGGTGTGAGGCAGGATTCACGGGGAGTGACTGCGAATCTGGTACTGATGTTTTCTCTTCTTTATTTCCTGTAATCCAGTGCGACCGTTCTGCGTGTGCACAGCACATATAATGTAACTGTATGAGTATAACATGAATGTAAATTGCTTAATTTAATATAACCCACTAACGCAAAACAGTAGTGTTCAACAAATTAGTTGATTAATTCAAATTCATGTTTTTAAATGTAGAAACAAATATCGGTTAAGCTGTTCGTTAGTTATTTACAATACTATTGTATATATCAATGGAATTTCGAGCAGTCCTTGCCAAAATGGTGGAAGTTTTTCCATTCCCAAGATAAATATGTTCGCGTGCAAATGCTCTTCGGATACACATTAACCAACTGTGAAACAGATATAGTGAGCTTTGCTGCACATTCATATTCTGTTTGTGTATAAATGATACTCAGCTAGATTAAATCATCACATTGACTATATTATTTCGAAATGTAAAAAGCTCTCATATAACAGTGAATTAATTTATTCTTGAGAACATTATGTAAGCTTAGTTGTTACATGGCACTCAGCAATCATAAAAAAATAACACACATTGATTATATAGCAATAACTTCTTAAGGACTATGTTAAATACTATTGATATTGTATAGTGAATCCTGTTATATTGTAAGTATTGTTGGCCACCCAGAAACCCCTGTCATATATTAAACCAACAAAAACTTGTATCAAAAAAGTCGTTGTCCATTAACATTTCGATTCATTATTAACCCACATGCATAACCACGTTTCACGTTGTTATATTCGTTATGGGATTCCGTAGATATCGACGACTGTAAAAGCAGTCCTTGCCTGAATGGGGGATCTTGTCAGGACGACGTGAATGCCTATAAATGTAGCTGCACATCCGGTTACTACGGCACAAGTTGTCAACAAAGTAAGTATGTTGGAAGTTAAAGCAATGGCATTAAATCACAGCTGCGTAACTAGAATATCGAAATCGGAATAGGAAATGTTTACTGGACCTAAATTTATACAATATAATATTTTCACAGTTAGCAATAACGAACAGTGTCATTAGTAGCAATTTATTAATTCATATATCTTAAGTAAAATAAGCATTGCAATAATTAATTTATTACATTAAAAAACCTTAATACTCGTACAGTCACCATCTGCTAACGGCGGGTTTAAAAAGAAATATGTTTCAATGGGTCAGGGAGACTGCTACAAAAACCAACTTTGACCATGTGTGTCATGTGTCTGCTACGAGTTATCATTTTTAAACAGACTCCGTCATGTTTCTTGGCTTTATTATTTGTAGTGGAATCTCTTTTGTAATTAATATTTTCCGTTTTGTCTAATTATATGTGCCAATCCTGAGAGGTGAACACCAACAAGACATACTACAACTCCTTATGTTCATAAACACCAACAAGACATACTACAACTCCCTATGTTCATAAACACCAACAAGACGTACTACAACTCCCTATGTTCATAAACACCAACAAGACATAATATAACTCCCTATGTTCATAAACGAACCAATGTTGTTGTGTACGTCCGCTGGTTTTCCGTGAATGCCTAAGATGGGCCCGACGCGCAAATTGGAATATATTTAAAAAAAATTAACAATATAGCCATCCAAGGCAAAGGTCCAGATGACAAGTGTACAGGGGTGCCATTGGCTTAGCGAGAGTACATTTTTTTAATGTATGTGCAACCTGCCCTCCTAAGATATGTGTAAACCCTGATTTTAAACATATTCACGCTGCTAGCAATTACACAATCTGTACATAATTTGTTCCATTCATTGAATGTCCTCTGTGAGAAAGAGTCCTTCCTGATATCCAATTTACACTTATCCTTTATTAATGTTACCTCATGTCCTCTAGTTCTATTATGTTTCTTTAGTGAGAAACAAATATATATATAAATATTTTCATAACTATTTCATATCTAAGAAACTTCTTTGATCTCCTCTTAACCGCCTCTGGGCTTGTTAAACCACATTCATTCAGTCGTTCTAAGGTCTCTCAGTTCTGGAATTATTTTAGTTACTATCCTCTGTATTCCTTCAATCATGTCTATTTATTTCTTACGATATGGTCTCCAAACTTGTACACACTATTATAAATGACGCCTAATTATTGCTTTATACAGAGGTGTAATCAACCTTTTTCGTTGTATGTTATATTTCTCCTAATCAACCCAATAATTTTATTACCATTTTAAGTTACAATACCACACTGCTCTGAAACTTTCATGTCAGCACTAATTGTCACAAATCCATTTCTTTAATAGTAGTACCTAGAACAGTATCTCCCATTTTATAGCTTACATCCAAATTCCCGTGTCCTGTATGTAGGCACTTACATTTCCCAAAACTGAATAACTTCTGCCATTTTTCAGACCCTTTAACTAACTTGTCTAGATCGTTTTGTAAATGTCATTGATCACCATCAGTGTTAACCCTTCTAAACACTTTTGTGTCATCCGCAAATTTCAGTACGTTGCTTCTCATATTATCGTCCATGTGATTAATGTATAGTAAGACTAATAAAGGTCCTAATACTGATCCTTGAGGTACCCCACTCAAAACTGATTTCCAATTTGAAAACTCCCCACCTACTACATCTCGCTGTCTTCTGTCAGTCAGCCATTGTTCTATCCAGTCGATTATGCCATCCCCGACGCCACGGGCGTTTAATTTGAGTAGTAATCTTTGATGTGGGTCCTTGTCGAAAGCTTTCTGAAAAGCTAAATATATAATATCTACCGGTGATCCCTCGTCTATCCAGTTAGGGATTTCTTCCAAAAAAGCATAACATATTTGCTGTCGTGTTATTTTTTATGCAAATGTTTGCTTATAGCTTCTATTAAATTGTTAATTTTAGTAGTAGCTGTATGAAGTGCCTCTTTGTAATTTGTGTAGTCATCGTCCTTTATGGTATGTATGTAAGCCCTTCACATAGTTTACTTGTTTGCTATTTTTTTAATAGCTTCCTTTGACAAGTGTTTCTTTCTAAACCATTTTTCTTGTTTCTTCTTGATCGCAATCTGCTTCTATTTCTAATTGTATTTCGTAAGCTCGAATAGATTATATAATATATAAAATAACTCCCCCTCCTCTTCTTCCTATTCGATCTCTCCTAAACATTACGTACCCAGTCAGTCCTGTTCAACATCTGAAATGTCTTCGTTGGCCCGTGATTCGATTATACCATTTATGTGAGGGTCAGTATGTTCTACTAAAATGTTTAATTTGTTTTTCTTATTTACTAAGCTCCTTGCATTTAAATACACGCATTAATAACCAGCTTCAGAAATGTTTTCCGGACATTTTGTTACTGGTTTGTGTGTACAATAGACCTTTTGTCCTGTTTGAAGCACCTCTAAGTAACCTCCTGCGGGGCGTATCCATTTATACAAAAAACCTTGCTCAAAACGTACAAAACGTACACAAGTGCAACGGACGTGTCCCATTTAAGAAGATGAGTAAGACTTATGAATAAAACGTAAGAGTTGGCGTCTGTGAATCTTGTAGTTTTGTACCACAGAGGTATTAAATGTGTGCTACATGTCGCTGGAATAGTGAAACATTTTTATCACAAGCAGTACTAAAAATGACATGTGTCGTAATGCATATGGACTTTTCTTTTAGGAATAGCCGTATCTGACATAGCACGAGTCAATCTGAATGTGAAGTTGGAGACACAAACGTACTCGGAGAATTTGAAAAACAAGAATTCAACTGAGTATCGATCACTGAAGACAAAAGTCGTTGATGCGGTGAGTTTCGCTGTTTAGTACAAATTCAGAATATAATGTGGAAAACGTTTATTTTATGTCAACATAAATGATGGTCATGATACGTTATACCTATTTTAATCGAACAAAATGCATTGAGACAACTACGAAAAAAAATCATATCACATGTTGAATGATGCATTGGCACCAATGCGACATTTTACTTTGATAAACACTGAACTAATTATATTGACATTTAGTACGTTTCATAACTTCAGCTCGCAGATATCCTTGATGACAAGCTTGGAAAAGGGAAATACAAAATATTGGATGTTGCCTTCAGGTAGGTCATAAGAATCTCTTCTCTATATCCTCTTTTCCCCTGAAGTCCATGATGAGGCTGGCATCGGAACTCGTGTTCGATGTTTGTGTTTGTTTTCTCAGTCCGTCTCCACCACCCGTCACCGCTCCCCCGTCACCGCTCCCCCGTCACCGCTCCCCCGTCACCGCTCCCCCGTCAGCACCACCCGTCACCGCTCCCCCGTCACCGCCACCCGTCACCGCTCCCCCGTCACCGCTCCCCCGTCACCGCTCCCCCGTCACCGCCACCCGTCACCGCTCCCCCGTCACCGCTCCCCCGTCACCACCACCCGTCAACGCTCCCCCGTCTCTAAGAAACTTGTTGTCGTTTAATTTCGCACACATTTAATAATATTATTTGACAATCTATTAAATACTCTATGAATGAACTTCTTTCGCAATTCGAAAAATAACTTACAACATTCATCTTACCTCGTCACGTATCACTCTCACTCTCTTTCACTCTCCCTATATCTGTACTCTCTCTATCGCTCTCTTTCTCTATCTCTCTGTCTTTCGTTCTCTCTCACACGCACTCAGTAACACGCCCGCACGCATGACCGCACGCACGCACGCACGCACGCACTCGCACACGCATTCGCACTCGCACACGCACACGCACACGCACACACGCACATGCACGCACGCACTCACGCACGCACGCACGCACGCACGCACGCACGCACGCACGCACGCACGCACGCACGCACGCACGCACGCACGCACACACACACACACACACACACACACACACACACACACACACACACACACACACACACACACACACACACACACACACACACACACACACACACACACACACACACACACACACACACGCTCTCTGCTACACATTCTAGTGATGTAATTGATTGTTGTGTACAGCAAGGGCAGCGTTGTAGTCAAGTATGCACTGGAAATGACGAAAGCTGCAGCCACCTCGACGGTGACGAATGTTCGCAATGCTATCGTAAAGAACAGCGGAACATTTGCGGGGTTTTCTGTTGACGTTAACTCTATCAAAGCCTCAGGTATGTGCATTGCTTAGTAAAACTACCAATGAAAATATTTATTGGATTTGTTTCCATCACAAAAACACAAACAAAATAATACATAGGAATGTAGGAGGCACACCGAAAGAATAAACGACAATTTTGAAGGAAATGTTGCAATCTTTCATGATTAAAGTGTGAAAATGAAAGTAACGACGCGACGTGAAATATGAAACCAAAGCATATAGAGAAATGTTGTAATCGTTCATGACGCGACGTGAAAGATGAAACCAAAGCGTATAAAGCTAGTAGCAAATTTGTGTATTAAAACCAGTTTATCAGAAACCAACTTAACTGCACGTGAGAAAACAGTAATTATATCTAACAAATATTCTCAAATCACCGATATCAGAACAGACAATTATCCACTATGTCACCAGTGTGTATTTTAGCAACAGTATGAACCATAAATGTGTAACAGCGTGTTTGATTTATAAAAGTGTTACAACTCCTTCCTCTGGTCGCAGATGAATCCATGAACGCTTTGCGCCCGAGAACGTCTAGGTTTAGGAGGTGTAGAATAACATACATAGGCTAGCTCCATTCTAGTAATACTGTATATCCATAGACACAGGTTTAATCAGAATATACCTATCACTGTCTTTTTTCTCATGCAATGCCGTGTAACGCGGCTTGTGGTATTGCAACACAATTTTTTTATAATGGCAGACGGGTAGGCTACAGTTTTTGTTTGCATTTTGTTACAGTGAAGACTATAGTCAGATACTACGGGCAGTTTCGAGTACCATATCTTGATTTCGACGAGAAATGGAGCGACATCAATTTACCAGAATATAAAATTCTGGCAACAGAAGTCCTAAAGAAGGTGCGCTGAACTTTGGATGTTTAGTGTGTTTGCTTCCTACATGATGTAATTTCGTAACGACAAAAAATCAGCAGTTATTTCAGTAACGGGGTTCAATCAGTTATATATCATTAATGCAATTCAATGATTTTTTTATATTGATGACCAGTGTTCGTTTTTGATAACAAATAAGATTACTAGCATTTATTTGTCTCTTATTAACGGAAGGTTGATGGTTCCTTTGTTTATTTCATTGCATGTTCGAAGTTGCTTTTAAAAGTACAATCGCTTTCTTCCAGCTGGAAGTCGCCTACAACCGTGAGACTGGATCAAGTCTAGTATATGTAGAAGACATACGATTCACGTGCGTATCTAAGTTAAAATATGCATGTACTGATTTACTGTGCTTGCTATGATTTAGATACTATATTTTGTTAATGTGTAAATGACACAAGTAACCGCCCAGTTTGGTGTTTCATTCATATTTATTGTATACGAATTGTTAGGAAGGGCAGCGTCATCGTAGACTTTTCTCTTGGGGTGGATGACGTCACGAATAACGACTTGTTAAAAAAGATCTTCAGTCGGAATCCGTTCATGATTGGCAACAAGACTGTCGATCCCAACAGCTTCGTGTTTTCGGGTAAGTTCGCACGAATGTCATGATAACGTAAATTAATGTTAAATGCATACATACGTGCATACGTACATGCATGCATGCATACGTACATACATATATATATATATATATATATATATATATATATATATATATATATATATATATATATATATATATATATATATATATATATATATATATATATATATATATATATATATATATATATATATATATGCGCACGCACGCACGCACGCACGCACGCACACACCGCACCGCACCGCACCCTCTCTCTCTTTCTCTCTCACACACACGCACGCACCGCTCTCTCCCTCGTTCACTCCCTCTCTCTCTTTCACACACACACACACACACACACACACACACACACACACACACACACACACACACACACACACACACACACACACACGCACGCACGCACACACACACACACACACACACACACACACACACACACACACACACACACACACACACACACACACACAGACACACACACACATCAAATACCAGATTTATGTCTGATAATGTGTACTTTTATTTCTGAACGCGACAAGGACACACATCCTATTTCATTGACGTGTGTTCGTTTCTTTGTTTCAGAAACTGTGTTGGGAGGATCAGGTAACGTACTTCGTCACTGGTGCAATTAAAACTGAGCAGGTATATTGGTTACCACAAACTGACCAGCACGAATGATACTCTTTTACATTGACATAACTATTTGCTTTGCTTGTTAAATCTTTAAATATGTAATTACTATTACTAGCCAGTTACTAGAACAGTAACCTAATCAGATGTTAGTAGTTATTATTTATTGGTGCCACTATTGCGGTCATCGTCTTCCTCTGTAGGTGTGTCGTGGTTTCCCGTCGTACTCGGTTCGACGATTAGTCTCGTTCTACTCATTCTCGTTGTCATTCTTGTCGTCTTCGTCGTGATGACGTGCAGACGTAACCGTCACAGAGCATCACCGGAGAACCATGTCACCAATTGCATGTACGTCACTTTTTTGTGGTGTTTTACGTTTTATCATAATGGCTGTAATATTTAATCTCTTACTTTTATAATCAATGATGTGTATGTAATTTTCTAAAGAAGTACTGACGTAGAAAGAAATAACGTCGGAAGGATTTGTTTTTATATGGTTAGCATAATCGCCAGAACAAGAATCATTATTGGATATATCATCAATTTGCATATTATTTTACCTAAATTAGATATATTATGGTCACGCAATGAAAGGAATCCCTAACACTAACTATTCTATGCACGTCATATCTGCAAATGTACGAGACATTAAGAAAACACTTTTAACTGATTGTGGTAATTCCAACGGTGTCAATAGGTTGCTCTTTCGTCAGGCCGCATTTATCGAAGCGACGGAACGTGTGGAAGGAGCGATCTCCGCCGCCGCCGCCGCCGCCGCCGCCGCCGCTCGTTGATCCGGCGGTCGCCGCGCGATACGAGCAACAGAGAATGGACGTCCTCAACAAAGCGGTGCAGGGCGTGGGCAACATTGTGAGTTATGTTGTGGGGGCCCTATTTTCTCCGCCCGTACACTACATAATACCATAGTCTGAGTTGTGTTACGCTTGTGGGCATCACTTCTTCTTTCCCTTGATCCTTTGCGGGGTGGGCGCCACGTCCCTTAAACTGTTTCGCCCCTCGACGAGTCGTCTCCGTCCATCCCGATCTTCTGCTATTCTCTTCAACTCTGAGCTGTTCACTTCTGCCCTTTCGAGATAGCTCTTCACATTAATATCTTAATAAAGTATTCTCCTTCTACCATCCTCTTCTGTTTTACACGTTCTCAATTGGAATCTCTCCTCGCTCGTTCTTTGTATGCGGCCTGATCATCGCAATCTGTAATACCAGCTGTTTTCTGGTTCATGTAGCTTCACCTTTTGTCTCTATGTCAAGTGTTCCCAACTTATATACACACATGCTATAAATGCTGTTGCTTAACAAGGCACAAGCTAATAAAGCAGTTCTTTGTCCTGTTTGGTTTTACTTCGGGTAAGGGGTAGCGTGTACAACATCGGGTATTATACGCCGCAACCCTTGCAGTTGGTAGGACTTTGTGCAGTTAATGATGAGGTTGTTCGATTTATTTAAAAAAAAAAGTAGTAGCCAGTTGCGCATGTGCTAGTGCCTCGATACAGGGCGTGTCCGTGTATATAACGTCGACAGAACGTCTTTGAACTCGCTCCAAATCACTTTGCACACCCAGTGTGAGTGAAGCTGACCATGTAGGGCAAGCGTATTCCAGCGTGGGCCGGACCGCTGTCATGCATACCCTTAAATGTCTTGAGTTGGAGCAGTAGAAACAACATCTTGCTTGCTTCTCGTGTGGTTCCACCAACGTGTTCGTCCCATGTCAGATTGCTAGTAATAGTGATGCCAAGTACCTTTGACTCAATTACTCTCTGAGTTTCTGTTCGGTTGAAACGTATGAATTGTAAATCTTTCCTTGTTTTATAAAAATCAACAATGAATTCTTTTTTCTTACTTTGTTAATTTTCATGTCGTTTTGGGTTTTTCATCTGTACGTCTTATCAGCTGCTTCCTTGAAGTGTGGCGCCTGGGTATCTGATCCAGTGTATACGATGAACGTGTCATTAACGTATTTGTAAGAATCACACGCTGGTTGTAAAACATTTTTCACAAGGAAGAAAAGCACGGGGCCTAGCTTTGTGCCTTGTGGAACTCCTCCGTGGATATGGTTCTAGCTGGAAGCTGTGATGCACAGCTTCATTAGTTGTGCCCTTTTGGTAAGTAGGGGAACTGGCGATCCATTTCATGAGTATATTACGAAGACCACGACTTGCAAGTAAAATGTTGTGATTGATTAATCCATTATCAGCAGTGACCCGTTTGCTTCGTTACAGCGCTGGACCTTGGCACGTAGATTTTCACAGCGCTATCTACCTCGCCGAGCCGACGTAATGCAAGAGCAGCCACAGGAGTCTCCCGCGAGGAGCCACTACGAAACACATGCGTACCTCGACCTTCAGTGATTAACGCTAAAACTCCACGGTAGGATTCGCATATCTTGATCAGCAACTTGTTTCTAATGAAATAACATTTGTCAAAGAAATGTAGCAAATGTGACGTAAACGACGCATTGGAATTATGAGTAGGCCTAGGAAGACATGCTTGAACAAGTTGACACTGAAACAATAACAACACTCAAGGAAAAGTAGTTAGTTAGTCAACCGTGTAACCGCGATATTGTGCTTGTATCATTCAACTGACACATTGTTTTACAAGAAACTAGGCTTATTCATACCACAGTCATCGCCATTATTAAGCATAGCAGCAAAAAAGCAGCACAAACTTGGACTAAACTAATGGACAAAATACTAATGTCTGACCACAACAGGAGCTTTCAGTCTAACATACATTAATTGTGGGTTTAGAGCATATTTGACACATATTCGAGTTGTTCTCACCGAAGTATTTCATTATTTAATATGTTTCTCGCAGAATATCATACCATTTTTCTTTGACTCCTTGCTGTCTTCTTGCAGTTGTGGACATAAAGTAAATAATCAGCATCATCCGTGAGAAGACACACATGAACACGGCAGTTAATCACTTCAAAGGAGACGACGTCGCACACGATACAACCGCTGTGGCTTATGATGCCTCGAGTGACTGCTCATATTCCAAGCCACTTTGTTCTTATCCATCAGGTCATATGTTGATGTACTATGGCATGACGTTATAACCGAAATTATGTTAGTGTATTATTAACATATTAACAGAATATGAACTTAATCATCAACATCATATAATTACGATAAAACAGATGATATGTCATTACATGTATATGAATACTTGATGTACTGCTGTCTTGTATTTTGTATAAGCGAAATTATGTTAGTGTACTTATTAACACTAATAAACAATGACAATAATGTAATTATGACTATCACATAATTATGATAAAACAAATGATATGGAGAGAGAGAGAGAGAGAGAGAGAGAGAGAGAGAGAGAGAGAGAGAGAGAGAGAGAGATAGTTGTTAATGCTACTCATTTGTTAGTGTACTTAATAACATAACATAAACTTTATGTAGCTGTGAGCATCAAATAATTATTATTAAATATATTATATATACCATTACATTTACGTGATGTACAATGTGATGATTCCATGTGCGTGCGTGTGTGTGTGTGTGCGTGTGTGCGTGTATGTGTTTGTGTGTGTGTGTGTGTGTGTGTGTTTGTGTGACTCACACACACACACACACACGCACACGCACGCACACACACACACACACACACACACACACACACACACACACACACACACACACACACACACACACACACACATACACACACAAATATCTAATTTGAAGCACAATTATCACATAATCATCAACATAAGCTGACGTGGTTATTAGTTATCTTCCAGCGACAAACATTGGTTAACTTTCTGGCTGGATGTCTGTCCTTGCGTTGTGTGTCTTCACATGAAACAAATTTATGTTATACAGAAAATCGTCAGCCGTTCACTAACATGCTTATACCCCTGAGTAATAGTGTACATGCACACATAGACATGTGTAAGTCTTTTGTTATACATCTAACAGTGTACATGCACACATTTCACACCGCATTTCCATTTAATCACGTTTTATGTTATTGTATGTTGTGTTTGCACTTTACTTTGGTTGTTTTCCTCCTTTGAAAAAAATATTGTCTGAGTCACGGTGGTTTTTTGTTAGACCTAATTAGATTAAATATCAACTTGGATAAACGTTTACTTCCCTTAACATAGACACCAGTTAGAAGGGACCAACGGTTTTATTGTCTTTCGAAAGACACAGGCAAAGTGGGGTAAACTATTTTGTCCAATTTTCGAACCGGCAGCAGGTAGACTCAAACCCTTGTTCCTTCGATCGACAGTCCGGTGTTCTTACCGCAAGACAACCGCTAGAAGGAATTCACCATGTCGCCACGCTAATGGGACGACGTGTATTTAATAAAAACTGAGTAAACTTCATTAGCTGACGTCACCGACACGTTCCCACAGACGGGATATTGACGTGACGTCACAGAACGATTAAGAAACTGGTAGGTAACGCAAAACGCAGAGAGCGGAGCTCTAATCATGCTAAACACGAATCTATGTTTCTCATTCTAAAACGGACAACTTTGGTTGTGCTCGAACAGTATTGTTCAGAATAATTTATTTATTACTAGCTTATTGCACTAAATATATTATTTTTCTATTCTTCATGTTTTCTGTAAACATGTTAGATATAATTGATTAACGATCCAGGTTGTTATGTGGTATACATTGAACGGGCCTCCACTATGCTTCACTTTGTGTCACTCGATAAACAGACTAATAAACTGAATGTGTAACCATATTTAAAATAAATTACCAAGCGAAAAGTGATGGAAGCCTGCGTGGTCTCAGCTTGCATAAGTGGGTTGGGGACCCTTGCCCTGACAGAGAGACTGTCAGAGAGGAGGAGAAACTACAGGTCGAATATACCAACTGGATTTGTAGAATATGTACAGTGAAACAATATGACAGAAGACAGAAGGTGGAGTGAAGAACAACGATCGGAATGAAGAAACATATGGCACAGTGAATGACGATACCGAGGAGCAGACTGCGGTGGACGCACACATAAGAGGGTGGTAGAAGAATGGTGGGATAGTGTTAAGATCATGAAATGGCATGAATGAACACAGAGAATAGCAGAAGATTGCGCTAAATGGAGATGACTCGTCGAGATAATGGAACAAATTAATTTACGTGGCTCCCGCCATTCAAAGGAACAATGGGGAAGAATACTTGATATAAAATATATGATATGACCTCATCTGGAGAGTGGCTCACACTCAATTCGGCTACTGTTTCCATCTCTGTCCGACAGGTAGAAAGCACTACAGTACATAACTACAAATAACTGCCTTTGTGTTTGTTTAAATACATCGCGAATTGGTAGATCAGAGGCAACTGGTGCAAGGAGGCGAGTGGACGTTGGCGCCTGGTCAGAGATAGCTTACACCCGTCCATGTGGCAAAAGGGTTGATACACATTTGATTTTCTAATAGGCTGCCATTATAACGTTCGTTTCGTAGGATTCCTGCAAAATTTTTTCTACGATTTTCTATAATATTTCACAGAACATTTATCCTCTATTAACACATGAAGAAATATGCTCCAAATTGAGATACACCTCAATGACTGCCCAGCTCACTGAATGAATTAGACATGTTGGAACGTTTTCATCAAATCGATGTGAGATTACTCAGGAAAAAATACTTATTAAACTACCACAAAGCTAGTTACTTAGAGTTATTTTCTACCTGTCGGACAAAGACGGACACAGTGGGCTATTTGAATGTGGAACCACTCTGTGGCTTTTGTTGGCCACATACAACATTTACGATCCGCCGCCACTACTCATATAGAGTGCCGTTAGGATAGCGAAGATTGCGTGTTATAAGTGTTTTATCATCATCAATGGGTAAATCAGAAGTGATTGGTCCAACGATGCGAATGAACATAAAAATAGGCGAATATATAGAGGGTAGGGCCACGGTCACACCAAAGCGCAATATTGTATTGGGGATCACGCTCACGTTTTGTCTGATTATAATACAATTGGACCTTCAAATATTCTGAAAACAGCTCACAATAACTGTCATCATCTCATAGCTTACACCGGTCTATGTAGCAAAAGGGGTGAAACCACATTTCATTTCCAAATAGACTGCCGTTTTAATGTTTAATTTGATTTTCTTCAACATTTCACAGTACATTGATGCTCCATTAACACACATGCTCTGTGTAATTCAAGAAATCACACAATGTTTAGAAACACACATCCAGTGCAGATACCCCACAATTTCGGCCAAGTCCGGTGAATGATTTAGAAATATAGGTACGTTGTCATCGAATTAAAGATCTAATGAAGTAGTAAAACAGACATTAACTCTACCAACGAATCAGGTGTGAAAGGCAAGAAATCACTCATTAAATATAGGTTTCGTAGTCCTTCTGTGACGTCAAGACATAGTTCATCAACGTCACGTCCGTGGGGACGTGTCGATCGCGTCTGAAGTATACTCAGTTTTTATTAAATTTGTGTCGTCCGACATGATGAATTGCCGTGGCGACCTGATGAACTCCTTCTAGCGGTGGTCTAGCGGTAAGAGCACCGGACTTATTGATCGAAGAACAGTTGGTCCTTTCTACCCGGTGTCGATGCTATGTGACATTATTCCCGGTATCTGTAGTAGTCGTATTGCTCAAAGTTTACATCGGAATACTGGAACTCCGCATGGTTGTAACTTATTCTGTGCAGTTTCGTCAAAGCGCTCATGATTTTATTCCACAACAGACCCACGTCTAGAGTATCTTTGGTGAATACATTTTATTCAGTATGCATTATATACAAGGTAGATGCAATAGCCATACTTCTGCGTAAACAAAGAGGGCCAACTAAATGAGTTAGGAGATTAACATTCACATCTTTTGTTAGGTTGAAGACAGAATCATCAAGACTGTATAGTTGCACTTCAATAAATCAGTCAGTCAGTTATTCTATTTTCACGTGAGGAAAACAAACAAAGTAAAGTGCAAACACGTTCTAAAATAACATAAAGCATGATCAAATGTAAATGGGCGAAAGTTCAAGTACAATAATTTTTCAACACTTCTCTAGCCAGCACAACCGCAGCATGTACACATACATTAGTCATTCGTAGCAAACTTGGAAATATATAATTAATCAACAACATTAATCTAATTAAAGTATTTTAAATTACAAGTATTCACATATTCACTGTTATAACTAGCCTTACACGCACGCAACCACAAACAAACACACACACACGAATGTCTACAAGTAGAATACGATGATGCCTGTAGAATCGTCACGTTTTGCATCACACAAATGTTATGGTATATATATCATGTGTTTAATTATAATTGTTTGATGTTCATAATTACATAAAGTTCGTGTGCACTAACATATGAGTAACGATTAACGACTCTCTTTTTGCTCCCTAGTAAATCGTCAAGTAGTGATTTAGACATCATTCTTTAGTTCTTCGAGTCTTGTTCCAAATGTTCTTCCTGTTCTCCTACACAGTATGTCTTTCTATTGTCTTCCACTTTGTCCTTTGGATATGCTAGTATTCTTCTGATGTTTATATTAGTGCCCGCAGCTCTAGCGATCTCAAGATGAACTTCAACAACTCCATTATGTCATCCACATGTAGGTCTGTCCATAATTTAAGTTCTGTGTCGTCCTCTAGTCGTTTCGTGATGTTTTCCAGTGTCTCGTTGATAGGGGTGTTGGTGAAGGGAGACAATACGCCGTATGGTAGCAACATATCATCTTGTTCGATCATGATGGAAGCCAGTTCATTAATTAAGCGAGAGTAAGTAATCTCGATAGCTGTGGTTCGAAGACAATTGTTACTCATTATGTATCTACCAACTTATTGAACATTCACACGAAAACATTTCGTTTATAACAACACATTATAATAATACAATTCTTCACATAAATATAATGATGAATCATCTGCTTTATGGTAATTATATGATGTTCATAATTACACCAAGTTCATGTCATGTTAATAAGTAGACAAATACAATTGCATTTACAATGACAGGCTACAACACGTCAATATATGGCGTGATGCATAAGTGCAAAGTGGTTCGGAACAGAATATGTGCAGTCACTCGAGGCGGCATAAGCCACGCCAGTTGTCGCCGCCTTTGAAGTGATCAACAGCGTTGTTCGTATGTGTCTTCTCAGTGATGCTGTTTATTTACCTTTTGTGCACAACTGCAAGAAGACAGAAATAAGTCAAAGAAAAAGTGGTGTGGCATACCGCGAAAAACAGTTTAAGTAATTAAATACTTTAGGGAGGACAACTGGAATCTTTGCCAAAGAAATTTTTCTAAATCCCCAATTCATGCTTGTCAGACTGTGACGGAAAGCAGCTGTAGTGGTCACGCATATGTGCATTTGTCCACTAGTATAATTAAAGGTTGAACGATCCGTAATCAACCCTAAACGGCGTCATTTTAACAATTTACAGATGGTGAAACATCAACCGATTCCATTGACAACATACACATTAGATATGTTTGCAGTGATTAGTCTACCATTACAATGTGGACAATTGCTGTTATTCTCCAGATATATGTATAAATTTTATCTTTAAAAACATTTACGCTGCTAGCAGTTACACAATCTGTAGATAATTTCATTCCATTGTCCTATGTGAAAAGGAATACATCCTGATACCCAATTTACATGGATCCTTTTCTAATGTTACATCATGTCCTCTATCTTTCTTGAGTGAGAAAACATATTTCTTTAAATGTTTTCATATCCATTCAATATTGTAAAAACTTCAATTTGATTTTCTCCTAACCTCCTTGTCTCTATTGTTGTTAAACCACATTCTTTTAGGCGTTCTAAGTAACTAAGGTCTCTCAGTTCTGGAGTCATTTGCTCTCTTCTGTATTATATAGCCTTCTTACAATATGGTCTCCAAGCGTGTATACACTATTCTAAATGAGGCAACTATTGCTATATACACAGGTAAAATTAACTGTTATATTTCTCCTAATCAACCCAATAATGTGATTACCCTTTGAAGCTGCAATACCACACTGCACTGAAAATTTCACATCAGCACGTATTGTTATTATATAACAGTATCTCCTATTTTGTAGTTTAAATCCAAGTTCCTCTGTGTAGACATTTACTTTTTTTAAATTGAATAACATCTTCCATTTTTCTTACTTTTTAAACTAAATTGTTTAGATCGTTTTGTAAATATTGTTTATCACCATCATTGTTACCTGGTCTAAACACGTTGTGTCATCCGCCAATTTCAGTGCGTTGCGTGTTATATTATCGACCTCTGTTCCTTGTGGTACCACAATCAAAACTGATTTAATCTACTACAACACGCTATCTCCTGTAAGTAAGCCACGTTTCTATCCAGTCGACTATGCCATCCCCGATACGATGGGCTTTTAATCGAAGTAGTAATATCTGATGTGGCAGTTTCATTAACGCTTTCTGAACATCTAAGTAGATCATATCTACTGGTGATCAATCATCTACCCACTAAGTGATTTCTTAAAAAAACCCAGCATATAGCATAGGAGGTTGATCAAGACACTTAGAGAGGCACGAGTTGGGCAGATCGTATTGTCGGGGATATTACCAATAATGGGAGGCAGGGGTGAGGAATATAGGAACTGTAGAAGGATGGCGATCAACACACAGGTACAGAAGGTATGTATGGAGGAGGGAGTAGGCTTCGTAGACATGTGGTTAAACTTTGTGGGAAGAGGTGACTTTTTCATGAGAGATGGACTTCATCTGACAGGGAAGGGCGCTGCAGTTCTTGCGTGTGAGTTTGTCAGAGTTGTCGACGAGGGCACAGGTACCATAGATTATTTAAACTAGATGCGCAGGGGGAACTGACAGAGAAAACTCAAAGGAGTACTACTACAAATACACATCCAAAGAAATGTTCACCAATAATTTCAGACAATGAACTTAAATGTGTATGCTTAAATGCCAGGAGCATAGTAAATAAAAAAAGTGAGTTAGACATTATGGTAGCAGATATTGATCCTCATGTAATAGGCATCACAGAATCATGGGCAAATGAAGATATAGTAGATGCTGAGTTAGCACTGACAGGCTATGTAATGTTTAGGAAGGATAGACGAGAAAGAAGGGGAGGTGGAGTAATTTTGTATATTAAAGAATCTATCCAAGCATATGAAATTACATTGAAAAGTGAAGCAGATAGTGTGGAAGCAATTTGGTGTAACATAGTTACCAGGAACTCAACATTAACAATAGGAGTAGTTTATCGTAGTCCTAACATAGGACAACAGGAAGATGTAAAATTACAAAAGGCGATAAGGGAGGTGAGCAAGGGAGAATGTGTTATAATGGGTGATTTTAACCATGGCCATATACAATGGGAATCATTAGAGAGTGCTGGAGGTGACGACCATCAGTTTCTACTTCTAACACAGGATTGTTTCCTTACTCAACATGTCTTGGAACCAACCAGAGGTGGGAATGTGTTAGATTTAATTTTGTCTTCTCAAAATGAATTAGTTGACAATGTTAAAGTACACGAACCTTTGGGTTCAAGTGACCATAACCAAATCCATTTTAATATAAAAGTAAAAACAGGGAATACATATAAAAACAATGGAGGAGGAATTTCAACAAAGGCAGATATAAAGTGATGAGAACATATCTAGCAAATATAGATTGAATAATTTGCTGAACAACAAGACAGCAACAGAATGCTGGACTTGTTTAAAATATGAGATTGAGGGCATTATTGAGAAATTTATTCCATTAAGAAAACAAGGGAAAAGATCCAGGAAAAAACACCTGTCAAAAGAAGCTATTAGAAAAATTGCTCACAAACAGATGCTGTGGAAGGTCTATAAACACACTGGAAATGTAGAAGACTACACCAACTACAAAGAGGCACTTAACCTAGCTACTACTGAAATTAGAAAATCTAAAAGAACATTTGAACAAAAATTGGCAGGTAATATAAAAATGACAGCAAGAGTTTCTATGCTTATGTAAGGAGTAAACAGAAAGTTCGAGATAAGGTCGGACCACTGGAAAGCAACAGTGAAAGCATAATTTCAGATGGGTTCCAAATGGCAGAGGTCCTGAATGAGTATTTCAGCTCAGTTTTTACCACAGAAGATATCAGCTCACTTCCAGTTCCATTGACTAAATTTGAGGGCAATACATCAGAATATTTAGGGCAGTTATTTGTAACTCCTGAAATGATAGCAAAGAAAATTAAGAAGATGAAAGATAATAAATCACCTGGAGTTGATGGGATACCACCAAAACTGCTAAAGGAAATTGTTGATCAAATTAGTACACCACTTGCAAACTTATTTAACTTGTCACTAGAAGAAGGAATAGTTCCTTCAGAATGGAAAGAAGCAAACATTACGCCGCTGTTTAAGAAGGGATCGAGGAAGAAGCCAGAAAATTACAGACCAGTGAGTTTAACATCAGTTGTATGTAAATTACTTGAAACATTAATTAGAGACCACATGGTGGAATTTCTCATAAAACATAAATTAATAAATACATCTCAACATGGATTCCTAAAAGCAAGGTCATGTCTAACCAATCTCTTATGTTTTTTAGAAGAAATTACAAAGTGGGTAGATCACGGGTCACCAGTGGATGTTGTCTACTTAGATTTTCAGAAAGCTTTCGATAAAGTGCCACATCAAAGATTGTTACTTAAACTAAAAGCCCATGGTATAGGCAATGATGTAATCAACTGGATAGAAAAGTGGCTTCCACACAGAAGACAGAGAGTAATAGTAGATGGTAAGATTTCAAACTGGAAATCTGTTTTGAGTGGGGTACCACAGGGATCAGTGTTAGGCCCTATACTGTTTTTAATATATATAAATGATTTGGAGGATGACATATCTAGCAAAGTACTCAAATTTGCAGATGACACAAAAGTATTCAGAAAGGTTACTAATGACACAGATAAACAAAGTTTACAGGATGATCTAGAAAAATTAGTTAAATGGTCAGAAAAATGGCAAATGTTATTCAGTTTTGGGAAGTGTAAATGTATACACATAGGACATGGAAATATGGACGAGGAATATAAAATGGGGGATGCTGTACTAGGTAGAACCACACAAGAAAAGGATTTAGGAGTAACATTTAATGCTGACATGAAAGTTTCAGAGCAATGTGGGATTGCTGCTTCGAAAGGAAATCAAATTCTAGGCCTAATTAGGAGAACTATCACGTATAAGGAGAAACATCTAATTGTATCCCTGTACAAAGCAATAGTTAGACCACATTTGGAATATTGTATTCAAGCATGGAGGCCATATCGTAAAAAAGACATAGATAAGCTAGAAAGAATACAACGAAGAGCAACTAAGATGATTCCAGAATTAAGAGACCTTAGTTACGAAAGTCGCTTATTACAATGTGGTTTGACAACACTAGAGACCAGGAGACTAAGAGGAGACCAAATAGAAGTGTTTAAAATAGTGAACGGTTATGAGGATGTTGATAGGAATATGTTCTTCAAACTTAAAGAAGGCAGTAGAACCAGAGGACACAAAGCAGCATTAGTTAAGGAACAGTGTAGGTTGGACATGAGAAAGTACTCTTTCTCACAGAGAGTGATAAATGAATGGAACAGACTGCCAAATGATTGTGTTAATGCTAGTAGTGTGAATATGTTTAAAAATAGAATTGACAGATATCTGATAAGGGCGGGCTACACATAGATGAGAAAACTGTTGGACTCTCGATAAGCCAATGGCTTCCTTGTCCACTTGCCATCTGGAACTTTTTGTTCGAGATGGCAATCTTGTTAAATCTTGTTAAATATTTGTTTAACATGACCTCTTTGTTAGGACACAATGTTAATTTGTTAAGGAAGTCCACCATATGTTATTTAATTAACCTTTATAATAATGTACAAATTACTGATGTTAAACTCACTGGTCTGTATTTCTCTGATTTATTTCTTGATTCCCTTTAAATAATGGTATGATGTTTACTTTTTCCATTGAAGAGGAACCACTCCCTCTTTTAATTACAAGTTGAACACACTTTCAAGTGGTATACTAAAACCCAGGTGACACATTATCCCTCATTGCCTTTACTTTCTTGGCTATCATTTCTGGAATTACAATTAACGATTAAACATTCCGATTTAGCCTTCTGAAATTTAGCATATGGAACTGGTAATGAACTAATATCCTCTATGGTAAACACTTTCCTTACGTATTGCTTACCCCTAACATATGAATAAACACTTTTGTGGACGTTTCTTCAGTATTTTGTATATATTTAATTTCTGATTTTACTTTGATGTCAAAATTTACCTGATTATGATCACTGTTACCCAATGGTTCATGTGTTTTTACATTGTCCACTAATTCATTGTGTGAGGATAAAACTATATCTAATACATTCTCTCCCTTCGTTGGTTCCCGCACGTGTTGAATAAGGAAGCTCTCCTGTATTAAAATTATTAATCGATGGTCTTCACCTCCTGTACTCTATATATTTCTATTGCATTTGTCCGTTGTTAAGATCTGCCATTATGATACACTCCGCTTTACTCACTTCCGTTGTAGTGGTTGTTGTATGTTATCCTCTTCGTTTATATCTGGACTTCGATAAACTAATCCAATAGTTAATTTTGAATTTCCTGTAATTATATTGCTCCATACAACATTATCGCAATCTGCTTCCCTTAGTAATTTTATTTCGAAATCCTAAATAGATTGTTTAATATATAAAATAACCACCTCTCGATTTCTTCCTATTCAATCTCTCCTAAACATTACGTATTCTGTCAGTCCTTATTCAGCATCTTTTATGTCTTTGTTGGCCCATGACTCTGTTATACCAATGATGTGAGGGTCAATATGTTTTACCATGATGTTTAATTCGGTTTTCCTATTTGCTATGCTCCTTTCATGTTAATACACACATTTAGAGCCAGCTTAAGAATTTTTTTTACAGGTTTATGTGTATTAGTGGCCTCTTGTCATGTTTGAGGCAACTCTAAATAACCCCCTGCGCTTCTTCTTTAAACAAAGTTTGCTACAAAATATTTGTGATGCTACCCATGCCACCATCGACTGCTGCTAAGAGTTTATCCGCAAACACTGCTGCACGCTTTCCACTTAGATGAAGCCCATCCCTCACTTCAGCCCTACGTCACATATGCCACATTTATGTGACAAATGTTATTTTCTTAGAAAAAGGCTGCTGTTCAGGATATGGGAATATTACCGAGAAGTCTTAGCGTCAGTTACTCAAGGTCGAGGTACGCATGTCTCTCGTACTGGCTCCTCGCGGTAGCCTCCGGCGGCTGCTCTTCTACCAGGTCCGCTCGGCGAGGTACATAGCGCTGTGCAAATCTACGTGCCAAGGTCCAGCGCTGTGACGAAACAAACGGGTAAATCCTTATAAGAAGCAATAATTATGGTACTCGTGCGCACGCTGTAGACCCCGCTTATCAGAATCGCCGATATGAGAATCAACCGTTTAGTAAAATCATACATATTGGCCAGGACGGAAATATTCTTTATTCCTGCTGTATTAAAAATTAATCAGCCCTTAATAGAACCAAATTGATCCGGCTACACATATCGTTAACCATATTGCACATTGGTTTTGTTATGACATTAATAATATTCAAATTTATGACTTTGAACTGCATTTCAATGTTATAATTAAATACGCATTTTTAACCATAATGTGGACATGCACGTAGTATTCGACGGGAATACTATTAATATTATGGACAGATTTGTGTACTTTGGCGGAACAGTGTGTGAAGATAGAGGAAGTAGCAAGGAGGTACAGAGGAAATTTCAAGCAGAAGCGGCAGCAGAGCGTCGAAGGTATTATGTGAGCCAGAAAGTTGAAGAAATAGCTAAAGGAAAAATGCTAGAAGCCTGCTTTGTACTACCTTGTGTATATGGGTTGGGAACACGTGCACTGACAAAGGGGGAAGATAAAGGTATCAGACAACAACTGGGATCGCATAATACAAATGTCAGGACGATGCGGGAAAGTAAAATAATTCATCGGAATGAAGAAACACCTGACCTGAGGAGTAATTAATTCATTAATTGATTGATTAAGATAACATGGAAACAGAAGAGGGTAGAAGAAATAGAAGACTTAATTAAGATCGAACCATAATGTTCAGAGCTATTTCGAAAGGGCAGATCAACTCAGACCATGGCATTGCGGAGTAAACAGGACCATAACAATGCAACTCACAATGTTGCCCATGCCCTGAATTGCTGTGTTGAGGACTTCCATTCTCTGTTGTTCGTATCGCACGGCGACCGTCGGATCGACGAGCGGAGGCGGAGTAGGAGAATGCTCCTTCCACACGTTCCGTCGCTTCGATGAATGCGGACTGACAAAAATGAACATATTGACATCTTTTGAAAGTGTTATCTTAATGTCTCGTACATTTGCAGATATAATACGCATATCATATTTAGTGTCAGATACTTCCTTCATTGCGTGGCCGTAATACATCTTGTTAAGCATAATTACTATGCAAATTGATGATACATCCAATAATGATTCTTGTTTTGGCGATTATGTTAATCACATCAAACCAAATCCTTCCGATGTTATTACATGCTACGTCAGTGTGTTTCCTTCATTAGTCAATTACATACACATAATTGATTATAAAAGTAACATTCTCACTAAGAGATTAAACATTACAGTCATTATGATAAAACGTAAAGCACCACGACAAAGTGACGTACATGCAGTTGGTGACATGGTTACCCGGCGACGCTCTGCGACGGTTACGTCTACACGTCTTCACGACAAAGACGACGAGAATGACAACGAGAATGAGTAAACCGAGACTGATCGTCGAACCGAGTACGACGGGAAACCACGACACACCTACAGAGGAAGACGATGACCGCAATAGTGGCACCAATAAACACTAACTACCAACATCTGATTAGGTTACTGTTTCTGGTAACTGGCTAGTAATAGTAATTACATATTTAAAGATTTAACAAGCAAAACAAATAGTTTGTTCTTTTCAATGTCATAATGCAAAGGAATTCCATGCATGCTGGCCAGTTTGTGTGAACCATTATACCTGCTCACTTTTATTTGCACTGATAGTAACGTAAGCACCTTACCTGATCCTCCCAACACATTTTCTGAAACAAAGAAAAAACACACGTTATTGATATAGCATGTGTGTCCTATAAGCTTGGAGACCATATCGTATGACGGATATAGATCCGCTTGAACGAATACAGAGGAGAGCAACTAAAACAGAACTGAGAGACCTTAGCAATAAAGAACGTCTAAAATGGTGTGGTTAACAACACTACAGAAAAGGAAGTTAACATTAGATCAAATTGAATTTTCTTAAGATATTAAATGGGCATGAAAATATTGAGAGCAATATTTGCTTCTCACTCAAGAAAGACAAGAAAGAGAGTAGAACTAGAGGACATGAGGCAACATTAGTAAAGAATCAAGATTGGATGTCAGGAAGTACTCGTTCTCACTGAGGACAATAAATAAATGGAAGGAATTGCCTACAGATTGTGTAAATGCTAGTAGCATGGATATGTTTAAAAACAAGGCTGACATATATCTCAGGATTACACATAGATGACAAAATGTTGGACTCTCGATAAGCCAATGGTTTCCTTCTCCACTTGTCATCTGGGCCTTTGCCTTGTATCGCACTCTTCCTGTGATGGAATGTGTGTTCAAGTAAAATGTTTCTGTTTTTTTATATTAAGTTCCAAAGTTCGTTCTGGTAGTGCGTGTTTGCGTGCGTGTGTGCGTGCGTGCGTATGCATGTATGTATTTACGCATGCATGCATGCAAATATGTATGCATTTAAAATGTATTGTTAAAAGTTATCATGACATTTAGTGTCATGACATTTAGTGGCAGATTACTACACAAGACTACACTTACCAGAAAACACAAAGCTGTTGGGATCGACAGTCTTGTTGCCAATCATGAACGGATTCCGACTGAAGATCTTTTTCAGCAAGTCGTTATTCGTGACGGCATCCACCCCAAGAGAAAAGTCTACGATGACGCTGCCCTTCCTAACAATCCGCATACAATAAATATAAATGAAACATCAAACTGGGCGGTTCGTTGTGTCATTTACACTTTAATAAAACATATTATCTTAACCATTGAACATTTATGGCAAAGACTCTAAAGTAATACATGCATATTTTAACTTAGATACGCACGTGAATCGTATGTCTTCTACATATACTAGACTTGATCCAGTCTCACGGTTATAGGCGATTTCCAGCTGGAAGAAAGCGTCGGTACTGTTAAGCACATACAATGAAGTCAACAAGGGAACCAGTAAATAAGCAATACATAAACGCTAGTAATCGTTGACTTTAGAAACACATACTGGTTATCAATATAAACATTGTATCACTGATATATATATATATATATATATATATATATATATATATATATATATATATATATATATATATATATATATATATATATATATATATATATATATATATATATATTTTTTTTTTTATTTTTTATTTATTTATTTATTTATTGAGCTGAAATTGCTGCTGTTGTGTCATTACGAAATTAAATCATGTAGGAAGAAAACGGACTAAGCATCAGAGGTTCACCGTACCTTCATTTGGACTTCTCTTGCCAGTATGATATATTCTGGTAAATTGATGTCGCTCCATTTCTTTTCGAAATGAAGATCCGGTACTCGAAACTGTCCGTAGTATCTGACTATCGTCTTCACTGTAAGGCGATACATATTGTGTTGATTTAAGCAGTATTCACGCATAAGGAAAAAACATCATATATGAAGAGAAAACAAAAACTGTAGGCTAATTGGTCATTCTAAATATTTAATTTTTATTATAAAACCAGCCGCGTTACTATGCATTGCACGGGGAGAAAAGGTAGCCATACATATGTTGTAGCTAAAGTCGCGTATATGGATATTTAGAATCTTACTAGAATGGAGCTAGCCTAACGTACGTGTATGCAATGCTACACCTTCTAGAAATAGGCGTTCTTGATCTCGGGCGCCAAGCATTCATTGTTTCATCTGCGACCACAGGAAAGAATTGTAACACTTTTACAATATTTAATTGAAACACGCTGTTACACATATGGTTCATACGGTTGTTAAAATACATACTGCTGACATAGTGGAGAAACATGAATAAATTACTCGATCAACATTACATTGTATACAGTTTATGATAATGATAGTTTTGCTTACGTAGACATGTATGCGTAAATGGAAATCTGAATTGGCTTAGATACCACTGCCGCTGCTACTTGCTCCAATGTAGGGTAACATTAGATATCGGTGATTTGAGACTATTTGTTAGATATGATTACTGTTTTCACATATATAGTTTATTTCACTTCCGAGAGACTGGTTATAGAGACACACATTTGTTACTTGCTTTATATGCTTTGGATTCATTTTTCACGTTGCGTCGCATTACTTTCGTTTTCGCATCTTTAACCATGTAATATTAAAACATTTCCTTCAACAGTTTCGTTTATATTTTGTATATGCATTCTACATTCTTATATATTAGTTTGGTTGTTGTGGAAACAAATTCAGCAGCATGTGCATTAATTATCCAACAAATAGACTAGCTTAGTTGGTAGTTTTACAAAGAAATGCACATACCTGAGGCTTTGACAGAGTTAACGTCAACAGAAAATCCCGCAAATGTTCCGCTCTTCTTTGCGATGGCATTGCGAACATTCGTCACCGTCGACGTGGCTGCAGCTTTCATCATTTCCAGCATATACTTGACTACAACGCTGCCCTTGCTGTGCACAACAATCACTTCGCTAGAATTTGTAGCAGAGAGCGTGAGAGAGAGAGAGAGATAGAGAGAGATAGAGAGAGAGAGAGAGAGAGAGAGAGAGAGAGAGAGAGAGAGAGAGAGAGAGAGAGAGAGAGAGAGAGAGAGAGAGAGAGAGAGAGAGAGAGAGAGAGAGAGAGAGAGAGAGAGAGAGAGAGAGAGAGAGAGAGAGAGAGAGAGAGAGAGAGAGAGAGAGAGAGAGAGAGCGAGAGAGAGAGAGAGAGAGAGAGAGAGAGAGAGAGAGAGAGAGAGATAAAATAGATAGTTAAATGATATTAAATACATATGTGCCAAATTAACCGACAACGAGTTTATTAGAGATGGGGAGCGGAGTCTGGTGGTGGACGGTAAGGCGTGGCCAATGACGGAGTAAGAAAACAAACACAAACATCTAAGATCTGTATCGATGTCAGCCTCACCACGGACTTCAGAGGAAAAGAGGATAGCAACAAGATATTCATATAACCTACCTGAAGGCTACATCCAAGATTTTGTATCTTCCCTTTCCGAGCTTGTCATCAAGTATATTTTCGAGCTGAAATTAAGAAACAAGCTAAATGTTAATATAATTAGTTCAGCAGTCATTAAAGTAAAACGTCATATTTGTACCAAAGCATCATTCAGCATGTTATATGATTTTTCCTAATTCTTTTAACTGCATTTATTTTGAGTAACATAGCATGGACAGTATTATGACCATCATGTATGTTGATATAAAACATTTGTTTTTAACATAAATGCTATATTTTTTACTAAAGGCGAAACTCACCGCATCGACAACTTTTGTCTTCAGTAATTGATATTCAGTTGAATTCTTGTTCTTCAAATTTTCCGAGTACGATTGAGTCTCCAACTTCACATTGAGATCGACCCTGGCTATGTCAGATACAGCTATTCCTAAAAGAAAAGTCCACATGCAGATCGACTGACGTAATTTTTATTATTTTGTTGCGATATTTAAGTAAAAGTTTTGTTCTCACTATTCCAAGGATATATAACACACATTTCCTTCAGAACAGCAGAACCACACAACAATATTCACATGTGTAAACTATTATTTTTACCCGTAAGTAGGCCTCTTAGGGATTTTCTTTAATGTGACGGGAATGGGAGACATTCGTTGCGGTTTTGTGCGTTTTGAACAAAGCTTTTTGTATTAATGGATACGGCCCACGTTGTCAGATGATACAGGAATAGCATATCATCATTCCAAAACACGTCCGAGAAACAACTCCGTCGAATATTTGAGCTGGGAGCAGTCAGCTGCCCGAAAGTCTCGTCAGATGAAATAAATATATTTAAGTTTGCGCGGCGAGGTCCTTTTAGGAATGCGAGGCAAACCAGCGAACGTACACAACAACACGGGTTCTTTTATTTTATAGGGGTTTCTGTTGTCAGTCTTATTGGTATTCCCCTCCCAGGGTTGTCACCTATGATAAGAAGGAACATATTCATTGCAAAAGAGATCCCATTACAACAAATAAAGCCACAAAACATGGCGGCGACTGCGTAAAAACTTTAACACGTAGCAGACACGTGATATATATTTCACACAAGTGCTTTTTTGTGCTATTGGGCGTATGGAGGTTACTACGATAGTGATACAATTGGGTCTTTGGAGCAGTCTACCTGACCCATTGAAATATGTTTATTTATAAAACTGCAGTTAGTACAAGGTGAATGTACGAATATTAAGGTGTTTTAAACAATACATTAACTAGTGCAATGTTTATTTTTCTTTCCATATATGAATTTAACCATTGTTATAACTAACACTGTTTTGTAATCGCTAACTGTGATATTATTGTTGTATAAACTTGAGTTCAATAAACATTTCCGTTTCCGATTCCGATATTCCTGTTATGCAGCTGTGATTTAATGCCATTGCTTTAACTTCCAACATACTTACTTTGTTGACAACTTGTGCCGTAGTAAAGGGATGTGCAACTACATGTATATGCATTCACGTAGTCCTGGCAAGATCCTCCATTCTGGCAAGGAGTGCTTTGACAGTCATCGATATCTACCGATACACATAACGAGTATAAAAACGTGAAGCATGATTATACACATGGGTTAATAATGGTTCGTACAACGACTTTTTGATGCAAGCTTGTGGTTTAACATACGACAGGGGTTCTTGGGCGTCCAATAATACTTATGCTATAGCTGAACACGGTACAATATACAATGGTAATATTATTTAATATAGTCATTAAGAAGTTGTTTATTTTAATCGTTGACGTATACTATTATTGTATTGATTTCTAAGCACTCAAGTTTCAATTATTAATGTGTCCGTTTGTATAATTATTGTTGAATGCACCATTAACTAACTATACTTAGATATTCTCAAAAGAATAAATTAATACACGTGACCATGTCCACTGTTCTATGAGAGCATTTTACTTTTCGAAATTATATAGTCAGTGTGATGACTTCATCTAGTTGAGTATAATATATATATATATATATATATATATATATATATATATATATATATATATATATATATATGCACATAGAATATGAACGTGCAGCAAAGCTAACCATATCTATTTCACAGCTCGTTCCTGTGTAGCAGGGAGAGCATTTGCACGTGAACATATTTATCTTGTGCGTAAAACAACTTCCACCATGTTGGCAAGAGCTGCTCGAATATTCATTAATATCTACACTCTTATTATTAGACACTATAGAAGCGATGTGGTTCTGGAGATGCGAACTATTTCTCCTCACAGTGGCAAGGTAAGCTCGGAAGCATGATAACAAAGGTGGTGTCCGAGGCCAGTCGCGCCAAGTGTATGGACTTTTGCAGGAATCGATGAGATGATTGCACCGGATGTGTTCGAATAACCCTGGTGGTGTGAAAGTGTTTGACACTAACGTACTAGTTCAAGCTAGAATTCATAACTGTTTCATCACGACAACGGGTAGTGGCATCAGTTTGCACAAACATGAGTTTGTTAAATGTTTTACATATTTAATCGTGCTTGCGTTCGTACGTGTTTCCTGCAGGTATTTTAGTAAATATAAATCCAGCCACCTGATGTCGTTCTATAAAACTGGGCACTCCCTTTTTCAAAGTCTGTTTCCACACATGGGCGCGTCATTTGAAAGAAAAAAGTATACTAGTTTACAGTAACCGTTAAGGTGGTTGTCCGTTTTATTGTACGGACAAACACGATTGAATGCATAAATACCAAGGCTTGCACACACGTGACTAACTACATAACATGAATGTAATATTTTATATACAGTCATACCTGTTTCACAGTTTTCACCAGTGTAGCCAGCGAGACATTTACACGTGCGTGTGTTGTTAGTTTCCACGCAGGCACCACCGTTTTCACATGGCTTCGCTGTACAGTTGGATCCTGCAAGAGAGAATATCCAGTGGAAGAAAAATGTAATTCATGCTCAACAAACCAATTAAAGCTGGTTTTGCTGCCGTATTTTAAATAAATAAATATCATGCTTTACAAATATAATCGTATTCACCAGTTGCTGTTCAAATTGTTGCTCAAATGCTATGATCAAATGCACAATAATGTAATTACCAACGTTTTTGGGGTCTCAAACATACCCGTTTCACAGCTAGTCCCGCTGTAGCCAGGAGCACATTGGCAGGAGAACATATTGAAGTCAGGCGTGGAACAAGTTCCGCCATTCTGGCACGGATGGCTCGAACATTCATCGCAGTCTACAATATAAGTTGTACTGGTAACCGCTTAGACGTTGTTACTGTTTAGGCTGTAATGCCCACAAACACGCGCGCATGCATTCGCACGCACGCACGCACTCACGCACGCACGCACGCACGCACGCACGCACGCACGCACGCACGCACGCACGCACGCACGCACGCACGCACGCACGCACGCACGCACGCACGCACGCACCTATAACATTGGCGTTGACACGTAAACAATATATATATATATATATATATATATATATATATATATATATATATATATATATATATATATATATATATATATATATATATACATATATATATATATATATATATATATATATATATATATATATATATATATATATATATATATATATATATATATATATATATATATATATATATATATATATATATATATATATATATATATATATATATATATATATATATATATATATATAGAAGAGTTTGGTCACAAAACGCGATAAATACCAAAAAAAAATGGAGGTACTGACACGAAAAGATCATATATGTGTGTGTGTGTGTGTGTGTGTGTGTGTGTGTGTGTGTGTGTGTGTGCGTGCGTGCGTGCGTGCGTGCGTGTGTATGTGTGTGTGTGTGTATGTGTGTGTGTGTATGTGAGTAAATTTCTGTACTGTTCCAGGCGCACATTTTTTTTCGTAGTTTCCTGCGTTCTGGTTACAGTGGCCACCGTTCTTGCACGGGCTACTCTCGCTTTTATTTATATTATTAATTTATACACACATGCACACGCATGTTACACTACCAGCAATAATCGTGATAGTGATAAATGATGACGACGACAAACTGGCTTGTTAATATACGAATGTGTAACCCACCTTCATCGCAGTTCAGACCGGTGTATCCAGGCGTACATTTGCATTGGAACTTTCCTGCGTTCTGGCTACAGTTGCCACCGTTCTTGCACGGGCTGCTGTCGCAGATTTCGATCTCTGAAAATATATTGTATTTAAGTATCCTCGTATGTTTACATTTGAAGCAGCTACACAAGTATATCTTAGTGTCGGATAATAATGCTTCCTCTAATTCACAAAAAGGTTGCATTCAAATACGATTTAAAACAAGAACTGGTTCTCTGAAATAAGACAACCTATTAAAAAATATTCTAAATTCTGAGTAATTTATCAATATTATTTTCAAAAGTTTATGTATTGCATGAAAGGGTTTGAATTTGTGAAGTGGCTTAACTATCGAAGTTGTTCCTTTTGTATACAATATATATATATATATATATATATATATATATATATATATATATATATATATATATATATATATATATATATATATATATATATATATATATATATATATATATATATATATATATATATATATACAATCACAGCTCACAAGCACACAATCAAAATCACAACAAACACTATAAATGGATCGACATTAATACATAAATTATATTTAAATGGTTTATCTTATTCTACGTATCTCGAGAAAAAAATGCAAACGAATTCTAACCAAGCAAACAAATTTAGCTAATATGGTTGGATTTGTGAGGATGATGAACCGTTTGAAGGAATACTTTTGAACGGAAGACGTTTGTCGATTGCAAGAACCGTTTGAAGGAATTCTTTTGAACGGAAGACGCTTGTCGATTGCGCCGGAAATATTTCAAGCTAGTTACTAACCTAAAAAGGAAACAATACGTCATAATAAATATAGCAATTCTACAGATACATTAATAAATCAACGCAACCTTTAATGAACGATATGTTACACAGAGCAAATAGTTCCTTACCATTCTTGCAAAATTATGTATTTCTGTCAAGGTAGTTTTGCAACATGCCTAACCAATTGATGTAGACCTGTATCTGACTGAATACGATGCGATTGCCTACCAGTCTCGCAGTTTCTGCCAGTGAAGCCGCGTACACAGGAACAGCGGTATCTCTCAACGAGGTCTTTGCAAGTTCCGTTGTTTCTGCATGGTGAGCTTGCACATTCGTCGATATCTGAAATTGTGATTTGAGTGAAGATGGAACTATACGCTGTTTCAAAACAAATAATTTTTATGTGTTCCGACTACATTACGTCATAAATAAAGTATTCGTATGTTGACAACAACTCATTCGTACTTTAGGCTTGTGTTTTTAAACATATAACAGAGGATGTGCTCTTTTCATATATACAAGAAAAACCAGCAAGATGGATGTTACACATGCATTAACTGGTTTCAATGTTCACTAACTTCAAGATTTAACTAGCGTATAATTTTACATAGGAATGAGCGAGATGAAATAGCAGTAAGGAACACCATGTGTTCAACAGAGTTCGACCCCAATGGCCGACACGAGGGATCTTTCCAAAGGTTGAATGAAAATATAGATATGTACTCGATTGAACGTGACATTAAGTTGTATATGTATATTGCTACATTTATATGGTTTAACATTGCAATTAATTAAATGAAGTTGTGTAATGCATATTATATATAACATCTTTTACACACCTGTCTGGCAGTTGTTCCCGCTGTATCCAGGCATGCACGTGCAGTTGTACGCATTGTGTCCGTTGTGACACTCTCCTCCGTTCGCACACGGGTCACTTTCACATTCGTCCAAATCTAGGTAGGCGAAACACCACACTTAATCCAAATGTATATGCACTGCACGTTTTGGTGGTTCAAATACAACATATTAGGCCGATTGTTAGCAATGTGTGCAATTGACACCGTTTTAGCTACATTGGTATATTGACTTTCGGGGCATTTTCAACATACAAGGTCGGGGCACTGAGCCTAAGTCGTTTCACGGCGCCTAATAGCACCCAAACCACATTCTGCCCCTAAACTGTGCCTTTTACAGCAACATACAATATGAAGAATTCCACTGCGCCAAAACCCTTAGGAGACGAAGGGACATAGGAACAAACGAGTTGACCTCGATGAGATATGTGTCAACCTTGTTTTTAAACATATTCAAGTTACATTTACACAATCTGTATATATATATATATATATATATATATATATATATATATATATATATATATATATATATATATATATATATATATATATATATATATATATATATATATATATATATATATATATATTCTAGTTCTAATTACTTTCTTGGATGAGAAAAAGTTGTTCTATAAATTTTTCATACTCACTCAATATCTTAAAAACTTAAATTTCATCTCCATTTAACCGCCCAATACTGATCCTTGTGGTACTACACTCAAAACTGATTTCCAGGTTGAAACCTCCCCATCTACTACAACAAGCTCTCTTCTGTTAGTCAGCCATTGTTCTACCAGTCGATTGTGCCACCCCTGATACCATGGGCCTTTAATTTAAATTTAACAAGATTTAACAAGATTGCCATCCCAAACAACAAGTTCCAGATGGCAAAGTGGACAAGGAAGCCATAGGCTTATCGAGAGTCCAACAATTTTCTCATCTATATGTAGCCCACCTTTATCAAATATCTGTCAATTCTATTTTAAAACATATTCACACTACTAGCATTAAAACAATCATTTGGCAGTTTGTTCCATTCATTTATCACCCTCTGTGAGTACTTTCTCTTGTCCAACCTACACTGCTCCTTAACTAATGCTGTTTGTGTTATCTGGTTCTACTGCCTTCTTTAAGTTTGAAGAACATATTCCTATCAACATCCTCGCAACCGTTCACTATTTTAAATACTTCTATTTGGTCTCCTCTAAGTCTCCTGGTCTCTAGTGTTGTCAAACCACATTGTAATAAGCGACTTTCGTAACTAAGGTATCTAATTTCTGGAATAATTTTGGTTGCTCTTCTTTGTATTCTTTCTAGCTTGTCTATGTCCTTTTTACGATACGGCCTCCATGTTTGAATACAATATTCCAAATGTGGTCTAACTATTGCTTTGTACAGGGATACAATTAGCTGTTTCTCCTTATACATGATAGTTTCCTAATAAGCCCTAGAGTTTGATTTCCTTTTGAAGCAGCAATTCCACATTGCTCTGAAACTTTCGTGTCAACACCAATTGTTACTCATCAGCATCCCCCATTTTATATTCTACGTCCATGTTTCCATGTCCTATGTGTATACATTTGCACTTCCCAAAATTGAATAACATTTGCCATTTTTCTGATCATTTAACTAATTTATCTAGATCATCCTGTAAATTTGTTTATATGTATCATTTGTAACCTTTCTGAATACTTTTGTGTCATCTGCAAATTTTAGTACTTTGCTAGATATGTCATCTTCTAGATCATTTATATATATATATATATATATATATATATATATATATATATATATATATATATATATATATATATATATATATATATATATATATATATATATATATATATATATATATATATATATATATATATATATATATATATATATATGTGTATATGTGTATATGTGTATATGTGTATATGTGTATATGTGTATATGTGTGTGTATATATATATATATATATATATATATATATATATATATATATATATATATATATATATATATATATATATATATATATATATATATATATATATATATATATATATATATATATATATATATATATATTAAAAACAGTATAGGACCTAATACTGATCCCTGTGGTGCCCCACTCAAAACCGATTTCCAGTTTGAAATCTCACCGTCTACTATTACTCTCTGTCTTCTGTGTGTAAGCCAGTTTTCTATCCAGTTGATTATATCTTTACCTACACCATGGGCTTTTAGCTTAAGTAACAATCTTTGATGTGGCATTTTATCCAAAGCTTTCTGAAAATCTAAGTAGACAACATCCACTGGTGACCCGTCATCTACCCACTTTGTAATTTCTTCAAAAAAACACAAGAGATTGGTTAGACATGACCTTGCTTTTAGCAACCCATATTGATATGTATTTATTAAATTATGTTTTACAAGGAATTCCACCATGTGGTCTCTTAATTTTATTTTATTTACAGAAATACGTGGAATATCAAATAGAATAAGTATTACTATTGCATATATATTATACACAAACGTATTGTAGACATATATTAGGAAACAGGTTTTGTTCATTATTAGTCAGAGGGAGTATTTTAGAGTAAGTTAGTTTCGGATTCTGTCAGGGAATTCAGCGAGCGTTAATAGGGGTGTTTACAATTCGAACATTTAGATAACATAGTGAATAGTCAGTAACAGTGAATATTGGTTAGAATAAGTATTAGCATTATACATATATTGTTCACCAACTTCTTGTAGACATATATTAAGAAACCGTTGTTGTTAACAGAGGTAGTATTTTTTTTCCCGGATTCAAACTCAACGAGTGATAAAAGGGAGTTTGTTTACAGGTCATTCAACCCGTGCATCGAGCTATCGTTTACATTAGCTAATATATATATATATATATATATATATATATATATATATATATATATATATATATATATATATATATATATATATATATATATATATATATATATAAGATAAAGTGATTTATTTACTTAAATTACATACATAAGGTAATATCTGACATAGTGGTAGTCAACGTTTTCGGTAAAAAGGAATTAACAGCAGGATTTTAGCGTAAATTAGTACACACTCACTTCGTTGTTTTGTTACACAGTGTTCTCCGTATTCGCTAGGTGGCAGGATTTTTAGCCTAAAGTGTTCTTTTGTTCACAAAAACAGCCTTATTCAAGGCTAACGTAGCAAACTAATTAAAACTAAATTGTATGATGGCCCCGTGCAAACGGCAGTTAAAGGCCACAAGGCACTTAATTTGTAGCAGTTGTAGTAACTGGGTAGATTTCGTCAAGTCTGGGTGCCAGAAGTCCTGGGCTGAGGTCCAGGCAGATAGTTTTAGTTTTGAGTGTAGGGGATGCGCAAGGATGAAGGAAATAGAGGTGGAGTTGGAAGAGCTGAGGCTGCTCGTTGTGGCAATGGTAGGAAGGGAACAGGGGAGTTGTGCCAGTAGTTCCGGTGAGGGAACAGTAGACGATAAAGTGGGGAAAGACACAAGAGATGCTAGGGAGAGCTCACCTCAGCCTGGGAGGAAGCTGAGAGGAGGGAAGGTGACAGGTCATAGGGAGACAGGACGTAAGGACACTGGAAGGAAAGGAACGGGAGGGAAGACAACCGGGGTGACGGACAGGGGAGTAGGGGAGACAGGAGGGAAGGAGAAGGGAGTGGGGGAGACGGGAGGGAAGACAACCGGGGTGAAGGAGAGGGGAGTAGCGGAGACAGGAGGGAAGGAGAAGGGAGTGGGGGAGACGGGAGGTAAGACAACCGGAGTGAAGGAGAGGGGAGTAGCGGAGACAGGAGGGAAGGAGAAGGGAGTGGGGGAGACGGAAGGGAAGGGGTCAGGACAGAATGTGATGGAGGGGATCGAAAGGAAGAGTTATTCTGCAGCAGTTATAGAGGGGGTGAGGAAGAGAGCGAGGGTGTTTGTGGGGGATTCGATAGTTAGGAAGACCGACAGAGTCTTAAACAAGGGAGATGATGTGGTGGTCTGCTTGCCTGGAGCCAAAATAGAGGCGATAACTGAGAGGGTAAAAAACATCGTAGGCTCGGGTAAGGGTGGATCTGTTTTAGTACATGTAGGGACAAATAACGTAGAGAGGGAGGGTACAACTGCCATAGTTAGGAAATATAGGCAGTTGGTCAGAACACTAAAACAGACGCGGGTTGAGCAGGTAATACTGTCAGGGATTTTACCTGTAATGGGCAGGAGGGGTCACAAATATCGAAATTGTCGGGGGATGGCAATTAACATGTTAGTCCAGAGGCTGTGTAGGGAAGAGGAAGTTGGATTTGTGGATTTATGGGGAAGTTTTGTTGGGAGGGCTGATATGTACATGAAGGATGGGCTTCATTTAAGTGGAAAGGGGCGGCAGTATTCGCGGACAAACTTTCAGCAGCAGTAGATAGCGACTTGGGTACAATGACAAATATTTTTGGAAGTAAACATTCTTTAAACTAGAAGTGCAGGGGGGTTACCTAGAGGTGTCTCAAGCAGAACAAGAGGCCACTAGCACAGATAAACCAATATCAAATCATCCGAAAAACATCTCTGAAAAAGGTTATAGATGCGTATGTTTAAATGCAAGGAGCATAGTAAATAAGAAAAACGAATTAAACATTATGGTAGAAGATATTGACCCTCACATAATTGGTATAACTGAATCATGGGCCAACATAGATATAGCAGATGCTGAATTAGGACTGACAGGATACGTAATGTTTAGGAAAGATCGAATAGGAAGAAGGGGCGGGGGAGTTATTTTATATGTTAAAGAATCTATTCAGGCTTATGAAATAAAGCTAGAAAGGGAAGCAGATTGCGATGAAGCTGTTTGGTGCAAAATTGTTTCAGGAAATTCAAAATTAACTATTGGATTAGTTTACCGAAGTCCAAACATAAACGAAGAGGACAACACAAAAATAAAAAACGCTATAAAGGAAGTTAGTAAAGGGGAATGTATCATAATGGGAGATTTTAACCATGGACACATACAATGGAATTCTCTAGAGAGCACAGGGATTGAGGATTAACAATTTCTATGTTTAATCCAGGATAGCTTTCTTACTCAGCACGTACTAGAACCAACCAGGGGAGAAAATGTATTAGATATAATTTTGTCATCACAAAAAGAATTAGTGGACAATGTAAAAATATTTGAACCATTGGGTAATAGTGACCATAATCAAATACATTTTGACATCAATGTAAAATCAGAAAGTAAAAATAAGAAAACGTACAAGAGAAACTTCCACAAAGGTAACTACAAAAATATGAGAAAATACTTAGCACAGCTAGATTGGAATAACATGCTGATGAATAAGACTGCAATTGAATGTTGGAATATTCTAAAATCTGAAATTGAGAGTATCATTGATAAATTTGTTCCTTTCCGAAAACAAGGAAAACGGTGTAGAAAGAAACACTTGTCAAAAGAGGCAATTAGAAAAATAATGCTAAAACAAACTATGTGGAGGGTTTATAGGCGTACCAGAAAGGAAGAAGACTATGCAAAATACAAAGAGGCACTTAATGCAGCTACAACTGAAATCAGACAATCTAAAAGAAGCTATGAGCAAAAACTGGCATGTAACATAAAAACTGACAGCAAGAGTTTTTATGCATATGTCAGGAGTAAACAGAACGTACAAGACAAGGTTGGACCTCTAGAAGACAGTGCTGGAAATATAATATCACAGGGGTTTTTAATGGCGGAAGACCTAAATGGTTACTTCAGTTCAGTGTTTACAAAAGAAGATATTAGTTCATTACCAGTTGCTGATGCTAAATTTCAGGGGGCTAAATCTGACTATTTAGGACGGTTAGTTGTAACTCCAGAATTGGTAGCTAGGAAAATAAAGGCAATGAAGGATAACAAATCACCGGGAGTGGATGGGATTCCTCCAAAATTACTAATGGAAACAGTAGATCAAATCCGTATACCACTTGCAAGAGTATTCAACTTGTCATTAAAAGAGGGAGTTGTTCCTTTTGAATGGAAAGAAGCAAACATCATACCATTATTTAAAAAGGGTTCGAGAAATAAGTCAGAGAATTACAGACCAGTGAGTTTAACGTCAGTGATTTGTAAATTATTAGAAAGGTTAATTAAAGACCATATGGTGGACTTCCTCGTTAAGCATAAATCATTAAATTCATCTCAACATGGATTCCTTAAAGCGAGGTCATGCTTAACAAATATGTTATGTTTTTTGGAAGAAATCACTAAGTGGATAGACGAGGGATCGCCAGTAGATATTATCTACTTAGATTTTCAGAAAGCTTTTGACAAAGTGCCACATCAAAGATTGCTACTTAAATTAAAAGCCCATGGTATCGGGGATAGCATAACTGACTGGATAGAACAATGGCTGACTGACAGAAGACAACGAGTTGTAGTAGATGGCGAAGTTTCAAATTGGAAATCGGTTTTGAGTGGGGTACCTCAAGGATCAGTATTAGGACCTATATTATTCTTAATTTATATCAATGACTTGGACGAGAGTATAACAAGTAACGTACTGAAATTTGCGGACGACACAAAACTGTTTAGAAAGGTTAATACTGATGGTGATAAACAACATTTACAAAACGATCTAGACAGATTAGTGAAATGGTCTGAGAAATGGCAGATGCTGTTCAATTTTGGGAAATGTAAATGCCTACATACAGGACATGGGAACTTGATTGTAAACTATAAAATGGGAGCTACTGTTCTTGGTACTACTGTAAAAGAAAAGGACTTAGGAGTTACAATAAGCGCTGATATGAAAGTTTCAGAGCAGTGTGGTATTGCAGCTTCAAAGGGTAATCAAATTCTTGGATTGATTAGAAGAAACATAACATACAAGGGAAAAAAGTTAATTATACCTCTATATAAAGCAATAGTTAGACCTCATTGAGAATACTGTATACAAGCATGGAGACCATATCGTAAGAAGGATATTGATACGCTTGAACGCATACAGAGGAGAGCAACTAAAATGATTCCAGAACTTAGAGACCTTAGTTATGAAGAACGCCTGAAAGAATGTGGTTTAACAACTCTAGAGACAAGGAGGTTAAGAGGAGATCAGATTGAAGTTTTTAAGATATTGAATGGGTATGAAAATATTGATAGAAATATGTTTTTCTCACTCAAGAAGGATAGCAGAACTAGAGGACATGAGGTAAAATTAGTAAAGGATCAATGTAGATTGGACATCAGGAAGCACTCGTTCTCACAGAGAACAATAAATGAATGGAACAAACTGTCTACAGATTGTGTAACTGCTAGCAGCGTGAATATGTTTAAAAACAAGGTTGACACATATATCAGGAGGGCGGGTTATAAGTAGGTGAACATTGTTGGACTCTCGATAAGCCAATGGCTTCCTTGTCCACTTGCCATCTGGGCCTTTGGCTTGGATGGCAAATCTTGTTAAATCTTGTTAAATCTAATTAAAGTTTCGAGTAATTTACATACAAATGATCACTTGTCTGTAATTGTCTGGCTTGTTCATCGATCCCTTCTTAAATAGTGGCGTAATATTTGCTTCTTTCCATTCTGAAGGAACTATTCCTTCTTCTAGTGACAAGTTAAAAAATCTTTGCAAGTGGTGTACTAATTTGCTCAACAATTTCCTTAAGCGGTTTTGGTGGTATTCCATAAACTCCAGGTGATTTATTATCTTTCATCTTCTTAATTTTGTTTGCTATCATTACATAAGTTACAAATAACTGCCCTAAATGTTCTGATTTATTTCCCTTAAATTTAATAAATCTAACTGGACGTGAGATGATATCTTCTGTGGTAAATACTGAGCTGAAATACTCATTCAGGACCTCTGCCATTTGAAACCCCTCTGAAATTATGTTTCCCCTGTTGTTTTCCATCTTTGATGTGGCAATTTGTCAAAGGATTTGTGAAAATCTAAATAATTTTGTTTTATAATATCTACTGGTAATACCTGATCTGTCACTCATCCACTTTCTTCAAAAAATAAAATAACGTATTTTTTAAGCATGTCCTCGCTTTTAGGAGTTGATATAGATTTAATAATTTAGGCCTAACAAGGAAGTCCACCATATGGTCTTTAATTAATATTTCTAATAAAGTACAAATCACTGATGTTAAACTCACTGATCTGTATTTTTCTTATTTACTTCTCGGAACGTTTTTGTAGAATGGTATGATGTTTGCTTCTTTCCATTCAAAAGGAACCACTCCCTCTTTTAATGACAAGGTGAACACTCTTGCAAGTTGTGTACTAATGTGTTCTTCTGTTTCCATAAGTAGTTTTTGAGGAATTACATCCACTCCAGGTGATTTATTTTCCTTCATTGCCTTTATTGTCTTAGCTAGCATTTATGGAGTTACACTTAACTGCCCTAAATATTTTGATTTAGCCTCCTGAAATTTAGCACGTAGAACTGATAATGAACTAATATCCTCTCTGGTAAACACTGAACTGAAGTATCCATTTAGGTCTTCCGCCATTAAAATACCGTGTGCTATTATATTTCCAGCAATGTCTTCTAGTGGTTCAACTTTGCCTCGTACGTTTTGTTTACTCCTGATATATGCATACAAACTCTTGCTGTAAATTGTTATGTTACACGGTTTTGTTTTTTCATAGCTTCTTTTAGGTTGTCTAGTTTAATTTGTAGCTGCATTAAGTGCCTCTTTGTAATGTGTATTGTCTTCACCCCTTCTGTTACGTCTATACGCCCACCAAATAGTTTGTTTGTGCGCTATTTTTCTATATATGGATGTGACACCGTGACTCTGGAAACTATCCTGCACGGACATCTACAGTGAGTGCAAATTGTATCACTACCAAATTCTATCAAATTTAAATTCTTCACCTCCTTTGCACAAATCCTGTTTTGGAGCTCTATTTCTGACAAAGTGACCCCATAAGTGGACCCTTCGTCCACATCTAGTTGTAAATTGAACACAAAGTCAATTTCAATTGTCCTTCAATTATCACATTTGCAACGATACCTCACCGACGTTACGACGCAGTGAAGTAATAGGTGTGTCATACCTTCACACACAGTTGCGTTGTACTGAGTGAATCCAGCGTGACAGACACACTTGAAAGTTCCGATGGTGTTAATGCAGTTCGCAAGGTCGTCACACGGGTTACTGACGGTACACTCGTCGATGTCTTGGTGACAGTCACCGCCTTTGAAACCGTCCGGACAATCAACACAGCCGGTATTCTCGTCGCATACAGTGGCGCTGTTACGGCAGCTGCAGTCACGTAGACAGTCCTTGCCCCATGTTCCACTCGGACATGCTGCAATACAATACACAGTAAACGGAAATGCAAAGATGCAACACACACATAATGTTTTACAATATGTATTATATCAAGTTCAAAGGAAAATGAGGACTGTTAATTAACCACCACATAGGCCTACTCATAATGATCATATTATATTAAAATGACCGAATGGATGCAACCTTTTCTCTATTTTATAGACACTCATAGATATAACTCGCAGTTGTTGAACTGTGCTGACTCTTCTATTATGACAGAAATTATGTTTTAATATTCGATAGGAAGTTAAGCTAATGGATATTCGTAGTACAATTTTCGCTTTCCTTAACTTATATATTATATGCAGCCCATCGAAACATTTGCGAAGCCGCGGTCTCATAATTTGTATAATTTGTCTGCTGAGCACCATTAATCAAGTTAAGCATTGGATAAGTAGCTAAACTATTCTAAAAAAAAAACTAATCCTAACTGTGACTATCATTTCAGCACATTACATGAACAAGCGTTTGATGTGAGCACGTAGTTAATAACATTGCATAGCGACAAACACACGCAAAAACACGCGCACGCGTACACAGAAACGCGCACACGCACACCCCCACACACATAAACACACACACGCACACACACGCGCACTCACACACGCACACAGATACGCACACACGCGCACAAGCACACAAGCACACACGCACACACGCACACACGCACCCACCCACTCACACACACACACACACACACACACACACACACACACACACACACACACACACACACACACACACACACACACACACACACACACACACACACACACACACACACACACACACACACACAATTAAGGTATTCACCATATCGATAATAGTGGGTTTTAATGCAAACATTAAAGTGAGAAATACAACACCCACGTTTGCAGCCTTTCTTGTCGTTCATCAGTTGGAAGCCGTTGTTGCAGCTGCAGGTAAAGCCACCGTTGAAGTTCGTGCAAGTGTGAGCACAGCCTCCGTTTTTCTCTAAGCACTCGTCCATGTCTGTAAGCATAATTTAGCAATATAGCATTAACCCTTTACAATATAGCATTAACCCTTTACAATATAGCATTAACCCTTGGATAATTACAAAGCTTTGCCGTTGTTTACGTTTTTAGCGGCGACGGAGGCAGCCGCCACCACCGCCACCACCACCACCACCACCACCACCATGATTACCACCACCACCACCACCACCACCACCACCACCACCACCACCACCACCACCACCACCACCACCACCACCACCACCACCACCACCACCACCAACAACAACAACAACAACAATAACTACAACTACACTAACAACTACACCAACGTGGACAACAATAACAAAAACCAGCAGTTTCATTAGCAACATCAGCACAACCACTACTACCACCACCACCACAACCACAACCACCACCACCAACGACAGCGACTGCGACAGCGACAGCGACAACGACAACGACAACGACAACGACAACGACAACAACAGCAGCAGCAGCAGCAACTTCAACAACACCAACAATATCATCACAACGACAAAGCAGTAGCTGCAACAAGCAGCAGTTGTACTACCAACAACAACAAAACAACAGGAACCACCAGCCAATCATGTCTTCCTAATAATAGTGTGTACCTTTACATGCTTTGGCATCGTCAGCAAGACTGTATCCAGATTGACAGAAACACGCATGGGTATTTGAGCCATTCTCTTTACAGCCATACGAACAATTCAGTCGGCTGCATTGTATTTTCATGTCCGCAACTGTGATAAAATAAAGTTTCAGTTTGATTTTAGTTTTGCTGGATACATACACGCACACATAAGATATGTGTTTGATGTGGTAATAATTCACCTCTATGCCAACTATTTTCCTGTCCTGGCAATATTTAACGCCGTCTTCATGTGGAAGACACGAATGCAAAGCTGGATACTGCATATTATATTTCATTCTAACGCATGGTGTGACAATAATATTACCCAGTCACTTTTTACGACGTCCTCTAAACTTCAATAAAATACATTGGAATGCAAAGGAAGTGATATCACATAATAACCTGATTAAGAGAAGTTTACAGTCATGCAACGGTTTCATTCGTTCACACGCAACATTAGTTTTTGACAATAGCCATCAAGATAACTCAACTGACACTCTTAACGACATATATTCGTTGGCTGAGATAGTTTTGAAATGAATATGTAAGAAAGTGAGCAACAATGACTGGATGTTTTGGGCCACCGATCAATTCATATTTCCAACTCCTGGTGACCTACCAATGGTACACGTCTTGTTGCCCGTGTTGAATTTGTATCCGTTGAAACACGAACACACAAAGCTGCCGTTAGTGTTCTGACACCTTTGTTCACAGCCGGACGTCCTCTCGCCACACTCGTCTACGTCTGCAGCACGGGGCGACAATCACCATATTTACTTAAAAAATAATACTATGTTAATTTAAATAAAACGTTTAGACCAATACATTTCATGGACAAATAAAACAGTTAAACCAATACATATCATGGACAGATTATAGTATGCGAAATAGTTGAATGGATGCCAATATACCCACCTGTACAGTTCTTTTCGTTTTTCAGCAGTCGATACCCATCCTTGCACGTACACGTGAAGCCTTTTGTTTGGTCAACACAAATATGTTCACAGTCATGTCTTGGATTCCCGGGATCACACTCGTTAATCGCTGCAGAAGTAATAATATTATTTTGCGTACGAAATTCCATTACATGTATTTATTGCATTCTACAAAGAATACGTATGGTACGAATATCTTCAATCCGGTTTTGTTGGGGCTCCGACTTCAAATTTGGTAGCGGAGCCTCCCAACACATCGATGAACAAATCACTCCATATATAAATTAGCTCCCTTCGGTAAATGATCCGTCAAAGGAATTTACATTCACATGATATTGACATTGATACAAAATGCAGTATGTTTGATAATCAATTGCAATTATGTGTAGGAATACATCAAAGCTATTCGTTATCTACATTAATGATCAATTACCTACGTACGCGTAGATTTATCTTGTATAAAATGTTTCGCCAAGACGGAAAGATAGTCACGTCGGTACTGGTCCCACTAAAAACGTACGCTACATATTACAACATTCTTCAATATGGTAGTGTGGCTATCTGAACCATCTATGTAGATACGGAACGGCTACATGTGGTCATGACTAAGCGGATATTTTTTTGACGACCAGATCCAATTATGGAGAATTCCAGCAGGAACTAAGCGACTTTCTATATCGTAACCTTCTAGACGAACAAGGGACGCAGGAAAACGTGATCAACGTAACAAAGTGGAAAATAACCGCCCACCACCCCAACCAATATAACTGAACATAACACTTAAAACACAATTTCGCTTTAATTTTACATCTCGGCAAAGCACAGAAATGCATGGTCTAACCTGTTCACATTTGCTGTATTATTTCACTACTCACGTAAACAAATTCCTTCGTCGTATTCTGTTCCTTCTGGACACTCGCTGCAGTTGTACGACTTGCCGCAGGCCACTTGTTCTGCCGGAGTGATATCAGTGCATGTTGTGCTCTCTGTACAAGGCTTGTCTTGACAACCGTCCAAGTCCAACTCGCAGAAATCACCTACGCAGATGACACAACGTTACTTTCGCACATCGCCTTTACGTGCAGGGATTATACCGCCAATCGTTGCATGTGTACGTGGATTTTATTCATGAGTACGAACTATGGCATCCATGCAAACATGACCATGTCATTCTTACTAACACTTAGTTATTCCACCTGTTAGTGAGAACATTGAAAATAGATGGCCAACCTGAAGTCGAATGATATATCCACTTAGCGTAGTTATATGAATATTTGGGATGCCCGTATTTAAGGAGCGAATGAAGTTGATCTTGCAGATGACATAGAGTAATCTTTGGAGTTTTCCATTTAAATAATTTAATCAATACCCACAATAACATTTCCAATGTTGAGAATTACGTTTATTATAAAGACTGCAGTGGTATATGTATGTCATTGTCTTCTCAGCACCTTCCCAGCCGGTGGAGCAGTTGCACTGAATGATTCTGAATGTCTGTCTCAGCTCGTAGCCGTCAGCGAGCAGGTCAAACAGACACTCTCCGTGGTCAGAACAATTGCACAGGTTTATGGAGACATCGGCAGTCGCAACACCTCCCTTACCGTCCGAGGCCGAAAACCTGAGTGAAAGTAACTGTACGGTAAATACTACAAATGCTGCATCGATTAGAGACCGTCTTACACTTGTTATTGTATTGTGATAGCTGTATTACTGTTTGTCATAGCTAGTGAGCTATTAATGTGTGGAAACATGGAAATATGGCGCCGCCTAGGAGGCAGTTTATTCAAAATGGTGAATTCGCTAATGACGCAGCTTTGGCCGACAATTGTTGATGTCAGATCTATGAATAAGTACAATTACAAATTCTGGTTTCTTGATGCTCATCTTGGAGTTTGCCCCACTACTTCCCAAGTTATGAAAACAACAATCGCAATTGAACTAGTAATCATACCATTTAATTATAATAAATTAAATCATGTTATAAAAATGTATCCTCCAAAAAGTATCAACCGACAAGGCAGTATACTAGAATACACATTATTGGCATATTATGTATATGTTAACATAAATCGTACACGAATTCGAATTGGTTCATATATGAAGAACACTTTTACACAACATTGCATACGTTATATTCATTGGTTCCATGTTGACTGGTTTCCAAGTGTAAAGTCCATCTTTGAAGTTGGCTCCTTCTGGTTTAGTTGACTCTAGCTTAGCGGTGACGGCGTCGCCATCCGGGTCGGACGTGTTCACCAGTAGGACGTTTTCTTGTCCAACCGTCACGTTGAACACCTTGTCGACGGTAATGTTGGGACTGGCGTTGGCTACAAGTGGAACGTTGGACCATTTAGTAATTACAACCGTTGCTCTCCGCGTTGCAACACAACGTCGACATTTAGGCATTGCACGTTGCAATGGCACATTGTACGTTGTGTATGTTCAGCAGCGTATCTCACTAGCTAAATGTACAACACTATATTATGAAGGCATGCATGGAAATGGCAATATGTCCAGTATGGTAAATCGTTTCTCATAATCGAACTATATGAACCTGATTATTGTATCACGTCTTCATACAACGAGTATTGCATTGAGATATACAATCAATATGTCCCGTGAAGACATTTCTTTGTAATGTAGCAATAACCCTAATATAAAATAATATTAGTAACATACAGTGCAAATTAAGTGAAATAACATGTATGTATGTATGTATGTATGTATGTATGTATGTATGTATGTATGTAGATATATATGCATGAGCGCATGTTTGTATTGATGCACATATGCCTGTATTAATCCATGTGTATGACTTCTTTTACAATGCATTTTTAGACGTAAACCGTCAATATCACTTACACAATGTTTCTGCACTGTCTACGTTTTTCGAATTTGTTTCCAAAGTCGCTGCAGCGGCGACTTGGTTTCCTGACAAAAAGAAACGTTTATAATTTACCTAGCGGCATTCAATATAGATATATTTTATTTCATTCATTCAATCGTATCCTCATGCGAAGTAGCTGGCAGAATGGACTGAGCCGCATCTTCAGTGATTCACGAAATATGGAGACCATAGCCATTTACACATTTACCCCTTGTGTCGGATCTTTTATTTCCATGACTAACACACCAGACAGACTAGATCAAAAGCTTTTAGCGTCTCTCTCCCAAAGGGGTGAACGAAATTGCCCAAGTTTAGAAATGACCACAAGTTTTTCGTAGCCCGGTCCTCTCAACAAACAGTCAGAGGAACTACCACACATGCACCGCCAACAGACATAGTTACTAGAAACGAGCAAACGTTAACAAATAACGGGAAAAGAGGAACAAACTTAAAAGTAGATCACGTAAATTACAATATGTCAATCAGTGTGTATCTGAATCAACATATATAACCTATATGTCACAGTAAAGTAAATATTAACTACACATAAGTATGTAAATACATTTACAGTAATAAGGTAATTAGTTACACTACCAATCTACCAATAATGTTTATGGAATATAAAGTTACCAACACATCACAATGTACGATTCACAGGCAACGACGAAAGCCTCAACGGTCTGTCACAGTATCTTATTCCGAATTTTATCAAACACCAAATTTTACTGCAGATAGGTAGCGGTGCTTTCCCAGTCTTTGCAATTGTGACCACACTTGTACCAACCTGTAATTGCGAAGTCAAGCAGACACTCAGTGTTTTTCCCGCACGTCTTACTTGCTTTATTCTTCTGTTCAGTTGTCAGATTGTCGAAAACATCCTCGAAGTAGAAAGGCTTGAATTCGGTGAGCGTGTATGCTTTGTAGCCTTTGTTCGGAGCATGGTAGAACAATGAATCGATTTTCTGGATTTTCCCTGGACAGAGAAAGCGAGTAAAACCTTTATTCAATTGATATGATCAACAAATGTCATGATGAAATCGAAACAGTTGTACTTCTTTGTATGATATGTATTTGATACTATGACTTTTTTTGTGATAGAGCTTTGACTATTGTATCCACTTTGCTACATGACAACTACTATTTACTGTTAGCAAATGAAGACCGTTGACACTTAAGTACCAAATTAATGTTTCTTTATATCGCTACATAAATACAATAAAACACGGTGTGCAGACTCTTACAGACACCTATGCCAACATATGGGCTCGAACAGGTGACACTACTTTGAGCACAACATATGGTGTTTTTTTTAGCGAAATCAGTGTATGATTAACGCACATTTTTCACCAAATTCGCTGAATATTGTCTTATCTGACGAATTGTTTGACAGCGGCACGGAACTATCCCCTGGTGGCAGGAGGTCGTCATTGGGGTCGCCATTGAACATTCCCATCAGGCCTTTCGTGTTGTTCTTGAACTTGTCTGAGGCTCCGATCGTAATGTCGAGTTGTCCAGCGTTCACTCCAATTGCCAACGTGAACCCTGCAAAATTGCTTAGTGAACGGGAACTTCTCTATCTCCTTAATCATCAGAATTGATTACTAAACGCTACAACAAAATTATAGTATTATCATGTGAAGATTGTAGCAATGAATTTGTCTTGAACATGAGAACAGCTAGATTGACTCTGCGTTAGAATCTATAGCTGCAGAATGCTAAAAGCTTTCACGATGTTCACTCTCAGGTACGTATGACTAAGTTAAAGGAGGGAGGCAGGGAGGGAGGGAGTGAGGGAGGGAGGGAGGGAAGGAAGTACACAAAAAGAAAGAGACTCACAGAGAGCATGGATGGATTGGTAGATACAGGGAGGGAGAAAGAAGATATCGAGGACAAAACTTAAATTGTAGAGGCAAGCTACGAGGGAGTAAGGGGAGACGGATGGAAGGAGGGAGGGAAGTAGGGTGGGGGAAAGGAGGGAGGGGAGTAGGGTGGGGGAAAGGAGGGAGGGAAGTAGGGTGGGGGAAAGGAGGGAGGGAAGTAGGGTGGGGGAACGGAGAGGAAAAGCTGGGTGGTTAAAGAGAGGTCATGACGGTGACCCAAACATTGTAACAATAATAACTGTGACGACACCAAATGACGGCTAACACAAAGTGATCTTACCAGTTTTGAAGGTTACTTCTACTTGGGTGTTGTTCTTTTTCGTAATAATGACACCAGTCTCGTTGATGTCACCGGTCACTTTCGCAGCGACGAACCAATCAGTAATATTCCTGTCTCCAATGAAAACTGCGAGACCTACAATCGCATTATTCAAGAGATGATATCGCTGTTTATTTATCATAATCAGTAGTACACGGATATGGTTGATGTCTTAAGTATTACGTCGTTCTCATGTTGTTCTATATTATTGTCTAAGCCGAAGCTACAATCATACAATAACTATGACATATTTAATCGAAATGAAGAAATCGCCATTCGGACGTTAAGTGAACGGAATTTATTGTCACTAAGAAGCTGTGCTGTTTTGTGACACGTATGTTTTACTCAAAGTTGTTTTATGCAAATGATTCCTCTATCAAAACGTTCATGTGTAATATTATTACATTAAAGAACCATATGTTAATAAGTGAACGCAACAGTATATTTGATTTACCATCTCGTGTGGTCGACATCTCTACGTCGACAGTGTCCGTGTCCACGTCCTTAGCAGCAAACGCGCTAAAGATGGTAGCGTCTTTTTCTGTTCCGTTGGCGTCGCGAGCCTTCGCCGTGCGGCCCTGCAGTGTGAAGTTGCCGTGGTCCGTCTGTATGAGTGTGTAATCGCCCAGGCCGTTGAAGGTGTACTGGAAGCCGTCCAGTGTGTGGAAGTGTGGGTCCCCGTATGACCAACCTGAGGTAATAATGTGTGTTGAATATTATTTGTTATGCAGCAAACGGTACAATTGACCATGTACCATGTTCATTTTAACTGTAAGGTTTGTCAGCTGGAAGCTTGACATAGGAAGTAATGCCCTGCTAACTATTAAATGTCTTAGAACTTGCAAACTAGCTTATGTCAGGCGCAAAGTAAATTATGCAGATTCGGCCACTGACCTAAAAACAGGGGTGTGTAGCCTCTGCATTGATCCATCGGTCTAACCCGGTAGAAATATTCGCAGTTGTCAGTGAATTGGCAGCACCACTCTTTCGGCAAGACATCGTATTTCTCGTGTAGTCTCCAATGGCGAGGGTGGAACAAGAGGGTCTGACCTCCGCGGCCGTCCTCCGTGGTGATGAGGGAGCCTGACGGCGTGTAGCAGCATTCCTGTCGACGGCAGGAACACGGTAACGACGACAATTATTGGTTGACTAATGACATTTAAACAATAATACGCACAACACGGCGCCAACACTATTACAGCTAACACGGCTAACACGACTAACACGGCTAACACGACTAGCACGACTTACGCGACTAACACGGCTAACTCGGCTAACACGACTAACACGGATAACACAGATAACACGACTAACACGGTTACGACGATAGTAACTGGCTAACTAATGATATTTATAACAATAATACTAACAGTGTTATTAAGGTTCATTTACACAAATGATGGCAATCACAATTGATGACATCAATGATGCAATACATGTTATAACAGCAGAAGCGTCATGTGCGAGGCCACCGCCACTATTAGGGTTAACACGACTAACACGATTAACACGACGACTACTACTAATGTAGTCGATGGTAGTACCTGTGATGACCAGCTCCACGGCATGCTTTCGTAGATGCACTGCCGATCTAATGTCGTTTCGTATGACTTCCAGCGGCCGTCCATCATCGCGAGACGAAAGTCACACGGACAGATCAACGTCGAAGTCCTGAAGTAATCTAAGAGCCACTTTCGTCTCAACTCGTTCGCGAACCAGTTGTAGCACTTCTGGTCATAGTTGATCTCGTGTCTTCCTGACGCTACTCTGAACATGTATCGGCCGCGTTCACCTTGAACAAGCGGTACAATTAACTGTATATTATCCATAATGTCACAGCAGGGCTTTTCCAGCACACGTTAAACATTCGCCATGACCAGCGTTTTCTGGGTAATCTAAATAGCGAAAATCCTGACAACTCGCCTACCTTCTAGTTACGAACTAACATTTGTGCTGTAATGGAGGGCTACATTACAATTACGTTGTTTCAAGGAATGTCAAATCTAGTGATTTAGAAAAATATATATATATATATATATATATATATATATATATATATACATTCGTACATATATGTACACATATATAAATACACACGCACGCATGCACACACACACATGCACGCACGCACACACACACACACACACACACACACACACACACACACACACACACACACACACACACACACACACACACACACACACACACACACACACACCTGTGTTGCCGATCCTCGAGTTCAAGCGGAACGCCGTTGATTTCATTGACGGAGCCAACTGCAAGGCTTCTTCATGGGCGTATTTGTATGAGAAATAGCCTATCATGCTGCTTCGTATCTTGTACTCGTTGTCCCATCCCATATCCTTGTAGATGTACATGATGAACGTTTGATACCGCGACGGGTCGTAGGCGATGACCAACTGGAAGGTATTGGCCTGACGAAAGAAAACCTCGAAGTTAAATACAAAATGAGAATGTAGTGGCCAATGCGCTATTACCACATTACATAAAGGTAATATTAATCTACGACAACTTCTACGATGACATTAACAACGTCAAAAATGTTAACATTCACAATATTTTTCCACTCACCGAGTCGTATTTCGACCAGTAGTACATGCGAGGGAGCATTTGGCTCCACGTTATCACCATCACCCACGTGACGTCAATCTCTGACACACCGCCGTTTTTGATGACGTCATCCGTGGCATGGTCGATGGCATGCTACGAAGTACAAATAATGTATTTCACGACTGCATTATATTTAGCAAATACACGCGATTATTATTACGTTACACTAAATTTATCATATTACTGCTGGCGCCAATGCTGCTGCTGCTGCTGCTTAAATGAAGCTTCACATTTCATAGAACAGTGTGATAATACACATTTCCTGAACGCATGCAACGGATTTATGTCAGAGCAATTCAATACACTAGGCCAATGTGATACGTGAGTATCATTAAACATATAATGTAGCAAACAACGTCAATTTATGGCACACCTTCACACGACCATGGTCGGTGGCGGTCGACCCGGGCTTGGTCAGGTCGTAGATGTGATAGTAGACGGTCCCAGAGCGAGCGTTGCTGTCCGTCCACAGAGGAGCCAGCATAGCAAATCCTTGCTTGTTCGCGATTTGACGTTTCGTGTCGTTCAACATATCTGTGCGTATGTCCGGGTACCTGCTGTCGAAGTTTAGTCCAAAGGTAACGTAGCCATTCGTATATATCTGTAAACATGAAAGCAGTGTAACAACCATTAAACGCATCGGTGAATGATCGAATACGAATGAGTGCAGCTGTCTGCAATACTATGATATATGTTAAAGTTAAGGCGACATAACTTTCCTTGACAACATTTCCAGTAGCTATATATATTTTCATAACTAGTTTATAGAGACAACCAAACATTTACATTATTATAATTAGTGTTATTAATATGTGTTGCATTATGCAACTAGAAGAGGATCCTTAAGTATTAATTTTATATTATTGTAGCAGCAGCAGCAGCAGCAGCAGCAGCAGCAGCAGCAGCAGCAGCAGCAGCAGCAGCAGCAGCAGCAGCAGCAGCAGCAGCAGCAGCAGCAGCAGCAGCAGCAGCAGCAGCAGCAGCAGCAGCAGCAGCAGCAGCAGCAGCAGCAGCAGCAGCAGCAGCAGCAGCAGCAGCAGCAGCAGCAGCAGCAGCAGCAGCAGCAGCAGCAACAACAACAACAACAACAGCTGCAGCAGCAGCAGCAGCAGCAGCAGCAGCAGCAGCAGCAGCAGCAGCAGCAGCAGCAGCAGCAGCAGCAGCAGCAGCAGCAACAACAACAACAACAGCTGCAGCAGCTGCAGTATAAACACCACCACCAGCACTAATACCACCACCACCACCACCACCACTGGTAATAGTACTACGTATTATACTGTCATTGCAAGCTAAGCTGCAAAACAATGTTTTGTTTGTAAACCACACACCGTATTTTAATATACATTCGATCGCTTCATACTGCATAATTTATATACTCTGATCGACTTAGTAGAGACAGGTCACGTACCTTCAGTCGACTGTACTGTCCATTGAAGATCTGGACACCAGGAATGCGTATGAAATCGGACGCACAACTTCTGCCAGTCACGTCGCAATTGACGCCGATGCTGCTGACATCGTCCTGTCTTACTGAGCCGTACTGGTAATGTGTGTACCTTATTGCTGCAAGCGCATTGATTGTTTTAAAGTCTTAGTCTAGAATCAGACTGGCACACCATTCAAAACCGAGAATCAACCATATGTATAATGCACATGTGCAGATTTTTTCTGTATTAAATTGGCTGATTCAAAGATATATTTTCCTCACTGACGTTAACTGACAATATTTGTTTAATAATCTTGATAATTTAGGCATTGTTTACCTCACAAGAAACTTGGATAGTATTCCTAATACTCGATTCGTCACATGACTGACCATGAGCTCCCACCAGTCCTTCTCTAACTTGTGCCAAATGATGCAGGTCACGTGACACTCCCGATGACGAAATCCATGAGTCACGGTAGAACAATTAAGAAAGCCAACTAAGTTTCTTCTGGTAAATAATTATTTAATAAGCCAAGAAACTAGACTGGAAATAGACTAGACTAAACGGTGAGGTTAGGCTGTTAGAGCAAATCTGATGATTTGATAATGTCAATGTAATCACAAAGATAGGAATAACATATTGATAGTATTGACACATCAACTCACCTGTCTCACAAGTAGTTCCAGTGTAGAGATCCGCAAGACATGAACACAAGAATGCGTTAATGTGATCAACACATGTGCCTCCATTGTTGCATGGTTCGCTAGCACACTCGTCAATATCTGCAACAATATAGAACGGTTCAGTGAAAGCAACAGAATAAGTTGTTTACGCCAACGAGAACACATTCCGGGGACTATGTGTGGCAGTGATTTGTGTGCGTATGTATATGTATATGTATATATATATATATATATATATATATATATATATATATATATATATATATATATATATATATATATATATATATATATGTGTATATATGTATATATATACATATACATGTATATATATATATATATATATATATATATATATATATATATATATATATATATATATATATATATATATATATATATATATATATATATATATATATGTGTGTGTGTGTGTGTGTGTGCGTGCGTGTGTGTATGTGTGTGTATGTGTGCGTGCGTGTTTAAGTGTTGTCGATTCTAAATATTTGGTCTTAATTGGTTAAATACGTGTCCACGTCGAAATGTGTGCAATAATTTAGCTAACATTCTTTGTATTTCATACATGTTATTTTCGTAGGTACATCCTTAGACGACCTATGCGTACTCACATACCATTTCTCGCATTCATAGCTGTTTTGGCATGACTTTTGTGATACGTACCTGTCTCACAAATGTTCCCCGTGTATCCGTCTTTACAAAAGCAACTGTATGAATTAAATTCCTTGATGCAAGTTGCTCCGTTCATACACTGGTTGTACTCACACTCGTCTATCTCTGGAAACGAACATACATCGGAACTGTTGTCAAAGGATAATACAACTGTAACGCTTACGTCCTTTTAGCGTTGTTGCATAATTTACTGTGAACATTCCTGTTCTAAAATTGTTGGCTTCGAAATATTTTAAAAGAGAGCGGTATTCTACCCACGTTCCTTCTTTTGAAAATAACATATCAAAATTCCCATTATCGAGTGAGTGTGGTAAGAGCGTCACTGACATACTCGTACGTATAAGAACATAGAATATGTATGACTTCTCAACAAAAAACTCCACATGGTGTCTACCTTTAATTCTACCTGTCAGCTTCATACAACAAAATGAAAGTGAAACATACCTGTTTCACACCTTGAGCCGATGTAACCTTGCGTGCATTCGCAGGTGTATGAGTTCACTCTGTCCGTACAAGTCGCTCCATTCATGCAAAGGTCAGGGCCACAGTCATCTATGTCTGAGCAGAGACCGACAAATGAAGTAATATTTCACCAAAACATGCATATAAACATACCTTCTGTTGCCTACCTCCTATGTCAGTTACGTGCTTGTTGAAGTTCAGTAATAATAGAGGATCTAAGGTACAACCAATGTTACATTATAACACATTATCAATAGAGGAGTCTGCAAATTGAAGACAATAGATGCTACCCGGAATAACCGGTGGCGCCTCTGGTGCATAATATTACACTAATATAAAGGTGATATTGCTTGAATTTTTCGACGGAAGAACAACACGCAATTGGCGTGAATTTGTTGCTGTGCGATGAAACAATCGCGTATTTATTTAACAAGATTAACAAGATTTGCCATCCAAGCCAAAGGCCCAGATGGCAAGTGGACAAGGAAGCCATTGGCTTATCGAGAGTCCAACAATGTTCACCTACTTATAACCCGCCCTCCTGATATATGTGTCAACCTTGTTTTTAAACATATTCACGCTGCTAGCAGTTACACAATCTGTAGACAGTTTGTTCCATTCATTTATTGTCCTCTGTGAGAACGAGTGCTTCCTGATGTCCAATCTACATTGATCCTTTACTAATTTTACCTCATGTCCTCTAGTTCTGCTATCCTTCTTGAGTGAGAAAAACATATTTCTATCAATATTTTCATACCCATTCAATATCTTAAAAACTTCAATCTGATCTCCTCTTAACCTCCTTGTCTCTAGAGTTGTTAAACCACATTCTTTCAGGCGTTCTTCATAACTAAGGTCTCTAAGTTCTGGAATCATTTTAGTTGCTCTCCTTTGTATGCGTTCAAGCGTATCTATATCCTTCTTACGATATGGTCTCCATGCTTGTATACAGTATTCTAAATGAGGTCTAACTATTGCTTTATAAAGAGATATAATTAACTTTTTTCCTTGTATGTTATGTTTCTTCTAATCAATCCAAGAATTTGATTACCCTTTGAAGCTGCAATACCACACTGCTCTGAAACTTTCATATCAGCGCTTATTGTAACTCCTAAGTCCTTTTCTTTTACAGTAGTACCAAGAACAGTAGCTCCCATTTTATAGTTTACATTCAAGTTCCCATGTCCTGTATGTAGGCATTTACATTTCCCAAAATTGAACAGCATCTGCCATTTCTCAGACCATTTCACTAATCTGTCTAGATCGTTTTGTAAATGTTGTTTATCACCATCAGTATTAACCTTTCTAAACAGTTTTGTGTCGTCCGCAAATTTCAGTACGTTACTTGTTATACTGTCGTCCAAGTCATTGATATAAATTAAGAATAATATAGGTCCTAATACTGATCCTTGAGGTACCCCACTCAAAACCGATTTCCAATTTGAAACTTCGCCATCTACTACAACTCGTTGTCTTCTGTCAGTCAGCCATTGTTCTATCCAGTCAGTTATGCTATCCCCGATACCATGGGCTTTTAATTTAAGTAGCAATCTTTGATGTGGCACTTTGTCAAAAGCTTTCTGAAAATCTAAGTAGATAATATCTACTGGCGATCCCTCGTCTATCCACTTAGTGATTTCTTCCAAAAAACATAACACATTTGTTAAGCATGACCTCGCTTTAAGGAATCCATGTTGAGATGAATTTAATAATTTATGCTTAACGAGGAAGTCCACCATATGGTCTTTAATTAACCTTTCTAATAATTTACAAATCACTGACGTTAAACTCACTGGTCTGTAATTCTCTGACTTATTTCTCGAACCCTTTTTAAATAATGGTATGATGTTTGCTTCTTTCCATTCAAACGGAACAACTCCTCTTTTAATGACAAGTTGAATACTCTTGCAAGTGGTATACTGATTTGATCTACTGTTTCCATTAGTAATTTTGGAGGAATCCCATCCACTCCCGGTGATTTGTTATCCTTCATTGCCTTTATTTTCCTAGCTACCAATTCTGGAGTTACAACTAACGGTCCTAAATAGTTAGATTTAGTCCCCTGAAATTTAGCATCAGCAACTGGTAATGAACTAATATCTTCTTTTGTAAACACTGAACTGAAGTAACCATTTAGGTCTTCCGCCATTAAAAACCCCTGTGATATTATATTTCCAGCACTGTCTTCTAGAGGTCCAACCTTGTCTTGTACGTTTTGTTTACTCCTGACATATGCATAAAAACTCTTGCTGTCAGTTTTTATGTTACATGCCAGTTTTTGCTCATAGCTTCTTTTAGATTGTCTGATTTCAGTTGTAGCTGCATTGAGTGCCTCTTTGTATTTTGCATAGTCTTCTTCCTTTCTGGTACGCCTATAAACCCTCCACATAGTTTGTTTTAGCATTATTTTTCTAATTGCCTCTTTTGACACGTGTTTCTTTCTACACCGTTTTCCTTGTTTTCGGAAGGGAACAAATTTATCAATGATACTCTCAATTTCATATTTTAGAATATTCCAACATTCAATTGCAGTCTTATTCATCAGCATGTTATTCCAATCTAGCTGTGCTAAGTATTTTCTCATATCTTTGTAGTTACCTTTGTGGAAGTTTCTCTTGTACGTTTTCTTATTTTTACTTTCTGATTTTACATTGATGTCAAAATGTATTTGATTATGGTCACTATTACCCAATGGTTCAAATATTTTTACATTGTCCACTAATTCTTTTTGTGATGACAAAACTATATCTAATACATTTTCTCCCCTGGTTGGTTCTAGTACGTGCTGAGTAAGAAAGCTATCCTGGATTAAACATAGAAATTGTTGATCCTCAATCCCTGTGCTCTCTAGAGAATTCCATTGTATGTGTGCATGGTTAAAATCTCCCATTATGATACATTCCCCTTTACTAACTTCCTTTATAGCGTTTTTTATTTTTGTGTTGTCCTCTTCGTTTATGTTAGGACTTCGGTAAACTAATCCAACAGTTAATTTTGAATTTCCTGAAACAATTTTGCACCAAACAGCTTCATCGCAATCTGCTTCCCTTTCTAGTTTCATTTCATAAGCCTGAATAGATTCTTTAACATATAAAATAACTCCCCCGCCCCTTCTTCCTATTCGATCTTTCCTAAACATTACGTATCCTGTCAGTCCTAATTCAGCATCTGTTATATCTATGTTGGCCCATGATTCAGTTATACCAATTATGTGAGGGTCAATATCTTCTACCATAATGTTTAATTCGTTTTTCTTATTTACTATGCTCCTTGCATTTAAACATACGCATCTATAACCTTTTTCAGAGATGTTTTTCGGATGATTTGATATTGGTTTATCTGTGCTAGCGGTCTCTTGTTCTGCTTGAGACACCTCTAGGTAACCCCCCTGCACTTCTAGTTTAAAGAATGTTTACTTCCAAAAATATTTGTCATTGTACCCAAGTCGCTATCTACTGCTGCTGAAAGTTTGTCCGCGAATACTGCCGCCCCCTTTCCACTTAAATGAAGCCCATCCTTCATGTACATATCAGCCCTCCCAACAAAACTTTCCCATAAATCCACAAATCCAACTTCCTCTTCCCTACACAGCCTCTGGACTAACATGTTAATTGCCATCCCCGACAATTTCGATATTTATGACCCTCCTGCCCATCACAGGTAAAATACCTGACAGTATTACCTGCTCAACCCGCGTCTGTTTTAGTGTTCTGACCAACTGCCTATATTTCCTAACTATGGCAGTTGTACCCTCCCTCTCTACGTTATTTGTCCCTACATGTACTAAAACAGATCCACCCTTACCCGAGCCTACGATGTTTTTTACCCTCTCAGTTATCGCCTCTATTTTGGCTCCAGGCAAGCAGACCACCACATCATCTCCCTTGTTTAAGACTCTGTCGGTCTTCCTAACTATCGAATCCCCCACAAACACCCTCGCTCTCTTCCTCACCCCCTCTATCACTGCTGCAGAATAACTCTTCCTTTCGATCCCCTCCATCACATTCTGTCCTGACCCCTTCCCTTCCGTCTCCTTCCCTCCTGTCTCCCCTACTCCCCTCTCCTTCACTCCGGTTGTTTTCCCTCCCGTCTCCCCCACTCCCTTCTCCTTCCCTCCTGTCTCCGCTACTCCCCTCTCCTTCACCCCGGTTGTCTTCCCTCCCGTCTCCCCCACTCCCTTCTCCTTCCCTCCTGTCTCCCCTACTCCCCTCTCCTTCACCCCGGTTGTCTTCCCTCCCGTTCCTTTTCTTCCCGTCTCCTTACGTCCTGTCTCCCTATGAGACAGAAATGCACCGAGCAACTTTCTTATGCCAACGTATGCTGATTGCGTTCGAAGTTACTCAAACGTCGGATCAGCCGATCATCGTCAATGTTGGTATTCTGATCAGCATTAATGTTGGTACACTATATTCTTTGTTGACACGCATTCTTTCAGACTCTCTAATATGTACTTCCGACGACAGTATATCCTGCGATGCATTGCGTTTAAACACATGCGCCGTCTAGCGATCAAAACCATGATATTTAGGGTACCGACTACTGCTGAATTTTGATGATGTCACAATTATGTTGAACACATATATCAACATCGCACTGGCGCATGCCTGTCTCCCACATTGCCCACATTTGAGTACAAGCGTAAACTTAAGGACCATTTCACTTCCAACAACACCAGAACTGTATGGCAAGGCCTGCAGCAGATCACGCAGTACAAGCAAAGCGCTGCGGCTATTGATAACAGTGAGCCCTCCTTTCTCGACCAGTGGAACGACCTTTACAGTACATTTGATAAGCTGAACACTTCGTTTGAGCGGCGTCCACTTCCAGCAGGCACTGCTCTGTCTCCGCCCATTACTGTCCAGGAAGCTGAGGTGAGGAGACTATACGGGAGACAGAGCACGCGGAAGGCCTCGGGTCCAGACAACGTCTCCACGTCCACCCCGAGGAAATGCACCGAGCAACTTTCTACGGTCTTCACATACATCTACAACTCCTCTCTCCAGTAGTGTTGATTTCCTAGTCTGCTTCTAAACGTCTAGCCTACTTCTGTCTCTTTTGTAATATTTCTGATTTATATGCAACTTTTTACATAGGCGAGAGTGGATGGTGTGTTTCGATGTATGCAATTGGATGGCTGCTTCTGGGGTGAGTGGGTGAGTTCTTACGCCAAAACGCCACAAATTCCTGCATGTATTGTATTTAAGCAAAGAACCATACGAAGACAGCTTATATGCATTCGTCATTTATTTCCACGCATTATAAACATACCTTTGGATTGGAACATATATCAGGCTTGAATATAATTTAAGATAATGTCTGATCAATCACTCTCACGCAGCATTGTATCACACGCACACGTTTTCAGACACATTTCCGTTTCCATCTCGAAAGAAACCGAAGCAGACTTCAAACAGTTGCAAAATGTGTACACATGACTTTGGTTCAGACTCAATGATGTCCTTGACACAAGCACGATAGAAAGCCTCTGTCTGAAGATAGCAACATGAAGCAAACGTTTTGACTGCTTTCTATGTTGAGACTAATATAGCAACACAAATAGTGCAGCTATAATTCGCATGTGTTATTGCTATAAGCACTTTTTTATTTGTATCATACGGGCGTTATTGATAAAATATCCGTCTGTACTAAATCGCATTTGCAAAAACCATTCAATCTACACAAATTTAAAACATCGCTGTTACCACCAAACTACCAAATTGATAGAAAATTTAATAAAGCAAACACTCCAGACAGGCGTCTGATTTGAGTTTTGCCTTTTGCTTAAGTATCATTTTGATTATTTGACAACGTTTGGCAAGCTGATTAAATGAGCTAAAACTGTTTGCTTAATTTATCTGCTGAATTCAACCTCGAATTATATAGAGTGGAAACTCACAACGATACGAAAGCTTCAGCATCTGGATATAATTTCACGTGAACGGAATTTCCAATCTCTAGAACTAAGCGAGGATTTGTGTATCAAGAAGTCCAAATCATCATTTTCTTCAAACTCAAACACTTAGCCCATCCTTGCCAACTGTCCGTTACGGCCATATGCTCGTACATATGAGTAGTTGTGGCGCTGCCAACTGGATAGTTTTAAATTTTACTAACATAAAACTATAAACAACAGAGTGATTAATTCACAGTAATATAAGTCAAATGTTAATATTATTCAGTTTCATTTCCGTATTTTAGTAACTGGCATTATACGATTACTTAACAATATACAATCTAGTGTCACAACTAATAAATGTTGTTTGAATTTTACGTATCTTGCATATCGTATGTTGCAGATCCGTTTTATATAAGGTATCATTACAAAACAAAACGTTATTCTTAAAACGAATTCATTGGACGGTGTAGTCCAAGGAATGTGCGCGTGTTACATCCTCATAAAATATAAACGTATTTGTTATTGAGATGAGCCGCATCAACGTGGTTAATGCCCCAAGAAGACAGACTCAACTTAATAAGAATTAAGTGAAATTATCCTTTGTGATAGAAGTGATATCCTGATATCAATATTTTTTTGAGTTCCTGCTTTCGTACGTCATTATATGATTAATTTGAAGTTTCAGTCTATGTACACGAACTGAAAACGTGGGATATATAATTACAAAAACACCGTGTACCAATCTGTTTCGCAGTTGTCACCTGTGTAGCCATCGACACAGGTGCAATTGTATTGGTTCACCATATCGGTGCAAATACCACCATTCTGACATTGGTAGTTGGAACAATCGTCAATATCTAGAACATATTGAGAAGTTTTCAGTATGTATACTTTTGCGAATAATATTCCATATTGCCATACGTAACATCATTGTCTAACCAGGATGACATCATTCATCTCACACATGTCATGATCATGCAATCATATGGCCATATATAACATTGATACAAATTGTTATGTGCATTTAATTGTAACGTCCATAATAAAAACATCATACAATCTATTCTATATTATATTTTAGCTAGCAACTTTTGTCGTGTCTACAACCGTAATACATCTTCTTATTTCGCATGATACATAGTTGTCATCAATTAGTAGTTTTCGATGGCCGCTTTGAGATGATCGAGCAATCCTTTGTAAAGCAACACATTGTACTGTCTTTCCAAATTTGCAGGCTCCCGTAGAATTGTGATTTAACAAGATTTAACAAGATTTGCCATCCAAGCCAAAGGCCCAGATGGCAAGTGGACAAGGAAGCCATTGGCTTATCGAGAGTCCAACAATGTTCACCTACTTATAACCCGCCCTCCTGAGATATGTGTCAACCTTGTTTTTAAACATATTCACGCTGCTAGCAGTTACACAATCTGTAGACAGTTTGTTCCATTCATTTATTGTCCTCTGTGAGAACGAGTGCTTCCTGATGTCCAATCTACATTGATCCTTTACTAATTTTACCTCATGTCCTCTAGTTCTGCTATCCTTCTTGAATGAGAAAAACATATTTCTATCAATATTTTCATACCCATTCAATATCTTAAAAACTTCAATCTGATCTCCTCTTAACCTCCTTGTCTCTAGAGTTGTTAAACCACATTCTTTCAGGCGTTCTTCATAACTAAGGTCTCTAAGTTCTGGAATCATTTTAGTTGCTCTCCTTTGTATGCGTTCAAGCGTATCTATATCCTTCTTACGATATGTTCTCCATGCTTGTATACAGTATTCTAAATGAGGTCTAACTATTGCTTTATAAAGAGGTATAATTAACTTTTTTCCCTTGTATGTTATGTTTCTTCTAATCAATCCAAGAATTTGATTACCCTTTGAAGCTGCAATACCACACTGCTCTGAAACTTTCATATCAGCGCTTATTGTAACTCCTAAGTCCTTTTCTTTTACAGTAGTACCAAGAACAGTAGCTCCCATTTTATAGTTTACATTCAAGTTCCCATGTCCTGTATGTAGGCATTTACATTTCCCAAAATTGAACAGCATCTGCCATTTCTCAGACCATTTCACTAATCTGTCTAGATCGTTTTGTAAATGTTGTTTATCACCATCAGTATTAACCTTTCTAAACAGTTTTGTGTCGTCCGCAAATTTCAGTACGTTACTTGTTATACTCTCGTCCAAGTCATTGATATAAATTAAGAATAATATAGGTCCTAATACTGATCCTTGAGGTACCCCACTCAAAACCGATTTCCAATTTGAAACTTCGCCATCTACTACAACTCGTTGTCTTCTGTCAGTCAGCCATTGTTCTATCCAGTCAGTTATGCTATCCCCGATACCATGGGCTTTTAATTTAAGTAGCAATCTTTGATGTGGCACTTTGTCAAAAGCTTTCTGAAAATCTAAGTAGATAATATCTACTGGCGATCCCTCGTCTATCCACTTAGTGATTTCTTCCAAAAAACATAACATATTTTTTAAGCATGACCTCGCTTTAAGGAATCCATGTTGAGATGAATTTAATAATTTATGCTTAACGAGGAAGTCCACCATATGGTCTTTAATTAACCTTTCTAATAATTTACAAATCACTGACGTTAAACTCACTGGTCTGTAATTTTCTGACTTATTTCTCGAACCCTTTTTAAATAATGGTATGATGTTTGCTTCTTTCCATTCAAACGGAACAACTCCCTCTTTTAATGACAAGTTGAATACTCTTGCAAGTGGTATACTGATTTGATCTACGGTTTCCATTAGTAATTTTGGAGGAATCCCATCCACTCCCGGTGATTTGTTATCCTTCATTGCCTTTATTTTCCTAGCTACCAATTCTGGAGTTACAACTAACGGTCCTAGATAGTCAGATTTAGCCCCCTGAAATTTAGCATCAGCAACTGGTAATGAACTAATATCTTCTTTTGTAAACACTGAACTGAAGTAACCATTTAGGTCTTCCGCCATTAAAAACCCCTGTGATATTATATTTCCAGCACTGTCTTCTAGAGGTCCAACCTTGTCTTGTACGTTTTGTTTACTCCTGACATATGCATAAAAACTCTTGCTGTCAGTTTTTATGTTACCTGCCAGTTTTTGCTCATAGCTTCTTTTAGATTGTCTGATTTCAGTTGTAGCTGCATTAAGTGCCTCTTTGTATTTTGCATAGTCTGCTTCCTTTCTGGTACGCCTATAAACCCTCCACATAGTTTGTTTTAGCATTATTTTTCTAATTGCCTCTTTTGACAAGTGTTTCTTTCTACACCGTTTTCCTTGTTTTCGGAAGGGAACAAATTTATCAATGATACTCTCAATTTCAGATTTTAGAATATTCCAACATTCAATTGCAGTCTTATTCATCAGCATGTTATTCCAATCTAGCTGTGCTAAGTATTTTCTCATATCTTTGTAGTTACTTTTGTGGAAGTTTCTCTTGTACGTTTTCTTATTTTTACTTTCTGATTTTACATTGATGTCAAAATGTATTTGATTATGGTCACTATTACCCAATGGTTCAAATATTTTTACATTGTCCACTAATTCTTTTTGTGATGACAAAACTATATCTAATACATTTTCTCCCCTGGTTGGTTCTAGTACGTGCTGAGTAAGAAAGCTATCCTGGATTAAACATAGAAATTGTTGATCCTCAATCCCTGTGCTCTCTAGAGAATTCCATTGTATGTGTCCATGGTTAAAATCTCCCATTATGATACATTCCCCTTTACTAACTTCCTTTATAGCGTTTTTTATTTTTGTGTTGTCCTCTTCGTTTATGTTTGGACTTCGGTAAACTAATCCAATAGTTAATTTTGAATTTCCTGAAACAATTTTGCACCAAACAGCTTCATCGCAATCTGCTTCCCTTTCTAGTTTTATTTCATAAGCCTGAATAGATTCTTTAACATATAAAATAACTCCCCCGCCCCTTCTTCCTATTCGATCTTTCCTAAACATTACGTATCCTGTCAGTCCTAATTCAGCATCTGTTATATCTATGTTGGCCCATGATTCAGTTATACCAATTATGTGAGGGTCAATATCTTCTACCATAATGTTTAATTCGTTTTTCTTATTTACTATGCTCCTTGCATTTAAACATACGCATCTATAACCTTTTTCAGATATGTTTTTCGGATGATTTGATATTGGTTTATCTGTGCTAGTGGCCTTTTGTTCTGCTTGAGACACCTCTAGGTAACCCCCCTGCACTTCTAGTTTAAAGAATGTTTACTTCCAAAAATATTTGTCATTGTACCCAAGTCGCTATATACTGCTGCTGAAAGTTTGTCCGCGAATACTGCCGCCCCCTTTCCACTTAAATGAAGCCCATCCTTCATGTACATATCAGCCCACTCAACAAAACTTCCCCATTAATCCACAAATCCAACTTCCTCTTCCCTACACAGCCTCTGGACTAACATGTTAATTGCCATCCCCCGACAATTTCGATATTTATGACCCCTCCTGCCGATTACAGGTAAAATCCCTGACAGTATTACTTGCTCAACCCGCGTCTGTTTTAGTGTTCTGACAAACTGCCTATATTTCCTAACTATGGCAGTTGTACCCTCCCTCTCTACGTTATTTATCCCTACATGTACTAAAACAGATCCACCCTTACCCGAGCCTACGATGTTTTTTACCCTCTCAGTTATCGCCTCTATTTTGGCTCCAGGCAAGCAGACCACCACATCATCTCCCTTGTTTAAGACTCTGTCGGTCTTCCTAACTATCGAATCCCCCACAAACACCCTCGCTCTCTTCCTCACCCCCTCTATCACTGCTGCAGAATAACTCTTCCTTTCGATCCCCTCCATCACATTCTGTCCTGACCCCTTCCCTTCCGTCTCCTTCCCTCCTGTCTCCCCTACTCCCCTCTCCTTCACTCCGGTTGATTTCCCTCCCGTCTCCCCCACTCCCTTCTCCTTCCCTCCTGTCTCCGCTACTCCCCTCTCCTTCACTCAGGTTGTCTTTCCTCCCGTCTCCCCCACTCCCTTCTTCCCTCCTGTCTCCCCTACTCCCCTCTCCTTCACCCCGGTTGTCTTCCCTCCCGTTCCTTTCCTTCCCGTCTCCTTACGTCCTGTCTCCCTATGACCTGTCACCTTCCCTCCTCTCAGCTTCCTCCCAGGCTGAGGTGAGCTCTTCCTAGCATCTCTTGTGTCTTTCCCCACTTTATCGTCTACTGTTCCCTCACCGGAACTACTGGCACAACTCCCCTGTTCCCTTCCCACCATTGCCACAACGAGCAGCCTCAGCTCTTCCAACTCCACCTCTATTTCCTTCATCCTTGCGCATCCCCTACACTCAAAACTAAAACTATCTGCCTGGACCTCAGCCCAGGACTTCTCGCACACAGACTTGACGAAATCTACCCAGTTACTACAACTCCCACAAATTAAGTGCTTTGTGGCCTTTAACTGCCGTTTGCACGGCGCCATCATACAATTTAGTTTTAATTAGTTTGCTACGTTAGCCTTGAATAAGGCTGTTTTTGTGATCAAAAGAACACTTTAGGCTAAAAATCCTGCCACCTAGCGAATACGGAGAACACTGTGTAACAAAACAACGAAGTGAGTGTGTACTAATTTACGCTAAAATCCTGCTGTTAATTCCTTTTTACCGAAAACGTTGACTACCACTATGTCAGATATTACCTTATGTATGTAATTTAAGTAAATAAATCACTTTATCTTTATATATATATATATATATATATATATATATATATATATATATATATATATATATATATATATATATATATATATATATATATATATATTAGCTAATGTAAACGATAGCTTGATGCACGGGTTGAATGACCTGTAAACAAACTCCCTTTTATCACTCGTTGAGTTTGAATCCGGGAAAAAAAAATACTACCTCTGTTAACAACGGTTTCTTAATATATGTCTACAAGAAGTTGGTGAACAATATATGTATAATACTAATACTTATTCTAACCAATATTCACTGTTACTGACTATTCACTGCTATCTAAATTTTCGAATTGTAAACACCCCTATTAACGCTCGCTGAATTCCCTGACAGAATCCGAAACTAACTTACTCTAAAATACTCCCTCTGACTAATAATTAACAAAACCTGTTTCCTAATATATGTCTACAATACGTTTGTGTATAATATATATGCAATAGTAATACTTATTCTATTTGATATTCCACGTATTTCTGTAAATGATCTACACCAAATTCAAGTCGCTGCACCAAGTCCAAGTAGCCGGAAGTTAGAAGTGAACGATTGATTCATTGCAATCTAGCTTCTTAACTTATACATCTTCTTTGATTTTCACCTATCTTTCCAGACATGTTGCAGATCCGATGGATGTAAGGTGACATTACAAAGCAATACATTGTACACCAAGATGAGTTTAATCGACACTGTTGTCTAAGGAATATGCGCAAGAAAAAAAATAATTCTACCGATATAACCATATATCGCATCATATTACGTGTTACGTCCTCATCCAGATATAAATATATTTGATTTTCAGGTGAGACACATCAACGTAGTTGGTGAACCAACAAGTCAGATTCAACTTAAGCAGAATTAACTGCAGTTATTAAGGTGATAGTCTAAAACAAAAATATGTGGGGCTTGACTTTTCACGTCATCACACGAAGGATTAGTTTATGTATATGATTTAAACATTAGTGTCGCACAATAAAACAAACATGTACGCCAACCTGTTTCGCAGTTGTCACCACTGTAACCATCAACACAGGTGCACTTGTATTGGTTCACCATATCGGTGCAAGTACCGCCATTCTGACATGGGTTGTTGGCACAATCGTCAATATCTTCAACGTATTGAGACGATTTGGATTACATATATTTTTTAGAATATTACACATTGCAATACATAGCATCATTGAATAACAACTATAATATCATTCTTCTCACACATGTGACGATCAGGCAGTCATATGGCCGTTTATTAATAACATTGAAACAATTTCATATATACAAAGGTACTTTAACATTTACTATAACACACATCAAGAAAACTATTATATCAGCCATATATATTTGACACAAATTATGTTTTCAAGGTTTGACATTGAGCCACATCTACCTGGTTTGGTCGGAACATCTCAGATTTAATTAAATCTGATTGAGCCGCTATTATCCTTAATATTAGAGTTGATGTACTGATGTCAAAAAAAGATTTTGAAGCATGATTTTTATGTCATTTCATGATATATTTGAAGGATTTGTTGGTGTGTATGGTTTGAAAATTTGAGGCGCACAAAAAACAAAAACACATTCAAACCTGTTTCGCAGTTGTCACCGCTGTAGCCATCGACACAGGTGCAGTTGTATTGGTTCACCATATCAGTGCAAGTAGCACCATTCTGACAAGGGTTGTTGGCACAATCGTCAATGTCTACAAGGTTGTGAAAATATTTTGATTATATTTCGGAGTAATATTACACATTGCCACAATTAACACCATCGAGTAACAACGATGTCTTCATTGTTGTCACACATGTGACGATCTTTCTTCATATCAGCGCATATCAACAACATTGTTACAATTTTATACTCGGCATGTAATTATGATATCCATATTAAAATAAATCGTACAAATTATTATATCAGCGACATCATCAAATGACTGCACGAACTTCAAATGTATGACAAAAATGATATTACCGAGGTTAGTTAGTAAGCCACATCAACGTGGTTTTGTCGTTAAATTTCAGATACCATTTTTACAGATTTAGCCGCAGTTAACAAATGTATTGATGGTGATATGCTCTCATAGTGATAGATTATGAGGACTGAATTTTTACTGTTCAATTTGACGGATTAGTTTGTGTATATGATTTGAACATTTGCCGCGCATATGTAATAAAACACCTATGCAAACCTGTTTCGCAGTTGTCTCCACTGTAGGCATCGACACAGGTGCAGTTGTATTGGTTCACCATATCGATGCAAGTACCGCCATTCTGACATGGGTTGATGGCACAATCGTCAATATCTACAACGTATTGAGACGGTTTTGAATAGATATATTTTTCAGAGTAATTGTACACATGGAAACACGTAGCATCATTGATTAACAACTTTAACATAATTCTTCTCACAGATGTGAAGATCATGCCGCCATATGGCCGCTTATCAATAACATTGAAATAATTTCACATATATAATGATATTTTAACGTTTACAATAAAATACCTCTCAAAAACTATTATATCAGCCACATCATAATAGGACTACATGGTCTACATATATTTGAAAACATTATGTTTTTAAGGTATGACATTGATCCAAATAAACATGGTTTGGTCGGAACATCTCAGATTTAATTAAATCAGATTGAGCCGCTATTATCCTTAATATTAGAGTTGATGTACTCAAAAAAAGATTTTGAAGCATGATTTTTATATCATTTCATGATATATTTGAAGGATTTGTTGATGTGTATGGTTTGAAAATTTGAGGCGCACAATAAACAAAAACACATTCCAACCTGTTTCGCAGTTGTCACCGCTGTAGCCATCGACACAGGTGCAGTTGTGTTGGTTCACCATATCAGTGCAAGTAGCACCATTCTGACATGGGTTGTTGGCACAATCGTCAATGTCTACAAGGTTTTGAAAATATTTTGATTATATTTCTGAGTAATATTACACATTGCCACAAGTAACACCATCGAGTAACAACGATGTCTTCATTGTTGTCACACATGTGACGATCGTTCTTCATATCAGCGCATATCAACAACATTGATACAATTTTATATACGGCATGTAATTATAACATCCATATTAAAATAAATCGTACAAATTATTATATCAGCAACATCATCAAATGACTGCACGAACTTCAAATGTGTGACAAAAATGATACTACCGAGGTTAGCTAATAAGCCACATCAAAGTGGTTTTGTCTTTAAAATTCAGATTCCATTTTTACAGATTTAACCGCAGTTAACAATTGTATTTATGGGGATATGCTGTCATAGGGATAGATTATGAGGACTGAATTTTTACTGTTCAATTAGACGGATTAGTTTGTGTATATGATTTGAACTTTGGCGCGCATATGTAATACAACACCTATACAAACCTGTTTCGCAGTTGTCACCACTGTAGCCATCGACACAGGTGCAGTTGTATTGGTTCACCATATCGATGCAAGTACCGCCATTCTGACATGGGTTGTTGGCACAATCGTCAATATCTACAACGTATTGAGACGATTTTGAATAGATATATTTTTCAGAGTAATTTTACACATGGAAACGCGTAGCATCATTGATTAACAACTTTAACATAATTCTTCTCACAGATGTGAAGATCATGCCGCCATATGGCCGCTTATCAATAACATTGAAATAATTTCACATATAGAATGTTATTTTAACGTTTACTATAAAATACATCACAAAAACTATTATATCAGCAACATCATAATAGGACTACATGGTCTACATATATTTGAAAACATTATGTTTTCAAGGTATGACATTGATCCAAATAAACATGGTTTGGTCGGAACATCTCAGATTTAATTAAATCAGATTGAACCGCTATTATCCTTAATATTAGAGTTGATGTACTCAAAAAAAGATTTTGAAGCATGATTTTTATATCATTTCATGATACATTTGAAGGATTTGTTGATGTGTATAGTTTGAAAATTTGAGGCGCACAAAAAACAAAAACACATTCCAACCTGTTTCGCAGTTGTCACCGATGTAGCCATCGACACAGGTGCAGTTGTATTGGTTCACCATATCAGTGCAAGTAGCACCATTCTGACATGGTTTGTTGGAACAATCGTCAATGTCTACAATGTTTTGAAATTATTTTGATTATATTTCGGAGTAATATTACACATTGCCACAAGTAACACCATCGAGTAACAACGATGTCTTCATTGTTGCCACACATGTGACGATCGTTCTTCATATCAGCGCATATCAAAAACATTGCTACAATTTTACATACGACATGTAATTATAACATCCATATTAAAATAAATCGTACAAATTATTATATCAGCAACATCATCAAATGACTGCACGAACTTCAAATGTGTGACAAAAATGATATTACCGAGGTTAGCTAATAAGCCACATCAAAGTGGTTTTGTCTTTAAAATTCAGATTCCATTTTTACAGATTTAACCGCAGTTAACAATTGTATTTATGGGGATATGCTGTCATAGGGATAGATTATAAGGACTGAATTTTTACTGTTCAATTAGACGGATTAGTTTGTGTATATGATTTGAACTTTGGCGCGCATATGTAATACAACACCTATACAAACCTGTTTCGCAGTTGTCACCACTGTAGCCATCAACACAGGTGCAGTTGTATTGGTTCACCATATCGATGCAAGTACCGCCATTCTGACATGGGTTGTTGGCACAATCGTCAATATCTACAACGTATTGAGACGATTTTGACTAGATATATTTTTCAGAGTAATTTTACACATTGAAACGCGTAGCATCATTGATTAACAACTTTAACATAATTCTTCTCACAGATGTGAAGATCATGCCGCCATATGGCCGCTTATCAATAACATTGAAATAATTTCACATATAAAATGATATTTTAACGTTTACTATAAAATACATCACAAAAAACTATTATATCAGTCACATCATAATACGACTACATGGTCTACATATATTTGAAAACATTATGTTTTTAAAGTATGACACTGATCCAAATAAACATGGTTTGGTCGGAACATCTCAGATTTAATTAAATCAGATTGAGCCGCTATTATCCTTAATATTAGAGTTGATGTACTGAAAAAAAGATTTTGAAGCATGATTTTTATATAATTTCATGAAACATTTGAAGGATTTGTTGATGTGTATGTTTTGAAAATTTGAGGCGCACAATAAACAAAAACACATTCCAACCTGTTTCGCAGTTGTCACCGCTGTAGCCATCGACACAGGTGCAGTTGTATTGGTTTACCATATCAGTGCAAGTAGCACCATTCTGACATGGGTTGTTGGCACAATCGTCGATGTCTACAAGGTTTTGAAAATATTTTGATTATATTTCGGAGTAATATTACACATTGCCACAAGTAACACCATCGAGTAACAACGATGTCTTCATTGTTGTCACACATGTGACGATCGTTCTTCATATCAGCGCATATCAACAACATTGCTACAATTATATATACGGCATGTAATTATAACATCCATATTAAAATAAATCGTACAAATTATTATATCAGCAACATCATCAAATTACTGCACGAACTTCAAATGTGTGACAAAAATGATATTACCGAGGTTAGCTAATAAGCCACATCAAAGTGGTTTTGTCTTTAAAATTCAGATTCCATTTTTACAGATTTAACCGCAGTTAACAATTGTATTTATGGGGATATGGTGTCATAGGGATAGATTATAAGGACTGAATTTTTACTGTTCAATTAGACGGATTAGTTTGTGTATATGATTTGAACTTTGGCGCGCATATGTAATACAACACCTATACAAACCTGTTTCGCAGTTGTCACCACTGTAGCCATCGACACAGGTGCAGTTGTATTGGTTCACCATATCGATGCAAGTACCGCCATTCTGACATGGGTTGTTGGCACAATCGTCAATATCTACAACGTATTGAGACGATTTTGACTAGATATATTTTTCAGAGTAATTTTACACATTGAAACGCGTAGCATCATTGATTAACAACTTTAACATAATTCTTCTCACAGATGTGAAGATCATGCCGCCATATGGCCGCTTATCAATAACATTGAAATAATTTCACATATAGAATGATATTTTAACGTTTACTATAAAATACATCACAAAAACTATTATATCAGCCACATCATAATAGGACTACATGGTCTACATATATTTGAAAACATTATGTTTTCAAGGTATGACATTGATCCAAATAAACATGGTTTGGTCGGAACATCTCAGATTTAATTAAATCAGATTGAGCCGCTATTATCCTTAATATTAGAGTTGATGTACTGAAAAAAATTTTGAAGCATGATTTTTATATCATTTCATGATACATTTGAAGGATTTGTTGATGTGTATGTTTTGAAAATTTGAGGCGCACAATAAACAAAAACACATTCCAACCTGTTTCGCAGTTGTCACCGCTGTAGCCATCGACACAGGTGCAGTTGTATTGGTTTACCATATCAGTGCAAGTAGCACCATTCTGACATGGGTTGTTGGCACAATCGTCGATGTCTACAAGGTTTTGAAAATATTTTGATTATATTTCGGAGTAATATTACACATTGCCACAAGTAACACCATCGAGTAACAACGATGTCTTCATTGTTGTCACACATGTGACGATCGTTCTTCATATCAGCGCATATCAACAACATTGCTACAATTATATATACGGCATGTAATTATAACATCCATATTAAAATAAATCGTACAAATTATTATATCAGCAACATCATCAAATTACTGCACGAACTTCAAATGTGTGACAAAAATGATATTACCGAGGTTAGATAATAAGCCACATCAACGTGGTTTTCTCTTTAAAATTCAGATTCCATTTTTACAGATTTAACCGCAGTTAACAATTGTATTTATGGGGATATGGTGTCATAGGGATAGATTATAAGGACTGAATTTTTACTGTTCAATTAGACGGATTAGTTTGTGTATATGATTTGAACTTTGGCGCGCATATGTAATACAACACCTATACAAACCTGTTTCGCAGTTGTCACCACTGTAGCCATCGACACAGGTGCAGTTGTATTGGTTCACCATATCGATGCAAGTACCGCCATTCTGACATGGGTTGTTGGCACAATCGTCAATATCTACAACGTATTGAGACGATTTTGACTAGATATATTTTTCAGAGTAATTTTACACATTGAAACGCGTAGCATCATTGATTAACAACTTTAACATAATTCTTCTCACAGATGTGAAGATCATGCCGCCATATGGCCGCTTATCAATAACATTGAAATAATTTCACATATAAAATGATATTTTAACGTTTACTATAAAATACATCACAAAAAACTATTATATCAGTCACATCATAATACGACTACATGGTCTACATATATTTGAAAACATTATGTTTTTAAAGTATGACACTGATCCAAATAAACATGGTTTGGTCGGAACATCTCAGATTTAATTAAATCAGATTGAGCCGCTATTATCCTTAATATTAGAGTTGATGTACTGATGTCAAAAAAGATTTTGAAGCATGATTTTTATATAATTTCATGATACATTTGAAGGATTTGTTGATGTGTATGTTTTGAAAATTTGAGGCGCACAATAAACAAAAACACATTCCAACCTGTTTCGCAGTTGTCACCGCTGTAGCCATCGACACAGGTGCAGTTGTATTGGTTTACCATATCAGTGCAAGTAGCACCATTCTGACATGGGTTGTTGGCACAATCGTCGATGTCTACAAGGTTTTGAAAATATTTTGATTATATTTCGGAGTAATATTACACATTGCCACAAGTAACACCATCGAGTAACAACGATGTCTTCATTGTTGTCACACATGTGACGATCGTTCTTCATATCAGCGCATATCAACAACATTGCTACAATTATATATACGGCATGTAATTATAACATCCATATTAAAATAAATCGTACAAATTATTATATCAGCAACATCATCAAATGACTGCACGAACTTCAAATGTGTGACAAAAATGATATTACCGAGGTTAGATAATTAGCCACATCAACGTGGTTTTCTCTTTAAATTTCAGATTCCATTTTTACAGATTTAACCGCACTTAACAATTGTATTTATGGTGATATGCTGTCATAAGGATAGATTCTGAGGACTGAATTTTTACTGTTCAATTTGACGGAATAGTTTGTGTATATGATTTGAACATTTGGCGCGCATATGTAATAAAACACCTATGCAAACCTGTTTCGCAGTTGTCACCACTGTAGCCATCGACACAGGTGCAGTTGTATTGGTTCACCATATCGATGCAAGTACCGCCATTCTGACATGGGTTGTTGGCACAATCGTCAATATCTACAACGTATTGAGACGATTTTGAATAGTCATATTTTTCAGAGTAATTTTACACATTTAAACGCGTAGCATCATTGATTAACAACTTTAACATAATTCTTCTCACAGATGTGAAGATCATGCCGCCATATGGCCGCTTATCAATAACAATGAAATATTTTCACATATAGAATGATATTTTAACGTTTACTATAAAATATATCACAAAAACTATTATATCAGCCACATCATAATAGGACTACATGGTCTACATATATTTGAAAACATTATGTTTTCAAGGTATGACGTTGAGCCAAATAAACATGGTTTGGTCGGAACATCTCAGATATAATTAAATCAGATTGAGCCGCTATTATCCTTAATATTAGAGTTGATGTACTGATGTCAAAAAAACATTTTGAAGCATGATTTTTATATCATTTCATGATACATTTGAAGAATTTGTTGATGTGTATGTTTTGAAAATTTGAGGCGCACAATAAACAAAAACACATTCCAACCTGTTTCGCAGTTGTCACCACTGTAGCCATCGACACAGGTGCAGTTGTATTGGTTTACCATATCAGTGCAAGTAGCACCATTCTGACATGGGTTGTTGGCACAATCGTCGATGTCTACAATGTTTTGAAATTATTTTGATTATATTTCGGAGTAATATTACACATTGCCACAAGTAACACCATCGAGTAACAACGATGTCTTCATTGTTGTCACACATGTGACGATCGTTCTTCATATCAGCGCATATCAACAACATTGCTGCAATTATATATACGGCATGTAATTATAACATCCATATTAAAATAAATCGTACAAATTATTATATCAGCAATATCATCAAATGACTGCACGAACTTCAAATGTGTGACAAAAATGATATTACCGAGGTTAGCTAATAAGCCACATCAACGTGGTTTTGTCGTTAAATTTCAGATTCCATTTTTACAGATTTAACCGCAGTTAACAATTGTATTTATGGTTATATGCTGTCATAGGGATAGATTATGAGGACTGAATTTTTACTGTTCAATTTGACGGATTAGTTTGTGTATATGATTTGAACATTTGGCGCGCATATGTAATAAAACACCTATGCAAACCTGTTTCGCAGTTGTCACCACTGTAGCCATCGACACAGGTGCAGTTGTATTGGTTCACCATATCGATGCAAGTACCGCCATTCTGACACGGGTTGTTGGCACAATCGTCAATATCTACAACGTATTGAGACGATTTTGAATAGATATATTTTTCAGAGTAATTGTACACATGGAAACACGTAGCATCATTGATTAACAACTTTATCATAATTCTTCTCACAGATGTGAAGATCATGCCGCCATATGGCCGCTTATCAATAACATTGAAATAATTTCACATATAGAATGATATTTTAACGTTTACTATAAAATACCTCTCAAAAACTATTATATCAGCCACATCATAATAGGACTACATGGTCTACATATATTTGAAAACATTATGTTTTTAAGGTATGACATTGATCCAAATAAACATGGTTTGGTCGGAACATCTCAGATTTAATTAAATCAGATTGAGCCGCTATTATCCTTAATATTAGAGTTGATGTACTGATGTCAAAAAAAGATTTTGAAGCATGATTTTTATGTCATTTCATGATATATTTGAAGGATTTGTTGGTGTGTATGGTTTGAAAATTTGAGGCGCACAAAAAACAAAAACACATTCAAACCTGTTTCGCAGTTGTCACCGCTGTAGCCATCGACACAGGTGCAGTTGTATTGGTTCACCATATCAGTGCAAGTAGCACCATTCTGACAAGGGTTGTTGGCACAATCGTCAATGTCTACAAGGTTGTGAAAATATTTTGATTATATTTCGGAGTAATATTACACATTGCTACAAGTAACACCATCGTGTAACAACGATGTCTTCATTGTTGTCACACATGTGACGATCATTCTTCATATCAGCGCATATCAACAACATTACTACAATTTTATATACGGCATGTAATTCTAACATCCATATTAAAATATATCGTACAAATTATTATATCAGCAACATCATCAAATGACTGCACGAACTTCAAATGTGTGACAAAAATGATATTACCGAGGTTAGTTAGTAAGCCATATCAACGTGGTTTTGTCTTTACATTTCAGATACCATTTTTACAGATTTAGCCGCAGTTAACAAATGTATTTATGGTGATATGCTGTCATAGGGATAGATTATGAGGACTGAATTTTTACTGTTCAATTTGACGGATTAGTTTGTGTATATGATTTGAACATTTGACGCGCAAATGTAATAAAACACCTATGCAAACCTGTTTCGCAGTTGTCACCACTGTAGCCATCGACACAGGTGCAGTTGTATTGGTTCACCATATCGATGCAAGTACCGCCATTCTGACATGGGTTGATGGCACAATCGTCAATATCTACAAAGTATTGAGACGATTTTGAATAGATATATTTTTCAGAGTAATTGTACACATGGAAACACGTAGCATCATTGATTAACAACTTTATCATAATTCTTCTCACAGATGTGAAGATCATGCCGCCATATGGCCGCTTATCAATAACATTGAAATAATTTCACATATAGAATGATATTTTAACGTTTACTATAAAATACCTCTCAAAAACTATTATATCAGCCACATCATAATAGGACTACATGGTCTACATATATTTGAAAACATTATGTTTTTAAGGTATGACATTGATCCAAATAAACATGGTTTGGTCGGAACATCTCAGATTTAATTAAATCAGATTGAGCCGCTATTATCCTTAATATTAGAGTTGATGTACTGATGTCAAAAAAAGATTTTGAAGCATGATTTTTATGTCATTTCATGATATATTTGAAGGATTTGTTGGTGTGTATGGTTTGAAAATTTGAGGCGCACAAAAACAAAAACACATTCAAACCTGTTTCGCAGTTGTCACCGCTGTAGCCATCGACACAGGTGCAGTTGTATTGGTTCACCATATCAGTGCAAGTAGCACCATTCTGACAAGGGTTGTTGGCACAATCGTCAATGTCTTCAAGGTTGTGAAAATATTTTGATTATATTTCGGAGTAATATTACACATTGCTACAAGTAACACCATCGTGTAACAACGATGTCTTCATTGTTGTCACACATGTGACGATCATTCTTCATATCAGCGCATATCAACAACATTGCTACAATTTTATATACGGCATGTAATTCTAACATCCATATTAAAATATATCGTACAAATTATTATATCAGCAACATCATCAAATGACTGCACGAACTTCAAATGTGTGACAAAAATGATATTACCGAGGTTAGTTAGTAAGCCATATCAACGTGGTTTTGTCTTTAAATTTCAGATACCATTTTTACAGATTTAGCCGCAGTTAACAAATGTATTAATGGTGATATGCTGTCATAGGGATAGATTATGAGGACTGAATTTTTACTGTTCAATTTGACGGATTAGTTTGTGTATATGATTTGAACATTTGACGCGCACATGTAATAAAACACCTATGCAAACCTGTTTCGCAGTTGTCACCACTGTAGCCATCGACACAGGTGCAGTTGTATTGGTTCACCATATCGATGCAAGTACCGCCATTCTGACATGGGTTGATGGCACAATCGTCAATATCTACAACGTATGGAGACGATTTTGAATAGATATATTTTTCAGAGTAATTGTACACATGGAAACACGTAGCATCATTGATTAACAACTTTATCATAATTCTTCTCACAGATGTGAAGATCATGCCGCCATATGGCCGCTTATCAATAACATTGAAATAATTTCACATATAGAATGATATTTTAACGTTTACTATAAAATACCTCTCAAAAACTATTATATCAGCCACATCATAATAGGACTACATGGTCTACATATATTTGAAAACATTATGTTTTTAAGGTATGACATTGATCCAAATAAACATGGTTTGGTCGGAACATCTCAGATTTAATTAAATCAGATTGAGCCGCTATTATCCTTAATATTAGAGTTGATGTACTGATGTCAAAAAAAGATTTTGAAGCATGATTTTTATGTCATTTCATGATATATTTGAAGGATTTGTTGGTGTGTATGGTTTGAAAATTTGAGGCGCACAAAAAACAAAAACACATTCAAACCTGTTTCGCAGTTGTCACCGCTGTAGCCATCGACACAGGTGCAGTTGTATTGGTTCACCATATCAGTGCAAGTAGCACCATTCTGACAAGGGTTGTTGGCACAATCGTCAATGTCTACAAGGTTGTGAAAATATTTTGATTATATTTCGGAGTAATATTACACATTGCTACAAGTAACACCATCGTGTAACAACGATGTCTTCATTGTTGTCACACATGTGACGATCATTCTTCATATCAGCGCATATCAACAACATTGCTACAATTTTATATACGGCATGTAATTCTAACATCCATATTAAAATATATCGTACAAATTATTATATCAGCAACATCATCAAATGACTGCACGAACTTCAAATGTGTGACAAAAATGATATTACCGAGGTTAGTTAGTAAGCCATATCAACGTGGTTTTGTCTTTAAATTTCAGATACCATTTTTACAGATTTAGCCGCAGTTAACAAATGTATTTATGGTGATATGCTGTCATAGGGATAGATTATGAGGACTGAATTTTTACTGTTCAATTTGACGGATTAGTTTGTGTATATGATTTGAACATTTGACGCGCACATGTAATAAAACACCTATGCAAACCTGTTTCGCAGTTGTCACCACTGTAGCCATCGACACAGGTGCAGTTGTATTGGTTCACCATATCGATGCAAGTACCGCCATTCTGACATGGGTTGATGGCACAATCGTCAATATCTACAACGTATTGAGACGATTTTGAATAGATATATTTTTCAGAGTAATTGTACACATGGAAACACGTAGCATCATTGATTAACAACTTTATCATAATTCTTCTCACAGATGTGAAGATCATGCCGCCATATGGCCGCTTATCAATAACATTGAAATAATTTCACATATAGAATGATATTTTAACGTTTACTATAAAATACCTCTCAAAAACTATTATATCAGCCACATCATAATAGGACTACATGGTCTACATATATTTGAAAACATTATGTTTTTAAGGTATGACATTGATCCAAATAAACATGGTTTGGTCGGAACATCTCAGATTTAATTAAATCAGATTGAGCCGCTATTATCCTTAATATTAGAGTTGATGTACTGATGTCAAAAAAAGATTTTGAAGCATGATTTTTATGTCATTTCATGATATATTTGAAGGATTTGTTGGTGTGTATGGTTTGAAAATTTGAGGCGCACAAAAAACAAAAACACATTCAAACCTGTTTCGCAGTTGTCACCGCTGTAGCCATCGACACAGGTGCAGTTGTATTGGTTCACCATATCAGTGCAAGTAGCACCATTCTGACAAGGGTTGTTGGCACAATCGTCAATGTCTACAAAGTTGTGAAAATATTTTGATTATATTTCGGAGTAATATTACACATTGCTACAAGTAACACCATCGTGTAACAACGATGTCTTCATTGTTGTCACACATGTGACGATCATTCTTCATATCAGCGCATATCAACAACATTGCTACAATTTTATATACGGCATGTAATTCTAACATCCATATTAAAATATATCGTACAAATTATTATATCAGCAACATCATCAAATGACTGCACGAACTTCAAATGTGTGACAAAAGTGATATTACCGAGGTTAGTTAGTAAGCCATATCAACGTGGTTTTGTCTTTAAATTTCAGATACCATTTTTACAGATTTAGCCGCAGTTAACAAATGTATTTATGGTGATATGCTGTCATAGGGATAGATTATGAGGACTGAATTTTTACTGTTCAATTTGACGGATTAGTTTGTGTATATGATTTGAACATTTGACGCGCACATGTAATAAAACACCTATGCAAACCTGTTTCGCAGTTGTCACCACTGTAGCCATCGACACAGGTGCAGTTGTATTGGTTCACCATATCGATGCAAGTACCGCCATTCTGACATGGGTTGAAGGCACAATCGTCAATATCTACAACGTATTGAGACGATTTTGAATAGATATATTTTTCAGAGTAATTGTACACATGGAAACACGTAGCATCATTGATTAACAACTTTATCATAATTCTTCTCACAGATGTGAAGATCATGCCGCCATATGGCCGCTTATCAATAATATTGAAATAATTTCACATATAGAATGATATATTAACCTTTACTATAAAATACCTCTCAAAACTATTATATCAGCCACATCATAATAGGACTACATGGTTTACATATATTTGAAAACATTATGTTTTTAAGGTATGACATTGATCCAAATAAACATGGTTTGGGCGGAACATCTCAGATTAATTAAATCAGATTGAGCCGCTATTATCCTTAATATTAGAGTTGATGTACTGATGTCAAAAAAAGATTTTGAAGCATGATTTTTATGTCATTTCATGATATATTTGAAGGATTTGTTGGTGTGTATGGTTTGAAAATTTGAGGCGCACAAAAAACAAAAACACATTCAAACCTCTTTCGCAGTTATCACCGCTGTAGCCATCGACACAAGTGCAGTTGTATTGGTTCACCATATCAGTGCAAGTAGCACCATTCTGACAAGGGTTGTTGGCACAATCGTCAATGTCTACAAGGTTGTGAAAATATTTTGATTATATTTCGGAGTAATATTACACATTGCTACAAGTAACACCATCGTGTAACAACGATGTCTTCATTGTTGTCACACATGTGACGATCATTCTTCATATCAGCGCATATCAACAACATTGCTACAATTTTATATACGGCATGTAATTCTAACATCCATATTAAAATATATCGTACAAATTATTATATCAGCAACATCATCAAATGACTGCACGAACTTCAAATGTGTGACAAAAATGATATTACCGAGGTTAGTTAGTAAGCCATATCAACGTGGTTTTGTCTTTAAATTTCAGATACCATTTTTACAGATTTAGCCGCAGTTAACAAATGTATTTATGGTGATATGCTGTCATAGGGATAGATTATGAGGACTAAATTTTTACTGTTCAATTTGACGGATTAGTTTGTGTATATGATTTGAACATTTGACGCGCACATGTAATAAAACCCCTCATGCAAACCTGTTTCGCAGTTGTCACCACTGTAGCCATCGACACAGGTGCAGTTGTATTGGTTCACCATATCGATGCAAGTACCGCCATTCTGACATGGGTTGATGGCACAATCGTCAATATCTACAACGTATTGAGACGATTTTGAATAGATATATTTTTCAGAGTAATTGTACACATGGAAACACGTAGCATCATTGATTAACAACTTTATCATAATTCTTCTCACAGATGTGAAGATCATGCCGCCATATGGCCGCTTATCAATAAAATTGAAATAATTTCACATATAGAATGATATTTTAACGTTCACTATAAAATACCTCTCAAAAACTATTATATCAGCCACATCATAATAGGACTACATGGTCTACATATATTTGAAAACATTATGTTTTTAAGGTATGACATTGATCCAAATAAACATGGTTTGGTCGGAACATCTCAGATTTAATTAAATCTGATTGAGCCGCTATTATCCTTAATATTAGAGTTGATGTACTGATGTCAAAAAAAGATTTTGAAGCATGATTTTTATGTCATTTCATGATATATTTGAAGGATTTGTTGGTGTGTATGGTTTGAAAATTTGAGGCGCACAAAAAACAAAAACACATTCAAACCTGTTTCGCAGTTGTCACCGCTGTAGCCATCGACACAAGTGCAGTTGTATTGGTTCACCATATCAGTGCAAGTAGCACCATTCTGACAAGGGTTGTTGGCACAATCGTCAATGTCTACAAGGTTGTGAAAATATTTTGATTATATTTCGGAGTAATATTACACATTGCTACAAGTAACACCATCGTGTAACAACGATGTCTTCATTGTTGTCACACATGTGACGATCATTCTTCATATCAGCGCATATCAACAACATTGCTACAATTTTATATACGGCATGTAATTCTAACATCCATATTAAAATATATCGTACAAATTATTATATCAGCAACATCATCAAATGACTGCACGAACTTCAAATGTGTGACAAAAATGATATTACCGAGGTTAGTTAGTAAGCCATATCAACGTGGTTTTGTCTTTAAATTTCAGATACCATTTTTACAGATTTAGCCGCAGTTAACAAATGTATTTATGGTGATATGCTGTCATAGGGATAGATTATGAGGACTAAATTTTTACTGTTCAATTTGACGGATTAGTTTGTGTATATGATTTGAACATTTGACGCGCACATGTAATAAAACACCTATGCAAACCTGTTTCGCAGTTGTCACCACTGTAGCCATCGACACAGGTGCAGTTGTATTGGTTCACCATATCGATGCAAGTACCGCCATTCTGACATGGGTTGATGGCACAATCGTCAATATCTACAACGTATTGAGACGATTTTGAATAGATATATTTTTCAGAGTAATTGTACACATGGAAACACGTAGCATCATTGATTAACAACTTTATCATAATTCTTCTCACAGATGTGAAGATCATGCCGCCATATGGCCGCTTATCAATAATATTGAAATAATTTCACATATAGAATGATATTTTAACGTTTACTATAAAATACCTCTCAAAAACTATTATATCAGCCACATCATAATAGGACTACATGGTCTACATATATTTGAAAACATTATGTTTTTAAGGTATGACATTGATCCAAATAAACATGGTTTGGTCGGAACATCTCAGATTTAATTAAATCTGATTGAGCCGCTATTATCCTTAATATTAGAGTTGATGTACTGATGTCAAAAAAAGATTTTGAAGCATGATTTTTATGTCATTTCATGATATATTTGAAGGATTTGTTGGTGTGTATGATTTGAAAATTTGAGGCGCACAATAAACAAAAACACATTCCAACCTGTTTCGCAGTTGTCACCGCTGTAGCCATCGACACAGGTGCAGTTGTATCGGTTCACTATATCAGTGCAAGTAGCACCATTCTGACATGGGTTGTTGGCACAATCGTCAATGTCTACAAGGTTTTGAAAATATTTTGATTATATTTCGGAGTAATATTATACATTGCCACAAGTAACACGATCGAGTAACAACGATGTCTTCATTGTTGTCACACATGTGACGACCGTTCTTCATATCAGCGCATATCAACAACATTGCTGCAATTTTACGCACGGCATGTAATTATGATATCCATATTAAAATAAATCGTACAAATTATTATATCAGCAACATCATCAAATGACTGCACGAACTTCAAATGTGTGACAAAAATGATATTACCGAGGTTAGTTAGTAAGTCACATCAACGTGGTTTTTCGTTAAATTTCAGATTCCGTTTTTATAGATTGAGCCTCAGTTAACAAATGTATTTATGGTGATATGCTGTCATAGTGATAGATTATGAGGACTGAATTTTTACTGTCCAATTTTACGGATTAGTTGGTGTATATGATTTGAACATTTGACGCGCATATGTAATAAAACACCTATGCAAACCTATTTCGCAGTTGTCACCACTGTAGCCATCGACACAGGTGCAGTTGTATTGGTTCACCATATCGATGCAAGCACCGCCATTCTGACATGGGTTGTTGGCACAATCGTCAATATCTACAACGTATTGAGACGATTTTGACTAGATATATTTTTCAGGGTAATTTTACACATGAAAACACGTAGCATCATTGATTAACAACTTTAACATAATTCTTCTCACAGATGTGAAGATCATGCCGCCATATGGCCGCTTATCAATAACATTGAAATAATTTCACATATAGAATGATATTTTAACGTTTAATATAAAATACATCACAAAAACTATTATATCAGCCACATCATAATAGGACTACATGGTCTACATATATTTGAAAACATTATGTTTTCAAGGTATGACATTGAGCCAAATAAACATGGTTTGGTCGGAACATCTCAGATTTAATTAAATCAGATTGAGCCGCTATTATCCTTAATATTAGAGTTGATGTACTGATGTCAAAAAAAGATTTTGAAGCATGATTTTTATATCATTTCATGATACATTTGAAGGATTTGTTGGTGTGTATGGTTTGAAAATTTGAGGCGCACAATAAACAAAAACACATTCCAACCTGTTTCGCAGTTGTCACCGTTATAGCCATCGAAACAGGTGCAGTTGTATTGGTTCACCATATCAGTGCAAGTAGCACCATTCTGACATGGGTTGTTGGCACAATCGTCAATGTCTACAATGTTTTGAAAATATTTTGATTATATTTCGGAGTAATATTACACATTGCCACAAGTAATATCATTGAGTAACAACGATGTCTTCATTGTTGTCACCCATGTGACGATCGTTCTTCGTATCAGCAAATATCAACAACATTGATACAATTTTATATATGGCATGTAATTGTAACATCTATATTAAAATAAATCATACACATTATTATATCAGCAACATCATCAAATGACTGCACGAACTTCACATGTGTGACAAAAATGATATTATCGAGGTTAGGTAATAAGCCACATCAACGTGGTTTTGTCTTTAAATTTCAGACTCCATTTTTACAGATTTAGCCGCAGTTAACAAATGTATTTATGGTGATATGCTCTCATAAGAATAGATTATGAGGACTGAATTTTTACTGCCCAATTTGACGGATTAGTTTGTGTATATGATTTGAACATTTGACGCGCATATGTAATAAAAAAACTGTGTAAACCTGTTTCGCAGTTGTGTCCACTGTAACCATCGACACAGGTGCAGTTGTATTGGTTCACCATATCGGTGCAAGTACCGCCATTCTGACATGGGTTTTTGGCACAATCGTCAATATCTACAACGTATTGAGACGATTTTTATTATATATATTTTTTAGAGTAATGTTACACATTGATAGAAGTAGCATCATTGATTAACAATTATAACATTATTCTTCTCACAAATGTGAAGATCATGGAGCCATATGGCCCCTTATCATAACATTTACACAATTTCACATATGGAATGGTATTGTAATGTCTACAATAAAATACATCACACAGACTATTCTATCAGCCACATCATAACTCGACTACATGATCTTCATATATTTGAAACAAATTATGTAATGAAGGTTTGATATTGAGCCACATCAACATGGTTTGATCCCAACATCTCAGACTCAGTTCAGTCAGATTGAGCCAGTTCTATCCTTAATGTTTGAGTTGATATTCTTATATCAAAAACAATTTGGAGGCATCGTTTTGATATCATCTCTTGATAAATTTGAAGGATTTGTTTATGTGTATGGTATGAAACTTTGCGGCGCATATGTAATAAAAAAACTGTGTAAACCTGTTTCGCAGTTGTGTCCACTGTAACCATCGACACAGGTGCAGTTGTATTGGTTCACCATATCGGTGCAAGTACCGCCATTCTGACATGGGTTTTTGGCACAATCGTCAATATCTACAACGTATTGAGACGATTTTTATTATATATATTTTTTAGAGTAATGTTACACATTGATAGAAGTAGCATCATTGATTAACAATTATAACATTATTCTTCTCACAAATGTGAAGATCATGGAGCCATATGGCCCCTTATCATAACATTTACACAATTTCACATATGGAATGGTATTGTAATGTCTACAATAAAATACATCACACAGACTATTCTATCAGCCACATCATAACTCGACTACATGATCTTCATATATTTGAAACAAATTATGTAATGAAGGTTTGATATTGAGCCACATCAACAAGGTTTGATCCCAACATCTCAGACTCAGTTCAGTCAGATTGAGCCAGTTCTATCCTTAATGTTTGAGTTGATATTCTTATATCAAAAACAATTTGGAGGCATCGTTTTGATATCATCTCTTGATAAATTTGAAGGATTTGTTTATGTGTATGGTATGAAACTTTGCGGCGCACAATAAAAAAAACATATGCCAACCTGTTTCGCAGTTGTCACCACTGTAGCCATCGACACAGGTGCAGTTGTATTGGTTCACCATATCAGTGCAAGTACCGCCATTCTGACATGGGTTGTTGGCACAATCGTCAATATCTACAACGTATTGAGACGATTTTGATTAGATATATTTTTCAGAGTAATTTTACACATTGAAACACGTAGCATCATTGATTAACAACTATAACACTATAATTCTTCTCACACATGTGAAAATCATGCCGTCATATGGCCGCTTATCAATAATATTGAAATAATTTCACATATAGAATGGTATTGTAACGTTTACTATAAAATACATCACAAAACCTATTATATCAGCCACATCATAATACGACTACATGGTCTTCATATAGTTGAAACAAATTATGTAATCAAGGTTTGACATTGAGCCACATCAACATGGTTTGGTCGGAACATATCAGATTCAATTAAGTTAGATTGGGCCGCTATTGTCTTTAATATTTGAGTCGATGTACTGATTTAAAAAAAAATTTGAAACGTGATTTTTATATCATTTCATGATACATTTGAAGGATTTGTTGATGTGTATGGTTTAAAAATTTGCGGCTCACTAGAAAAAAAAACATTCCAACCTGTTTCGCAGTTGTCACCGCTGTAGCCATCGACACAGGTGCAGTTGTTTTGGTTCACCATATCGGTGCAAGTAGCACCATCCTGACATGGTTTGTTGGCACAATCGTCAATGTGTACAATATTTTAAAAATATTTTGATTATATTTCGGAGTAATATTACACATTGCCACAAGTAACATCATTGTGTTACAACGATGTCTTCATTCTTGTCACAAATGTGACGATCTTGCTTTATATAAGCTCATATCAACAACATTGATAAAATGTTATATATGGCATGTAATTGTAACATCCATATTAAAATAAATCGTACAAATGATTATTTCAGCAACTTCATCAAATGACTGCACGAACTTCACATGTGTGACAAAAATTATATCATCGAGGTTAGGAAATAAGCCTCACCTACGTGGTTTTGTCCTTAAATTTCAGTCTCCATTTTTTTTTAAGATTTAGCCGCATTTAACAATTATATTTGTGGTGATATGCAGCCTTAGGGAAAGATTAAGAGGTCTGAATTTTTACTTCATCAACTGACGAATTTAGCGGATGAGATTTTGTTTATTATTTGAATATTTGACGCGCACACTAATAAAACACCTATGCAAACCTGTTTCGCAGTTGTCACCACTGTAGCCATCGACACAGGTGCAGTTGTATTGGTTCACCATATCGGTGCAAGTACCGCCATTCTGACATGGGTTTTTGGCACAATCGTCAATATCTACAACGTATTGAGACGAATTTTATTATATATATTTTTTAGATTAATGTTACACATTGAAACACGTAGCATCATTGATTAACAACTATAACATCATTCTTCTCACAAATGTGAAGATCATGCAGCCATATGGCCGCTTATCAATAACATTTTCACAATTTCGCATATGGAATGGTATTGTAATGTCTACTATAAAACACATCACACAGACTATTCTATCAGCCACATCATAATTCGACTACATGATCTACATATATTTGATACAAATGATGTTATCAAGGTTTAACATTGAGTCACACCAACGTGGTTTGATCTGAGGCGGTACTATCCTTAATGTTTGAGTTGATATTCTGATGTAAAAAAAAATTGGAGGCATCATTTGAAGGATTTGTTAATGTGTATGGTTTGAAAATTTGCGGCGCGCAATAAAAGAACACATTCCAACCTGTTTCGTAGTTGTCACCACTGTAGCCATCGACAAAAGTGCAGTTGTATTGGTTCACCATATCAGTGCAAATAGCACCATTCTGACATGAGTTGTTGGCACAATCGTCAATGTCTACAATGTTTTGAAAATATTTTGATTAGATTTCGGAGTAATATCATACATTGCCACTTGTAACATCATTGAGTAACAACGATGTCTTCATTCTTGTCACAAATTTGACGACCATGCATCGTATGAGCGCATATCAACAACATTGATACAATTTTATATATGGCATGTGATTGTAACATCCATATTAAAATAAATCGTAGAAATTATTCTATCAGCAACATCATCAAATGATTGCGTGTTCTTCGTTTGTGTGACAAAAATGATATTATCGAAGTTAGTTAATACGCTACATCTACCTGAATGAGATTAACAACTATAACATCACTCTTCTCACGCATGTGACGATCTCGCAGTCATATTGCTGCTTATCAATAACGTTGACACAATTTGATATATGTAATGGAATTGCAACGTTTTCTATAAAATACATCACTCACACTATTCTATCAGCTATATCATAACACGACTATATGGTCTTCCTATATTTGAAACAAATTATGTCGCATAAAACGCAAGTGGTCTGCAACCTCTTGTTTGCTCTTTGCATCCAACTGCACTAGTGAAATTTAAAATGGCTTACTGGACCAGGTCAAGCATGTGTTACGAGCACAACGAATGAGACTGATAATCCATGTTGTGTTTATCAAAATGAGCTACATATGTACCACATAATATTATGGACGCATTTAGTTAAATGAAACCCTGAAATAAACTGTAACACACTTACCTGTCTCACAATCATGTCCTGTGTATCCTGGCGAACAGATGCAATCGTACGAATTGACCGAGTCCGCACATGTCGCCGCAAACATACACGGGCTGCTCCAACATTCATCTATGTCTGAAGAGAAAATAAAAAGGCGATGATAGAATAACACCTTATGCGCCCGGTACATTTTGTTATATGTCTACGAAAACATATAACGATTAGTGGCAAAATTACTGGATAACAAATATTAAAAAAAAAACAGTATTTTCTCCGAATATCTAAGATAAAAATAGGGAAGCACCATCATTCAAATAATTCACAGATACCCACAACCGCACGGATACGGTCACTCACGCACACACAGTCACGCGCATACACCCATGTGTACACACCTACGTATGGCATACCGTTTCGGTCTGCCATGTTACAATATTTGCGATAAGTAAAAGTGTATCGCGCATTGCTTCGTTGATTTTACCTAACTTCGATGATACTCGGTTCGTAAGAGCAAACAGGTTATAATGTCGGTATAGTTTTCATTGTTGTTGATAACACACTGATACTGACCTGTTTCACACCTGTCGCCAGTGTATCCTGCCACACACGTGCAGTTGTATGTGTTTATTCCGAGAACACACGTCGCTCCGTTCAGGCACTGACTGGTGTCACATTCGTTGACGTCTGTATGGGACAAGCAGTTAATTATAGCAGGGATATGTCAGGCTGAATACGATTCGAACAATGTTTTCCTGGTCAGAACAGGTATATCAGGAATGGATTCGATTGATATTTCTTTTATAACGTTTTTCTTTCATTTCAAATTCACCAATCCACCGCCCAAATAAAAACTAATATAGAAACGATGCAGGACAGCAGGGATTTTGACGGCCTCTTAGCAAACTGTTCGTATTCCGACCAGTAGCACCTATCAAATTCGCAATGTTAAATCATGGTTAAAATTTGAAATTGCAACGTTGTGGCTATACATTTACACCCCTACCTCACATTCCACACACTTTGTTTAAGATGATTTAGATATGCATATATGCAGCCCGAAGGAATGCTGGTCTAGATCGTACCTTCTGTAGTCATACTTGTGGGATGCGTCGTTGTATCAACTGCCGTAGTCGTAGTAGGCACCACGTCTGTGGGTTGCGGCGTCGCTTCGTCAGCTACTGTAGTAATCACCATGTATGTGGGTTGCGGCGTTGCTGCGTCAGCTTCTGTAGTAGGCAACATGTAAGTGGGTTGCGGCGTCGCTGCGTCAGCTTCTGTAGTAGGCACCACATCTGTGGGTTGCGGTGTCGCTGCGTCAGTTTCTGTAGTAGGCACCACATCTGTGGGTTGCAGCGTCGTTGCGTCACCTTCTGTAGTAAGCACCACATCTGTGGGTTGCGGCGTCGCTGCGTCAGCTACTGTAGTAGTCACCACGCCTGTGGTTTGCGGCGTCGCTGCGTCAACTCCTGTAGTAGGCACCACATATGTGGGTTGCGGCGTCGCTGCATCAGGTTCTGTAGTAGGCACCATGTAGGTGGGTTGTGCGTCTGCTGTAGATTCTTTTGCAGATTTTGTTGTGGAGTAAAGGAATGGAACAATATGAAAATGACATGCTTTCAAAATGACACGCACACACACACACACACGCACGCACGCACGCACGCACACACACACGCACGCACGCACGCACGCACGCACGCACGCACGCACGCACGCACACACACACACACACACACACACACACACACACACACACACACACACACACACACACACACACACGCACACACACACACACGCCTCACCCACTCACCCACGTACGAACTAATGTTTCGCTTTTCAGCTGGTTCGCATTTGTCAAATGTTTGGGTTGTTTAGTAAAACCCCATGAATGTACCTTTACTATCTCATTCAATCAGCAAGATGGTCACTGTCAAGCTGTCGTCCTCAGCGGTTTTACGTCCCCAATTAACAATGCGGAACCAACATTAACGTGTTTAGCCAACATTATCAGTTTCCGTTGTTGATGGCCAGGTTTCTATATCAGCTGATGTTTTTGGTCCAAGTTGTCAAATCAGAACTCTGGCGTGTTAAGCGGATGTGTTACCCACTATCATCATGTCATCAGTTCATTTATTTGTTTCCACATTTGTTGTATTTTACATGCAATACAATATTGGGAAAGGAGGAAGCTGAAGTTATGCAACTTATAATTGCTCCCACCGTCAAACATTATATATATATATATATATATATATATATATATATATATATATATATATATATATATATATATATATATATATATATATATATATATATATATATATATATATATATATATATATATATATATATATATATATATATATATATATATATATATATATATATATATATATATATATATATATATATATATATATATATATATATATATATCATCAACCGGCCCGTAGACGTATTGTTTCACATCTCAGTTCTGGCATGTCCGCATTACCATTTCAGTACGACAGGCCGGTATACATGCCTCGCGGTGTGTGACGCTACAGTACGACAGGCCGGTGTACCGGCATTGGCTATGTTAACCATTTAAATCGCTTTTACTCATAATTATCCACTAAGTGGAGCCACTTGTTATATACGGTTGTCACGGCGAAAGAATAATATTAGCTATTCGGTAGCGGCAATCGTTTATCATCGCTCAATATCATTTTACTGAGATTTTCGCGTTTTTTAATGATGGATTATCAAAATCTTCTATGGCCGCAATTACTTCAACTGGCGATTTACCGCCATATGTTTTGGACGGATTATTTGATAGTTTTAGCGACGAATCTTTGTCGGACGTTGACGATCGAAACAACAATGACGTTGGCGAACTTAGCGACCGAGCCGGACGCAAAACGGATACTGACAGCGATGGCTACTCGGACGTCAGTGATGATGAATGTGACGGTGTAAACGCTGAGAGTGAGCTGCGCACTGTACTGTCAATGCTGGATGATGCGTTGTTTAATTTTTATTAGAAGAAAAAGGTGTATGTGAATCCGTCAATATGCAAATTTTTATTCGAATCGGTCCAGTAGCGATGAGTGTGTTAGCAAATATACAAATTAACACTTCTGTCATATATGTTTAAAATACAGATACATAACTTGTTTTTCACTTTATCATACTCTACAAAATTTACTTTATATTGTATTTTATATCATAGTATACTCCTGTAGCATGATCAACATGAGTAATTTACATTGAATATGTACATTGTCATACAATTGCGTTCAGCAACTGCAAAAACGTTTAAATCGTGGCGGCCATCTTGGATGGCTGGTTACCATTACGACGAAATGTAAAATGATATGGCTCATTTTACTCGCGTTTACGTTCAGAATATATATAATATTCCAAAAGTCACATTTTTGTTGCTGAAATCTTGACTTGAAGTGATGCAGTCGATTGTTTTGCATATTCACTGGGAATGCAGTATCCAGTGGTCACAGCAGATCAGGGTTGTAATGGTTATTGACTGTGAATCAAGGTCAACGGCCATTGGTTTTCGCTCTGGGTCATATACATAAATAGAACACCCTTTAGTAAAACAAGACACTAAGCTCTTATCAGTTGACACATGATAAAGTGATGCCGGCATGGACCAGTGACATTCATGCTGCTGCACGGCAAGAACCCACTGGAGGCCCAGTGTTTATTCTGTACAGCACCCAGTCTTCATCATATATCTATAGATATACAGTACTAATAAGATATTATTACTATATAGCTATATATATATACCTAATACCTTATTACATGCACAATCTATCCATGCACCTTTATATCAAATACCATAACATATTAACTATAACAGTAGCACCACTAAACATGATCGAAACTGAACTTTCTGAAGTGCGCTATACATGTATTAGATAATGACTGCAAGAGGTCAAAATCTCATTAAGCCCTGATGGACATTCTTCTCTAAGGTCCCAAAAAATATTCTTTTCCCATCTTCCAACACATTCCTCAGCTGCTCCATCACAGCTATTTCCACCTGCAGATCAAGATCTCTCGAATGTTATCTTGCCAACTTGCCCAAGGACACGCCTCATGTAAAGAAATGTGCTCTCTCATTTAAGCTGTCAATTGTTTTAGTAGGCAACCTTTCACATAGTTTGTCAAACAAGTGCATAGAATGCAATGAATGTTGCAATGTGTACAGAATGAGTTACATGATAGTAGTTCATACAACGAAGAAAAGGTGAACGACGACCAAAAATGGGAGAGCCTCATTAAATGCAGATGACTTAATAAAGAAAAAAAATCTTATTAATGAGCTGACATCTAGTAGAGTTTTATAAAAGAGTTACAAATATGCATACATGCACGCATACATTATTTATAAAACTGAATCCTACCTCTATAGCATTTTATGTTGCACCCAATCAATGTGACTACAGGGAAACCCTTAATGTACGCTGACTACGCTCCCCCAAGAAAAACAAACGTATCTGTAATATATTGATATTTCAGAACATTTTCGAAACTGTTACATTCATTCACATATACACTAACACAGCACAAACATTTGCAACATAAATTACCTGAAAATAACGAGATGTTAGATCCTGTCTTCTGTTGATTCGTACAGCTGTAAGCCACACAGGAAATAACCATATTCGTTGTCCCACAACTTTCTCCAGCTAGCCTCCAAGATGTTTGTCTTGAAGAGTTTAACACTAATGCATGTATGAACAACCCAACTGCCCACACTTATAACACAACTGCTGGGACCACCCTCTCCCAAATTACTTATCAGTCTGGTGGCCATGCACAAATCTTCAAGAACAAATGACAATGACAAATCTTCAAGTTAATTGGTTCCTGGTGTCATCGTCACTGGCTACTAGTTTATAATTATCTGGTAGCCACCTCATCTTCATTGCTTTTGTTTGCCTTATATTGTAAATGATGATTGTGAGGAGGAAATACATTAACTTACTTACTCACTTACTTACTTACATATGTCAGACAACTATTTTTAACGTGCTATGTTCACACTATAAACAATATTACCCTATGTGTCTTGCAGTAGATGCAACTGTTTCTGCCGTGCAACGAAATGCCGGCCAGTGGTCCACACCCGCTTCACTGCCGTGAGCTGGCTTGTTTATAGAGGGGGGATTAATGATGTAACTCTATGCTCTGGGTAGAGACGACAGGAATATTGTCACCTGGTGATTCACTGCCAGCTGGACTATATTATTGATTACCCATGTTCCGTGATGTGGCGCCACTGTTTGTCGCACACACGAAAGCCTGGAATGAAATTGCAGTTTTTATTGTGACGAAAATTAAGAGTTACCCTGAATTTGGGTAACCAATGAAATTGTCTCTCAAGCTAACTCATAAAATAAAAATAATTTAAAAATTTTTTTTTAGTTGATACGAAGCATTCGTACCAACTTAAACTGTCGATTACACTGATACGCGTGACACACAACATAAAACAGATGTGCAAATGTTAACGTTTCAGTCCCTGGTTCGCATCCAGGCGTCCAAATTCTTATCATCCCTCGTTTTCACAGACCACCTTTGTGAAACATATATGGCCACGCTCCAGACTAGCGACTTAATTAATAGTTATTGTATAATCAGACACACCCCTATCTCTGTTGACTTCCATATGTCAATTAGTCGAAGTAAGTGTTACACCTCTGACAATTATAACCAATTGATCCCGTGCATATTGCGTACTGTTGTTTTCAATGTTGATATTTGAAATTGCCTAACTGATTGATTTGCTTGCCACCGATGAGTGTCGTCCATAGGTTTGTTGTGAGCCACAGGGTCAAAAGCGTTTATATAGCATGCGAAATTCATCCATATTTGCGCCTGAAAGAATGTGGTTTAACAACCCTAGAGATAAGACGGTTAAGAGGACATCAAATTGAAGTTTCTAAGATATTAATTGGTATAAAAATATTGATAGAAATATTTTTCTCACTCATAAAGACATTAGAACAAGAGATGCATTCACACAAAAAGTGCCAGAAGCAAGCACATTAGTCGTGTGTCACAAATTCGAACACTTAACACGTAATCAAAGTCATTCAACTTTAGCCAGGTTAATGTAATATGTGTCGTTTATTTATAAATACAACGTTCCTTTGAAAAAACTAACATGTTTATATCAATGCCTATGATTTGCATTCAATGCAATGTTTATGCAGATCCCGCGAAATGCAAAACACACATCTCTAGTCCCATATGTTGTAGCCGGCATGAAAGATGAGTAATGGGACAACGTTTCATGTTTTTATTTGCAGCACGCATAGCGCAGACAGGTTGTTACAGAGCCGTGCTTTTGAATTATAGAGATATGTCCACGAAATACTGAACAAATAATATTCTTCATTTGGCTTAATTAAGGACCTATTTTTACGTCTGCTTCATGCCAAAGCAGCCTACCTAAATAGTTAGCTGTTTTACAATAACGTTATTATTAGTGAACCAATGCAGAAGAAGCAACAGCGTAGAAGTTAATAGTTCCATACTAAATATAAACGGTATTAGCCTAATAAAAAATATATCACTTATCCTATTGTAACATATAACCACCTTACCTACTTCAGATAATCGGCTGCCCGTAACACAGCATACCATCTTGGAACAAGTGTAGGTCCATTGCCTTTGTTTTTGTACATGTTGTACATTGTTTTTGATATATTGTTGATGAACCACTAGGCTTACGTGGACTGGTGGGGAGCAATCAATAAATATAATATAAGGCAAACGAAAGCGTTGTGGGCAAAGCACCCTGTTTCGATAATAAAAATGCCGTGTGCAAACCTGACATTTCAACAATGAAACATATCCCGTCACCATGTTGACGTGGCTTATGGCACAAACCTTGGCGGTATGTAATAATTGCATTGTTAAAATGTATTGGTAAATTATGAATAAGATTATATCGTGTTCACAGACACAATTCATTAACCGATTTCAATGGCAAGTGTGTTCCAGAAATAAAATCATACATTTATAAAGTGGCATGGACGAGTTGGCAATATATATATATATATATATATATATATATATATATATATATATATATATATATATATACTGAAGTTATTCCAATGTATAAATAATGTATAAGTGTCCCTCACCTTCTATCAACATGAGATATGACACTGCTAATGCCGCTAGGAGGCACCACTGATGCCATTTTATCTGTGTCATTTTGGTGTCACCACGTCTGCAAAAAAATGCATTCGCTTGTATTCCTGTCCCTGTAATAACACAATATTTAAACAAATTATTTTGTCACCAGTCAACTACATAGATCGACTATTTTACGAAATTCAATCAAAGAAAACGTATCTCCTTGGTCTACGGAATGTTGTTAGGCTGCCGAATCAGATATAGCTTATCTAGATATCTGTATTTAACAAGCTTTAACAAAATTGTTATCCAAATGCAAAATACTCAGATGCCAAGAGGACAAGGAAGCCGTTAGCTTACCGAGAGTCAATTTTCTTTTACGTATGTGTAACCTTCTCCTCTAAGCTATTTATAAATTTTGTTTTTACACATTCAAGCAGCTAGCGTGCATTAAATATATATATAATATGTTCCATTCGGTGAAGAATTTAATTATTTTATCAAGTTCTTTATGTATATTTGTGCTTTAGAAATATTTGTAATGTGATAGTGACGTCTAAAGAATGGCACCCGTAACTCATACATAGTGTTACTGTGATCCATCAAGGTAGTGGTGGTGCGGTTTCAGGAAAGCGCCGCTCATATTCACATACGTGTATGTAGAAATACCCCCGCACCACCCCCGCACACGGCGTAGCAATAGGAATACTTGGTAGTGGGCCGGCGTATCAATAGGAATACTTGGTAGTGGGCCGGCGTAGCAATAGGAATACTTGGTAGTGGGTCGGCGTAGCAATATGAATATTTGGTAGTGGGCTGGCGTAGCAATACGAATACTTGGTAGTGGACCGGCGTAGCAATAGGAATATTTGGTAGTGGGCCGGCGTAGCAATACGAATACTTGGTAGTGGGTCGGCGTAGCAATATGAATAGTTGGTAGTGGACCGCCGTAGCAACAAGAATACTTGGTAGTGGGCCGGCGTAGCAATAAGAATACTTGGTAGTGGGCCGGCGTAGCAATAGAAATACTTGGTAGTAGGCCGGCGTAGCAATATGAATACTTGGTAGTGGGCCGACGTAGCAATAGGAATACGTGGTAGTGGGCCGGCGTAGCAATAGGGATACTTGGTAGTGGGCCGGCATAGCAACAAGAATACTTAGTAGTGGGCGGGCGTAGCAATAGGAATTCTTGGTAGTGGGCCGGCGTAGCAATACGAATACTTGGTAGTGGGCCGGGGTAGCAATAACAAAAATACAGCAATTTATTTCAAGATAAATCTTTTATAATGTACATTTTATTTTACGCAGGGTCGTGAGTTTAAAACATAAATATTCAAGTAAGTACACTACCGCTTAAGATTCAATATTAACAAAGGGGCTTATAATTATATAGTGCAGTAAATTTAGATTAAAAACATTGATTCAAATAAGTTAAGTAAAATGTATAGTTTAGCGATTTACAATATATAGGTAAAGTACATCATATCGGTAAGTTAAGTAAAATACATCATATCAATAAGTTAAATAAAATACATAATATCGATAAGTTAAGTAAAATACATAATATCGATAAGTTAAGTAAATTACATCATATCGATAAGTTATGTAAACTACATCATATCGATAAGTTAAGTAAACTACATCATATCGATAAGTTAAGTAAAATACATCATATCGATAAGTTAAGTAAACTACATCATATCGATAAGTTATGTAAACTACATCATATCGATTATAAGTTAAGTAAACTACATCATATTGATAAGTTAAGTAAACTACATCATATCGATAAGTTAAGTAAAATACATCATATTGATAAGTTAAGTAAACTACATCATATCGATAAGTTATGTAAACTACATCATATCGATAAGTTAAGTAAACTACATCATATTGATAAGTTAAGTAAAATACATCATATCGATAAGTTAAGTAAAAAAGCCCAGCTAAAGTGTTGTGGTATCGCGCTTCACTGGCCACTGTCATTTTTCAGTTAAATTGTTGAAAGCATATATAATACACATTATATAGTGCTGGGCTGCGAGAGTGCCAGGTCTTTGCACAAGTAACGGTTATTTAGATCTTGAAGATTTGTGTCCGTCCACTAGGGATACTTGGAAGTAAAGGTAAAGGTAAAGGTACGTTCTTATATAGCGCGGTATCCGGTCCTTAGGACCGCTCAAAACGATTTACACTTCACCCCCTGACAGACCTGTTCATTCCAAGGCCATCTCAACTTCTCTGTGTAGCAGTAGAGATACATGGTGGGGGGGGGGGGGGTGGGCTAACGTAGCAATAGGCCGTCTGTCGTGTTAAATGAGTTGACAACGTCGTAGCGTGGAGGGTTAAACGGAGGGAGCAACATACCGAGAAAGGCTATATTACTACCGCTTGTTGGGTTTATGTGAGCACTGACAGGTTTTAGTGCAGGATAAGGAACAGAATCGGTTAATCGCTGCAGTGTGCCACTGTCGCAGCTGGGCGATCGTGTATGGGGCCTAGGGTCAGACTGCCTGACAACAACATAACACTACCGGGTTCGACACAGTAGTTGTATATAGGAATTATAGCACATTCCCATTTTAACGCACTACTGTGAACAGTTCGACGATAAGCTAATGTATTTCGTCACGTTGGTCCACGTGGCTTACAAAGCGTGTGACTTTACAAAGGCATGGAGTGTTTATTCACTGCAAAGTGCAGATGGTGTTGATAAGCAACATACTGTGATTATGCCTTACTAGATAATTATGCTATTATGCTTCGCCGCTTGGGTCGTGTTTATTAAGTTTCAGAGCAGTGCATACAGTAGAACACGAACAACGCATCGTGTAGTAGATCATGTCGGCCAGAAACGAATGACAAACGTATAACAATTGAATCTTTGTGTTAGCATATTTACATGATTTACATGGCAACATACACACATCATCGTATTTTCCTGACTGGAACAAAATATACTACATATCAATTATAATAGCAACGATTGGCTGCATTCAGTGTGAAAGACAAGCGCGCAGAATAGATTAGCGTCTGTGTGACGGTGCTATACTGCTTCGAACAGTGTTATGTGTCTCTCTCTCACAGATAATTACTTATCACGTTGGGAGCCGATATGCGTAATTATAAACATGGGACGCCGACGTCAAAGGTCAAATAAGCTCACGGAAAAAGAATCAGCCGTAAACGACGAGATCAAACAAATACACGGTTGGAAGGGGTATATCATGGTATACAGCTGATCATATGTATGATTACCTGTTGATAAACAAATTATTATGCTGAACGATTGCTGCCTATATATGTATATATATATATATATATATATATATATATATATATATATATATATATATATATATATATATATATATATATATATATATATATATATATATATATATATATATATATATATATATATATATATATATATATATATATATATATATATATATATATATATATATATATATATATATATATATACGGTAGTAATTATAATATTATTATCATAGAATATTTGATACGACCCCTAGGCTAACGTAGACCAGGAAGTACTTAGACTTATACCAGATTGTGCTTAGAAAAATAAGAGGCAGTCACAAACTGTTATCCTTTATTAACTGTCGTCTGCATGCTATAGTGACCCACAACATTGTATTTACGACATTGTGTTCACAGTTTTCATGGTTTTCAAGTTTAAATATTAAACGGTGATTAAAAAAGTCTTTCTTTAATATTAAATTTGTATAAAATGATTATTGGGGATTGCAAATGTTTGCGTATGGTTCAAATTCAACGCAACTCAGCCAACGAGTATGATAATGGTCATATTATCATTATCAGTTAAAATGTCATATTCACGTTTTAACTATTTCATCATTACGTTTACCATGTTGAACGTGTCACACTATGAAACAGCTGTTATGGGTAACTGCGGTACGCCTGCTTTGGGATGCTTGTCGAACATGCGTTGACTGGGTCAATCTAGGGGTATGTTTACATACACAGTGAGGACGTTGCCCCAGTCCTTTCATTATCCCAACATTTGTCCCCACCCCACCCCGGCCATGTTGCTAGTTTTCCTTATGTATTGTTTTTTTGGAAGGCCGGTTTTACAAATTTCACTTGACAGAGTTCTTGAATGGCAAATTCAATTAATAAGAGGGCAACATTTCCTCAAAAAAATGCAGTTTACTGGTAGTGTAATGTTTTAAAAAGTCGCTTTCTTTGATCAAAGATAGCATAATTGTCCATTAAAAGGCAACTCTCTGAAAGGACCCGACGGGTTACTTTCAATGGCAGAAAAACAACATTTTCAATGTAACTATATATTTTCCAGGGGTAAATTGTCAAATGTGTCAACTAAGACTGTTCATAGCAAAATGTGAGGTACATTTAATGGAGGTACTTTTAGTGGTAAAATAAATGTGTTATAAAAAGGGTGATTTCCTAGAGGCAAAGTTCCTAATCGACCGTTTCATCGATGAGAATGACATATTCCATAGCAAAGCAAATTACTGACGGAACCAAAAGTGCATTTACATCGATTAAGCAAAATATCTAACGGATACAGAATGCATAAAAACATAACTGATAATTCAGTCCTACATCAAGTAACCCTACTGCCAATGTCAGCGTTACTTATCATACGTTGCCTGTTGAAACCTCGTTATCTTCTAGTAAATGGTCGAGGAGGGCCCTTTGTTGAATTAATCACATAACCGTCTCGTTTGTTTGCGATAACACACATTGTTATGAAACGTTAACGGCGATCGGACACCAACATTAAGCAGACGTATTAATCGGGCGAGTTGGTGTTGGACCGATTTGATTGTGTGCTGACTTGACAGTAGGACGACAAGATAAATTGTATGTTCTTACATAGCGCGATGTCTAGTCATTCGGACCGCTCTAAATGCTTTACGTTTAGCACCTGGCAAACTCAACGTTTCTGTGAAGCATTCAGCTACGCTGCAATTACTACTGGAAGACTATTCTTTCACATGTATCTACTGCTGTCCATAGTCATTGTTCAGTTCACTGAAGTGTGGTGACGTGAAGCGAACGAAATTACCCAATTTGCCAAAGGGCAGCAAGAGGATTCGAATCCAGGTAATCTCGACTGGGATTCCGACATTCTGACCACTGCTATTCAGTGGACAGTACGGTGTGACTGGAAATTGGCAGGATGGTGTTACTAGACACAGACCGACTTAATAGTGTCCTACTTGGTGTTGGAAGAGTTTGTGGTGGTACTGACAACAATGCTACATAAACTGTATCCTTACCGTTTGTTTTATTTCTCTGGACAAAAGCAGGCATTGGCGCCGACGAGAAGCGAGCAATCCACTACATCCAGTATGATCGTGTGAACGTAGTCCTGCTCGATGTTCTAGTCCCACTGCCCTGCAATCACTGTAGTGTTCGACTATAACCTCTTCCAGCCTAACAGTGTGTGTGGTCATGCAGCGTGACGGTTCCATATGACTACCCGGTGCAACTCAAAACTCGTAGATTGGTCTTTCCCAAAATGCTATCTTCGTACGATTGTATACAACTTCGCCACGTTGACCCACGACACTTGCAAGGCCGATATATACGGTACAAGCTGATATGTGGAAGATATCATTCAGAACTGGCACTATTCATTCAACACGTCAAAGCGACGTCGGTGTCAATACGCATACAGTAAAGTGGTGTAATGTTGCATGGAGATTATTCTCCACTAGACATATTGCTACCTCTGTTCTATCGCTTGGGTGTTTGTCCTGAACTCTACAGGTGATCTGTGTAAATAGACACTATCCCCCTCTCGATATCAGTCGCGTTTGTGATTATGATTGTTCGCTTAAATCACTTTGTGGGAGTCCATTATTTAGACAGAGAAGAGGACAACATAGATGAGAGGATATCACGGTATGTCTATCAGGGGCACAACAATAGAGGATGTAGCAGAAAAGGCAGCACATGTCATGGGTGGTCGCGCGGGAGGGGCTCTTGTTGTGCACGTGGGAACGAACAATGGTATAAGGAAGGAACGTCGGTCATCGTTGGTAAGTACAGAAAGTTCATCAAGGCACTTAAAATACACGGATTGGACATAGTTGTGTTGTCGGGGATATGTACTCCTTTGATTTTGTCTCTGTAAATTCCACCTGCGCATCTAGCTTAAATGGTTTGCGGTACCTGTGCTGTCGTCGCCAACCCTGACAAACTAGGGTCAGGGGTGTTGGAAGGTGTAATTGCCACAGCAATTGTGTGGTGAGATGTTGATCCCGTGGTGGCTATTGAGCAGTGTTTGGGCATTTCCATGGTATGTGAGGTGGAACATGGTGAGTGCGCCAACTTGTGCTAGTGGTTGTATGGCATTCCTGCTCAGAGAAAACTCTGGCATAGATATTATTTGGACAGCACGTTTCTGGGTGGCATTTAGCTGTCCTAGCGAGGTTTCGGAAACTAACATTCAAACAGATGAGACATATTCCATTTTCTATCTCACCACGCTCTTGTAGACCACAGCCCGCTACCCTTTTATCAAGTAACGTGAAACTCTTTTGACGAGGCCATGCCGCTTTCTTGCATCCTTGGCGATCTTTTCTAATAAATGAGTCCACGACAATTCCTTCCGGATATAGATGTCCAAGAGTTCCACCTCTTCCACGTCTGACAAGATAGTGTTCATAAATGCGAGTGACGAGTGACCGGTTTCTGCGTCTTTCAGCCTTGACAAGGTTAGGTTATTTCATTTCGCTACACCAAACATCACATTCCAATTATCTACCCATGTTTTAATGTGAAGCAGATCTTCGTTAAGTGTACATGCCATAGTTGCCCGAAGTTGCCTGTCCTTGACTGTGCTTAATACTGATGAGTCATCGGCATAGATAATGACATGATCCTGTATTTTGTTTGGCATAGGCATAATGAATAGGGGAATCCTAGAATGGATCCTTTTATATTAGTTAATTTATTTTGTTTAGTGAATAGTATACATTAACGAAGAGATGCCCAGTAAAATGTGTAATAAACGAGTAACCCATTAGCCGTTCTGTGATTAAAATCGTTTGGAAATCAAATAATCTGTCTTGTTTGTGATAATCTAGCCGCGCTTTATATACCACACTTGGAATCTGAACAGATCAAGATCATGCTTCACCTGGCGTTCTTGACAGTATGGTCCACAAACGACTGTGCAGGCGAGTGAACATTGATGATGGCCTGTCTACACGCTTCTCCAGTTCCGTGCAACACACGAGGAGCTTATTCGTTCGTCGTGACTGCGACAAAAGGTCCCGGTGCGGACAGTTAGTCTGACGTCCACAGTAGTTATAGTGTCGGAATGGGGGATCAAAAGAGTCGCCCAGTAAAGAGGTGTCCAGTAACTTCCGGTATAGAGGCTTCTGGGTAGCCCCCAGCGCCCCATAGCGGTGACCTACATCCACCACGAGCGCCCCCTAGCGACTGGAGATAACCCTAACGGTCATAACCTTGTGTGTGTGTGTGTGTGTGTGTGTGTGTGTGTGTGTGTGTGTGTGTGTGTGTGTGTGTGTGTGTGTGTGTGTGTGTGTGTGTGTGTGTGTGTGTGTGTGTGTGTGTGTGTGTGTGTGTGTGTGTGTGTGTGTGTGTTGACCTGTACTGACCAGGTAGTGACCGTGACGATTCATACGTAGTAATTATAGGGTCATTAGTAATCAATTAATAATAGGGTCGTTAATTATATCAACTATCAAAGGGGACTAATGGAGACGAGAAATCAACGCAACACGATAGGGTACGAGTGCACACGTATTTTATTGAGTATAATACAAGCAGCATGGCGATACATCAAGCGTGGTAGCGTGTAATATCACTACAACTACAACTACGATGAATATATATATGAATCGACTTGCGTATGTTGACCATCGCGCCAGAGGTCGTGAGCTTAGGGGTGTTTCCACCGCGCCAGAGGCTCGAGGATGATGACGACGAGGCGACTTGCGGATGTTTACCATCACGCCAGAGGTCGCGAGCTTACGGGTGGTGCACCACCTCGCCAGAGGCTCGAACGATGATGTGGTGTACTGCTGCTATGAGCGATAATACAGTGTACCACAATATCGCAGCTGTTTTAAGCCAATCAAATACGCGGCAATCATTAACTACTGAATAGGTGCCGAATATATCATCAGTCTCTGTAAGATACACGATAGTAGGGTATACCCTTTTTCAATAGTCTCATCCAATCGAACACTTCAACATCGTTATTGACCAGATTAGTGTGGAACATGTTTACGAAACTCTTCATAGAAGAACCTTTACAACGAAACATTACATAAGCAACACAATATTGTCCGCAAACGTTAGACAGAGGACTCTGAAGCCTCTGGGTATTATGAGTCCATTCGGAACAGTGTTTGTTCAGGAAGGTGCGGAACGCTGCGTAACGAGGCGGCAGTCCGTACGAGCAGAAGTATTCGCCGCGTCCGTCGGCGTCCAGGTACAGCGCTATCCAATGTTCGCCTGGTTCGTCGCCGTTGTCGGTGTTGCACACGAAGGCTGCGGGCAGAGTGCCGTCTATCGTAGTGGGTAGTCCGTCTCTGGGTACGACGCCGCGAAATATAGTTCTGGTGCACGGGTCCACTGCCAGTAGTCTAGCAATCTGCAGGGTGTCCATTTTAGTAGTCGTAGATGACGTTGCGATTCTTGTCGATTTCCAGCACGGACTCGAGCTCGGCGTAGGCGACGACGTTCACGGTGTTCAGCAGCGCATTGCGGAAATGCACTTCTATGCGCAGGTTGTCCTTTTGTACTAGATGGAAGCAGGGACCATCGCACTGATCGGGGGTCAGGTCGAAACCGAAGAAGGTGTAGCCGTGTCGGTAGTCGCTGCGAGTCAGTCCGTTCCCTTCGTCCTGCCACAACTTACCGGTCGACGAGAACAGACTCATGTAGCTCCTGACAAAGAGGTCGTCTTCGAAATTCGGCTGGAAAGGTTTGGAGGGTATCTGGCGTCCGTCCACGTACACCGCGAGGAAGCTGATGGCGTTGTTCTTGGCGTGAAACGGATTCTTGTCGTACGCTCCGTTGTAGGCATCGTTATCGATGCAGCACAGCACCAGACGTTTCGGCAGGGTGCCGACGAACAGGTTCTCGTACGTGTGCGAGCGAGTGCCGGCAGGAATGGAGTACACCTTGCACTCGACGGACCGCATCGGATATTTGACCGTACTCTTGTCCAAAGCCTTGACGTGTGCTATCTGCACGCTGGGATTCACGGTGACTTTCTTTGCAAACAAGCAGGCATTGACTATTTGTATCTTGTAATCGGGGTTGACTCCACCAGCCATGAGTGCAAAAGCAGGTTTACTACGCACCAGTCGGATCTTGACGTCGACGCCGTTGATGAGGAATTTATCCTGCTGAAAGAGGTCCACGTGGAGACGGCCCATCATATCGACAACACGGCTCCTCAGGATGTTCTCTCGTCGAGCCACGAACCCTTCGTTAGCTGCGGGTCCGTCGGCTATCTCGACGGCGTCCATGCGAGTGGCCGTGTCCTTGTGCCACAGCTGACTCGTCAGTTGCGTGTTCTTGGCATCTGGACCGTAGCTGAGCAGCGTCTCTATGAGGGCGCGATACGCATACGTGTTGGTCGAAGGGGTCACGAGCGTATTGTTCAGGGAGACATCGGCTTGACTGATCAGTGCATGCAGCCAGTTATTCACCGGTCCCACGGGATCGGCCAAGTCGAGATCGTCCCCGTTGGCTCGTGTCACCTTCGCCTGCACGTGCAGTATCGTGTTGGCGAGATCCAGGTAATCGTCTCCCGATCCGGGTATGAGGAATTCTATGGGTCCACCCGAGTCCAGCGAGGACAAGGGCTGATGTTCCACTACGTGACTGTCGATGATGCTGGTCTGAGTGGGGGGTACTGTAAAGAGATCCAGCTCGCTCTTGACCCCTTCACACGACTGTTTATGTACGAATGCCATCGTCGTCGAATATGTCGGCCTCGCGTTTCGCGGACGTTTGTCTCTTGCGTCGTCTCTTTGCTAAAGTGACTCCTTTCTTTGCCGGCGCGCGTTTTATACGTTTTCGAGGACGCACGCCAGGAATCACCATACGCATCAGATTCCTACCGGCATTTGTGACGCGTCGTTTGGTTGCCTTTTTTATGCTCTGTCCAGACATGACGTCGTCGGCTATGCGCACGCCGGTCTTCAAAGCCCCCTTTCCCAACGCCACGGCACCTCTCTTGATGAGCGGCATGGCGCTGCGCAGCAGACCGGTGAACATACTACCTAGTCCATGTCCCCGCTGGTATTGAGCACCGGCGAAGTAGGGCAGTGCACCACCTGCCTGACGCGCGTAATACTCGTTGTAATTCATCTTCAGAACAGTCCGATCCTGCGCCGTCGAAAATGAAGTGTCACGGTCACTCTACCGTACTCGAATGGCACTCGTCGTCCTGTGTCGTCCCTTATATCGATTTCAATCGACTTGAAGTGCGAGTACAACAGAGGCACGTAGTGAATGTTAGTGAACCTGTCGGATACCGTTTCGCCGTGACTTCCGACAACCGGGAGGGCTCGCAACAAAGGCGCGACAGTGTCACCTACTATGCGAGACTCCACGACGTCCGTGTAAACGTATATGGTATCGAACCCTTGATCCATCTGCACCACGTGGTTGGCCTCTTTATGGTAGGTATACGGATCATCGGGAGTCTCTTTGGGTTGCATAACCACGGTGGCCGACGGTGTGAGACCGAGATTCCGTCCACGTAGACTCGGGTGGATGTACGTGCGCTCGTTTGCATTGGCCAGCGCTTCGAGTAGTTTTGGTGGCAGTGGTGTCTCTGCTGACGGCGACGGTGGTGGTGGGGATGCTGACGGACTGCTGACCACCGGTGGTTCGAAACCTAACATTCTTCCCAACGCACTGCGGCGAGGTACAGTGAACTCGGTGCCTGGTGTCATGTGCATCGTCATTTTTTGAGTGATGGAGCTGTAGGTCAACTTTGCTCGTATCTTATCCGTCGCCATACTGTCCAGTCCCTTGTTGACGTGATCCATCAATGTCACGGGAGACTTGTAATATCCAGCACTGATCCTTGCACTCGAGGTTAGACCCACAGCAATAGTCTCGTTAAGGAAGAAGCAGGTGTCGTTCATTCCTATGTTGTACCACGTATGTGGGTACTGTATTTCTGCCACCCCGCATTCCCACTCGCCAGTCAGATCGATAAGTCGAGGTAAGTCTGTGATGTAATGAGCCAACGTATTGTTGGGATACATCTTCATGGAAGCGTTGCTAGGCAGTGTCAGGTAGAAATCAGCCGCCATTACGTCTCAACGTGGGATTGGGGAGCAGGTAACCCAAAGAACTACTCAACAGAGCCGTCCACAGAGTAGAATTCTCGTGACCTGTGGTCAGATTGTAAATGCTTATGAGAATGACCGTAAACAAGATGAGCACCTGACACAGAAAGACTATTTCCTCTTTAGGACACGCGGTACCGAACAGATGCCAAGGAGTGCTACCGCTACTGCTACCGCTACTGTCCTCTGCGTTCTGCGCGTCAGTACTGTCCTCTACTACTACTACGTCCTCTTGTTCCTCCTGTTCTACGACGGTGAAGTCTCGTGTTGTCGTGTCATGTGTCATGTCTCGAATGAAGTCTTACCGAACGCGTGGCTAGTCTTTATAGTAGACTGCACCAGTGCCTTGGCATCGATCCAGCTGTTGCATTTGGAGGGGTAGCCGAACCATTTCACGAAAACTTGATTTCGTCCACCTACCTTGCGACGATCCAGGACCTCTTGCACGTAGAACAGTTTATCGGGGGGTACCAACACTTTCTGCAGCTCCATTTCGTAGAAGGTACCTTCCAGTACTTCGCCGAGATCGTCCTTCAATCGATACACGGGTGGAGCAGAGGGATGAACCTCGTGTATCGTGAAAATCTCTTCGCTCCAATTCGCCGTGTACCCCTTTTCGAACTTACCTTTGTACTTGCTGATACGTACGCGATCCGACACGCGCAACTTGGGCACTCCCTTACCGTCGTGACCGTAAAGTCGCTGCCACACCTTTTCCTGATTACGGTAACTCACCTGTGAAGGAGCCATGCCGATACTGCGGTTGTAGCTGTTGTTGTACGAATGCACCAGGTCCTGAAGGATGTTGATGTGTCGCCACGTCTGGTGTTTCGTGAACTATCGCCACATGCGTGACTTCAACGTCCTGTTGAATCTTTCCACGATGCACGCCTTCGTCTCCGCGTTGTGCGTGGAGAAGTGATGGATGTTGTGCTTCTTCAATAGAGCCTGGACGGATCTGTTCAGAAATTCCTTTCCTTGGTTTGTCTGCAACATCTTTGGCCAGCCTTTGTCGAACGTGCTGTCAAGTGCCGCTACCAACGACGCCGCGGACTTGTTCTTCATGGGAACACACCAGGCCACTTTCGAGAAGACGTCGATCACCATGAGGAGAAAGGTCATACCGTCGTTGTGCTTTTTCAAATGCGACAGATCGACGAGATCGGCCTGCCACTGCTGACGCATACCGCTCACGATGACGCGTCGTCTCTCGAAACGACGTCTAGCCGGCTTGTGTAGGGTATAGGCGTCTTGTTCCGACAACCATTCCGCGACCTTTTTTCTTGATATGTGCGTGACGCGTCGCAAGGCATCGGGTCCGCCGTAACTACCTACCCTTTTCGGATCGAAGTAGACCGTCCTAAGTACTCGTTCTTTCTTCGGTGCCATTAAAAGAGTTCCGATGGACTGACGGTTGTGACGTTTACTGCGCAGCACGGTGCGCAGCACGGTTCGTGACGAGTAAGAAACAGTACGCTGACGTACACCAGAAGCCCCACTACCACACCCAAGACGATGACGAATGATCTATATTCTAGTACTGTGATCATACTCTGCAAAGCAAATGTTGTAAAGATTTCGCACTACGGCGTCAGCAATCAAGTACAGTCCAACGCAAAATACTGTAACGACGACGGAACAGTAGTACGTGTCCTGTGGATCGTTCGACATCGCAGTGTACACTGAGCTGTGGACACGTGTTGCAACGACTTAAATGTCTTCCCAACTAGCCAATGACGTCAGTGCCTTGCGTTGACGTTCTGGAGGTGGGGTGAGTATGGAATGTTCCATTTGTCCGCGTCGACGAGCGAGGGGTGTCCAACTGAGCGATCTTCTTGCGCTACCACCACCACCACCAGAGCGAGGAGTAGCCGGTATTCGACGACGACCTGGAGTGGATGTGGTCGGTGTCGGTGCCTGGCGTATGTAGTCTCTCTTGGCGACGTTACCGACCAACTCCATGGGCAGGTTCATGGCACGGAGTTGTCTTGCAAACGGTTGCCATCCCGTCGGATTGGTCTTTCTCTTGCGCAACACATCGTTCACGAGTTCCACCACGTTACTTCCGGCGATGGGCACACCCTCGTGTATCAGTTAGCCGCGGGCGGTCCAAGACATGTTTCTTTTCATGCGTTCCATCAATCGTCTGGCTTTGCCTTGCATGGTCTTGGGAACGGTATCCACGACGTCGGCTTCTATCTCGCTAGCAGGAGCTTCCCCCGCCCCCGCCCCCGCCCCCGGCCCCGGCCCCGCTCCAGACTCGTTCACCGAGATCACTCGTGTCGGTTCCTTGGCGTGTTTATCGGACAAGACGTTATACCGCTGCAACACCTGATTATACAATGTTACCTTGGTCCTGTCGTCGAGGTCCTTTCTGTCGAGGATGGCCGTCATCTCGTCATCGAGAGCTCGCACCTTCTTACCTAAGGTATCCGTCGGGGGTGGGGGTGATCGAAGCGTGTCCAACATTCGTGGATCTACCAAGGCCATCTTGCGTGCGTGTTCCATCTAACCTCCCGAACGAAGGTGGCGCGACCTGGTTGCTTGCGGGAGCAGCACCTCTCGAAGCAAGGGTAGAAACACCGAACTTGCCAAAGGTGCTAGGAAGGCCGATAGGAACCCTCCGCTCTGTCCCTCGCCGACCTGTCGGTTCAGCAAGAGGCGTCTTCTTCTACCGGCCGACGTTCGACTGTGAGCCAACTCCCGTAACCTCTTCCTGTATTTACTCAAACGACGCCTCTGTAATGCAGACAATGGAATGTTCTGTTTTAATATGTTGTAGGCACACTCGGCTAGCGCACACAAAAGATCGGCGTCAGCGTTTTCGATGATGGCTCTTTTCAGTTTGTTGTTCTTGATCCTGTTCAGCGCCTGTATGCATATAATGTGTCTCTTCACCAGGGCAGACATGGTGGGAATGAAGAGACTATCCACGCGTGCGGTCTTTTTATACCTTCGGCAAGTACACGTACTGAACACCGTCGTCTGGAAAGATGGCCGTGCGCAGACGCATGTCCTCGGGCGTGTCCTGCTTGAGATCGACCAATAGATAGCCGTACGGTACCGAAGTGGCGTCTTTAAAAGCCTCTTGAACGAATTTGGCGCGCCCCGGATACATCTGTCGAGCCAAGTGCGACATCTGCGATGCGTCACGAGGATTCTTGAACACCACCATGTACAGAGAATTCAGACTGATGGTACGACTCTCTTTGTTTTTGGGGAAAAGGTTCTGTACGAGATACAGCACGGACGTGTTCCTGTGGTGACTCTTTTTAGTGAACAAGGTCGTGACCCGTTCGTCCGTTTCTGCCATGAGATCGGCTATGACGATGAGGTTCCTCGTCGACGAATCGAACATGCTAGCACTCGGCAATCCTTCCTCGAAGCGCACGTCCATCAAGTCCATCGTTGCGTAAGCCTCTTGCCATTCTCCGTAACACCACGTGATCCGTTCGGGAGGAGGATCGATCATCGCAGCAGCGTGACGTAGCATACGCGTCACGAAAGTACTTTTACCGCATCCCGTCGGACCGGCGACGATGCACGTGAAAGGATGTTTCCACCGCGCGTCCATGGTCGCTTATGAAAGACGACCGCAGTGCATCGTCCTTTTCTACACGTCCACCGGACCCGTGCTCACCCCGTCCTCGTGCACCACTCGTTTGGGATAGAAGTAGGTGAGAGCCGCTCGTTCCTGCACGTACGTCATCACGATCGAGTGACGCACCCGGAACCCACGGTTCTTTCCACTTCCGCTCCGACGGTTGGTGAGCACCTCCAGGAACGCGTTCTTGTCGATGTCGTTGTGACGTTTGCTCAGTCCTTTGGTGCTGTATTTTTCGGTGGGTCCGAAACAATAGTACGTCTTGCTGCACAACCCCACGAACCCGTCGCCGGACCATTCCACCTTGAACAGACCAGGTGTCCTCTTGTCGTACGCCCTACGCGCTTTACAGCAAGCCTCGTCGCCGACCCACGGTCTATTGGCGAGTCGACAGCTCACGTACTCGTTCCGATGGTCGTCGCAACATTCGGACGGTAACCATTCGGAGCGGTACCGGAAGTAATGTTCTCGTAGTTCCGGAGTCACGAGGGTGTCGACGGACTCCCCGGCCAAGGCCAAATAGGCAGAATCTGTATCTGTCTCGCAGTACTGAAAAAGAGGGCGCTCCATGTACCTGTCGATGAAGTCGTAGTAGAACTGTAACATGCGCATCTTGGCGTACTGCAGAACGAAGAATCCCACGTGTATGGGCAGGCTGTACGTGACGGTCTTCTTGTTCATCTCTATCTCGTACGTATCGTCCACGATGACATCGAGTTGTCGGAATCTCTTATCGTTGACCAAGAGCGATGCCGCCTTCTCCTTGCAATAATTGACGTCGCGATGTCGGTCCACGTTGGTTATGGTCTTTCCGTAACCCGAGTTCCCCAGCAACTTCATGGTGTCTGCGATGATGGCCTTGTGCGAGTGGACGTCTCCTTCGCGTCGCGCTGCGGACACTGCATCGCCGAACCGTCTGAAACACGGGACGGGATCGTACTCGATGACCTGATACACGTGCGTCACCTCGAGACCGTGGTCCATGTACCATCGCAGCAGAGGCGTGGCAAGCAGGATCTTATCCCCACGAGCATGCGTCTCGGTGTCGTCATGATGTCGTGCTCCTCGGCGTATCGGCGCATGAACGGTCCGAGATCGTCGCGTGTCAGTCGGATGTTCTTGAACACGGGCTGCATCTCGGCAAAGTGTTCTCGCAATGCTTCCGGTACGCAAAGGTCACACTCGATCAGACCGAACACGGTTCCGGCACGCACGCCGCTCAGGATCTGTTGTGACGTCATCGTCCATCGTGCGTGACGTCGGCGCGGAAATGCAGCATCCAGAAGCTTTTTCACGACAGGATCTCGTCTAGTCTCTTTCCACTCGCATTCCCACATCTCTACGACTTTGACAAAGTGACGGAGGTAGACGGTGTTCTTTCGGGTCTCTTCGAGCAGTTCAGTCATGGGTTTCCCGTTGACCTCGTTGACCTCTTTGCCAGTGCACGAGTGACCATGGAAAAAACATCCGTGGTACTGATAAGCCGTTTTCGTCTCGCTGCACCACCCGTCCACCAGCAGTTTGCCTATTCTCTTCTCTCTACCGTTGATCTGGTGTCGTATGACGCGTCCCGTGCGTTCGGATTCCCAAGTCAACGTTCCGCGGCCATCTGACCGTACAGCTGCGCCGATTCCGGTCGGAAATCCTTCTCTTCCCGTCGTCGCGTGTAATATCCCATAGGCATGTCTTGCATGAGTGACCACAAGTACAGGGCATTGGCATCGTATCCAACGATGGACCTACAAGGACGAGCGGCCTCCCCGTACTCGTTCTGACGTAGCGTGGTGACCCCTTTCTCGTGATAGCGATGAAAAATGAGCGAAGCCCCGCCAACCACGTGATCTTTGACGAGATGATGAAGATCTTTATTCTTCTCGTGGAATATGGTAAAGTAGGTCTTCTCGGGAAGGTCGTTGAACAGGTAGAGCAAGGTCAGACCAGGTACGCTGATGCCTTGCTTGAACATGTCTATGCCACGTTGTTCGTAGAAGGCAAACTGTCTGTCGATGGCCTGCAGAAAGGGAACCACGTCTCTGTTGTTGTACCAGACGAGAAAGTCTCGCAAAGTCGTCATGGAATTATCGCGCCAGGCCTCTTGACAGCTGGCATAATCCTCGTCGGAGATACCTTCGTTCTTCAGTCGACTGAAGAAGGCCTGTTTCGATGGAAGTGCAGTGTCGTCGAGTCTCTCCAGACGGTCCATGTACTCGTACGGGAAATGACCTTTTGTCACCTCGCATCCGTACGCCTTCAGATACTTGTCGTAACTGAACCCGGGAGCTATGTAGTTGGTCATGTCTAGGAATTTCAGCTGATCCGTCGAAAGACACATGAAAGTGTTGTTGCGTTTGATGACGAAAAAAGTACCGACACCCTCATTCTCTTCGTCTTTGTCGTCTTGTTCTTCTTCTTGTTCTTCTTGTTCCTTTGATCCGGTGGATAAGAAGTAGGGTATGAGAAACTGTTTGATGGCATTGAGATCATACTTACCCGAATTGAACCCGACGACAGGTAACTGATGCATCCAGCCATAGAGTTGTCCCATCAGCTTTTTGTATGGATTGGTCGTCGGACGAGATTTCTTCTTATCGATGGCTGCTCGTGCAGCCTTCTCAGTTTCGTCCCATTTCGTCAGTTCCTCTGCGAGTTGATCAAAGACATCTTCGTACGAGTGTTTGATCTTGTCGTACGCGGCGTCACTCATCGCTTGTAAGATATTCATCATTTTACTCACCAACTTGTTGGTGTCTCCGTCCGTGACGAGACATTGCACTCGCTCGTGACCGGGGACGTTGGATGCTACGCTGACGCTCAGTGGAACGTGACGCGCCACCCAGTGGACCTTGTCACTGTCCGACGGAAGTTGTTCCGTGTCGAACCAACACTCGAAATCAATGGTGGCTCGATACGGATAGTAGCGCAACGATTCAGCCACGCGAATGTTTTCGTCGTCCAGACGTTCGAACACCGATGGTGTGGAATGGTACACGCCGCCAGGATAGACTCGACGCACACCTCCCGTACACGTGCGCTCGTGTCGATACAGCTTCGATGCCTCTTTCCATAACGAGTCACCGCACTTCCGACATCGATACGAGTTGCAGTACATGCATACATCTTGGATGAATGAAAAATGTGTCCCGTGAAGGTTGAGATACATTGTTTCGGGGTAGTTGCATAACGATCGACGAACCAGTTCGGCAGTCGACTTACCATCCTCCTCGCTGACAAGACGGTACACGCACACTTTCGTTTGGAACGTGGTCTCTACGCGATAGAGGTCATCCAGCGTGACCCCTGTAAATTCTTCCATGGGTACGTGATCTCGATCGTATGTCTCGTAGAGCGTCTTCACCGCCGGTTCCAATCGATATAGATCGCATCCTCGATGCAGGGCCAGACATCGGAACAGACACAGGTTATCTTTGTACCTCTTGTTATGGATGGGATCCGTTTCCAGTCCGATGATGCTTTTCTTCCTTTTGATGTAGGATGGTAGAGAGATCATGCCTACACATCCTATAGGATGATCGATGATGCGATTAACGAAAAAAGTGACATTCGTCACGAGTTCGCAAACCCACGCAGAATCCGGTCTTTGATTGATGGCCCATTGCAAGAGGTCGGGTTCTCGGATGCGTTCGAGAAATTTATCAAAGTCCTTGCTGTTGGCGACGAGACTGGGTTCGTGCAGGTAGCGTCCACAGCAATTACAAGAGGTATGATAGTACTTGTATTGACCCGTGTTCTTGTTTCTCAGAATGAACCCGTAACTGAGGTTAATCTTGAACGCATTGGTCTGTTCCTGGAACATGATCTTCAAAGACGGTTCCAAGTCGGTCGTGTCTAGCGTGATTAATCTGTAATCGTACCTGCATTGAAGTGGACCTCTGAACACGTGGGTCCGTATAGCAGACCAGTGCGCACGAACGACATCTAGCAACTCCGTCGACAGAGTATCGGCGAAGGGAAGTCGATCAGGTGGATCTAACGGATCTTCCTCGGTAACGAGTGGATGGTTGTGAGATGGGGTAGTGTCTTCTCTTGTTGATCTCTTTGGTGCTGGTGGCTCGGTGACGTCGACACACGCGGTTCGTGCGTGTTTGGTCAGATCGTTACGTCTTTCGAACTTTCGTCCGCATTTCTTACACGCGTAGACGATGCTTCTACTACTACTACTACTACTACTACTACTACTACTACTACTACTATTACTACTACTACTACTACTACTACTACTACTACTACCTCTACATACCGACCTTACGTGACGCTGTAGGTTGTCATATCTCCCGAAGGTGGCGCCGCATTTCTCGCATGCGTATTTCGCTCTCTTTGCATAGTCGCTGCGTGGCGCCACCATAGGCGGTGCCATCGAGTATGAATGTAAGTCGCATGATGGCGTCGAGTGAGTACTCTGCACGTGACGTTGTAGTTCTACGCACGTGTCGAAGGCGACCTCGCAGTGACGACACTGGTGTTTTTCCATGGCTGCGTCTACAACTGAGAGGGAATGGACTCTCAGTACATCTATATAGTGCGTGCGAGGTGGATAACATGTCAATCATTAATAAGAGACGTTCCTATTGGTCAATTACTAATTAACATAGGTACTATTGACCAATCAGCATTAAGAGACGTTCCTAGCTTGATTCCTATTGGTCAATTACTAATTAACTATTGACCAATCAGCAATAAGAGACGTTCCTAGCTTGATTCCTATTGGTCAATTACTAATTAACATGGGTACTATTGACCAATCACGAATAACCTAACATGAGTACTATGGACTCTCAGTACATCTATATAGTAGGTGCGAGGTGGATAAGATGTCAATCATTAATAAGAGACGTTCCTATTGGTCAATTACTAATTAACATGGCTATTATTATTATCACAAATGAGAGACGTTCCTAGCTTGATTCCTATTGGTCAATTACTAAAAAGGGGCGTTCCTAACTTGGACACTTAGTATTGTCCACTATGTCCATCATAATCGACTACGGGTTTCCCTTTCGTGAAGAGGGGTGTCAGTCGTGCGAATAATGAAGGTACAACACGTTCCATTCCATTTTGACTATTTTATTCAATATAATACATTGTCTATGAAATATATATATACTGATATGAAAAGATAGGCTTCTCTATATATAAGTTGATGATGATGATGATGATGATTGACTTGTGGGTTTTTACACCACGACAGAGGTCACGTGTGTGAATAATGGCGGACTTGTGGGTTTTTACACCACGCAGAGGTCACGTGTGAATAATGGCGGACTTGTGGGTTTTTACACCATGACAGAGGTCACGTGTGTGAATAATGGCGGACTTGTGGGTTTTTACACCACGACAGAGGTCACGTGTGTGAATAATTGTATATAGAGAAGTCGATCTCTTCATGCATAAATATTACTATATGTATTTCATAGACACTAATGATATATAACAACTACATAGATTAAAGTCAATAACAATTACTAAAGACACTAATGATATATAAAAAGTACATAAGATTAAAGTCAATATAAAAAACACTAATGATATATAACAACTACATAGATTAAAGTCAATAACAAGTACTAAAGACACTAATGATATATAAAAAATAAATACATAAGATTCAAATCAATTACTCTGTGTGACACTAATGATATATATAACAACTAAATACATAAGATTAAATTCATTAACAATTACTAAAGACACTAAACAATTACTATAAATTCATCAACAATTACTAAAGACACTAAACAATTACTGTGTGTGTGTGTGTGTGTGTGTGTGTGTGTGTGTGTGTGTGTGTGTGTGTGTGTGTGTGTGTGTGTGTGTGTGTGTGTGTGTGTGTGTGTGTGTGTGTGTGTGTGTGTGTGGCGTGTTTCAATCCTTTGTTTACAACATCCAAGGATTGAAACACGCCACTTCTTGTATTAAGTATGCTTGCATCTCCTCTGACAGTAGCCGAGTGCATCCTTCTGCACATACATTGACAGTAGCTTCGGCTACTGTCAGAGGTGTGTGATATGATTTATGCATGATGAGATGCGTGATTGCTTCTGTGATCATGGTATTTGCTACTTCTGGGTTTAAAATGTTCGGTTTCGTTGGTGATGATGCTAAAATAATGTTTTGTTCGCAGCAGCGGTCGCAGGTGCAGGGTAATGACGACGATGTTGATGGCTGCTGTGTGTCAGAGGATGGCTGTGTTAACAATGTCTTGTTCATTGTTTCAAACGACGGTGACGATGGTGGCGACGGTGACGATGGTGGCGACGCTGGTGTGAATTCGAAGGTTTGTAAACACGACGGCGGTGGAGGTGGCGGTGTCATTGATGCTGCTGCTGTCACCGCCGTAGCTGCTGGGGTTGCTGCTGCTGCTGCTGCGGTTGGTGCTGCTGCGGTTGGTGCTGCAAACCGACGTTTTCTGTTGAGCACCAACCGCAGATCGTTTGCAGGCAACGATGACATCCGGCGTTTGCGATGCTGTTGTGGTGGTATCTTGTCATCGTCGTCGGCGTTATCGTTCTCGTACGCCTCGCGTAACTGACGCAGGCCGTTATGGATCTATAGACGGGACAACAAAAGACACACCTGTTTAATCAATGTCAGGAACTTCATTGTTACCCGCATATAGACTGGCTATGGTCGCTCTGATCGTGTCTGCCATATCGTCATGCCATTGTCTTTTACCAACCCTCTCCTCTATCGCTATGACAACCCAGCGCAAGATGTGATTGATCAGACCGGAAGACGGTACGTAATATTCACCTTCCGATAAATCTAATATACGCTCAACCTCGTTACATGCATAACGAACACAAGCTGCGTCTATCAATGTGTTGAAGGTGTTCTGGTTCATCATGGCTTCTGTACGATTTCGTATTCTGTCTATGTTCATTGCTGTCGCCTGCATATCGTTGCCACCACTGCTGCTGCCGCTGCTGCCGCTGCTGCTGCTGCTTATGGTCATAGCTGTTTCGCTGCTTACGCTAATAACCGCATCTTTATTTTCCTCGTCTGTTATATACAGAGTCGGTTCGGTAGAGGAAGTGATGGATGGTGTGGATGGTAACAGATTACGTTGTTCATACGAGTCTAACCACTGCTGTACCTTTTTATTCATGGTATTTTCCCAGTCCCGTATCTTTTCGTACGCGCTTTCATTGCTGTTGTCAGAGCTGGTGGCGATGGCATTCTCTTTGTCTTCCTCCTACAAAGAGAATGCCTCGTCAAGAATTTCCAACTCTGACGCAATGTAGTTTACGTACTCCTTGTTGACACGCTTTTTAATGGTCGCTCTGACACGGACCCCCCTCAACACAGACAGGGCTGCCACCCGTTCGTCTTCTGACTTCATTGCAACGCACTCGTTCGCGGTGAAGCCAAGGATTTTAACTGCCAGCGTATCAAATACGCTAATCCAACATTCACTGCCTATGCTGTCCTGCAGGAGAACACGGAGGTTGAATCTGTACGCTGGAGACCGCTGCCATTTGTGCACCGAACAGTAGTAGCCCTTACTGGTACTACGCTGGACTCCTACGGGACACTGTGAGCATGCCAGATATACTACATATCTCTCCTGCCGTGCGGTAGACACTATGGTTAACGGTGTTGGAAACTTGTATGTTCCATCGCTTACCTCCGACTGCAAACGCGTCAGGTTCATCATGTGCTCGTCGTCGAAGAGCTGCTGTTGTGCGGCGGCGGCCATCTTGCTTCGGTAGAGTGAGAGAGACTGTCGAGTGAGTGAATCGCTGCCAGAATCGTGTTATGACAGTTGCAGCTACGGGTCCCTTATATAGCGGGCCGGTTGCATGGCGCGTCTGTGTTATATTTACCAGCTGGCCCTCTGGTATGTATTGCGCAATCACCGCGCATTCCTATCGCTATGCGCGCCAGACTTTATGGCGCCTGTTTTTTTCGAAAGAACTCGCGGCAATTCACGAGTATCTGGCCCAACACGTTCTGTCCACGCTGTCCAGTGTAAGTGGACATGCTCCAGTATCCCTCCCTACTTCTCACATTTTCCATTAACGGCGTTGGATATGTTCCTAATAATAGTTTGCGTAATGTCGTGTCGCGAAATTTAATAGCAACTAACGCTCTCATTACATATCGTCTCTGTTTGTTCCACTGCGCGCGTAACTCCTGTTTCTCTCGGATGGTCTTGCTTAGATATTTCGCTTGTAGTCCGGTTCTTGTGGCAAGCATTTTCTGCGCCGTGTCGACATCTCCATAAAAGATGCATTTCCTGTACTGGTATGCAGCTTCAACTGTGTTAAAAAACATGACCCCATGCATGTATCCTACATGCGTAGAAATTGGATAGAAACGAGGTTTCTCCGCGGAAGTATATAGCAGGAGGAGTCATTCTGATTTTATGCTGTTTAATGTTACATGCACTGTATTTATATACATAAAATGCATAAATTAATGCATGCATGTATAAATTAATGCATGCATATATAACTTAATGCATATGCATTAATGTCCACCAGTTTCCATGCAGCAATAACTTCCAGTACATGGTGTTTTTATGCGTGATAAATGAGTTTTTCGGATTCAGCGTTAGTTAGTTGACAAGCTTATCGAGGGAGGAGTTGTTTACTGTTTCGTGCAGAATGTCTGGAATCGATACAACGTTGGTTGAGAACTGGTTGACTTTGTTTTTTTACACGTGATAAATGAGATTTTGCTTTCAGCATCGATTCTCTGACACTTCTGTGACAGACTTATCGAACATGTTTTTCGTTGTGAAGGATGACTTATTGTTCTAGCGGATTTGGGAGTTGATTATCAGCATTCCAGTTTAATAATAATTTTATTATGGATGTTTTCTAACATAACTTTCTGACTTTGATGGATTTGTTATTGTGTTATATCAGCTTATGTCAGCTGTCTGCATTGTTTAGCGTTTCCTATATAAAGCCGTCCTCAGACAAGGTATTTCTTTATACACTTACCGCCATTCTGCAACCGTCGTTCTGCTGCTGCTGCCTCTGACGTCATCACGATGCTGTCTAGTGTCGCTTTGTTTTCCGACTTGATGCAAGCCTATATCGAGATTGGCGTTGCGTTGAGCCTGATACTGTATCGATCGTAAGTACATATTGTCCGTGGCTGTTTGGTGATACGTACTCCTGTGTTTATAAAAGGTTTTAAAAGCGTCTACATAACACACACAGTTTAACTTTAAGAGACATCTTTTATGCGTCTGTGACCTAGTTACAATGCCTCTTGCTAAGCGGCTGGTAGTCTGATTATAAATAGCACGCGCGCCGCGTCGGCCGAGCGAGGTCGCCGTGTCAGTCTTATCAGTTTTTCGACGACCTAGTTTCTACGCGCTTCTACGGCTGTCGGTGTAGCATTACATACGCCGTGGTGGATCCAAAGTACACCGCTCACAGCAGGTCTACTCATAGTTTATTATTAACAGATGTGCATGTGCTATTTAATGTATATACGATGCTTTTAACACAGTCCTTTACCAATGGCTCAATGTGTCTTTCACTCTGATTTTTCAGCTTCCATAGAATCCACTGGGCGTTCGTGATGAAAGAGTTACGTGATCGTACGCCGCTCGTGGTCAACGACGACATCGTCGACGATGGTTATCAGTCCGAGAGTTGGGACAACGAGTGCGATGACTACGCTGCATTTATAAACCACAGAAAATTATGGGCTGGCGTTATGACAGAGCTAGGAATGATGCGGCCAATAGAGAGGGTTACCATGGAAATTGCCATGGGCTGCAATGCTATGGGTCAAGCGAGACAGCAACCTGCTAACGTTTACGCCGCATTGGTAAAACACAGAGCCCTGTGGCCGGCTGTCATGCAAGAAATGAAACTATTTAAATCACGTTCTCAGATAGAAATGGAAATGCTGTGGGGGTTTAACGATAAAGGGGAAATAGCAATACCACGTTCCGTGATAGAAATGGAAAAGGCGTGTAGGGAGTGCAGCAATGTAGTAAAACACCCAGTACAACGACCTACAAAACTTATTGACAGAAGAGGAAAATCACTGCCACCACTGAACTTGTGTGTTGAAATGGAAAACAAGATGAACACTATGTTTCAATATATGACTTTATATGCTTTAACATGGCTATTTTTAAATGAACTAATGAAAGATATTTATATGACTTTATATGCTTTATATACGGCTATTTTTAAATGAAATAACGAACGATATTTATATGCTTTAATATGATTAAATATATGGCTATTTTTCTAAATAATTAATATGATTTTATGTGTTTTAATATGATTTGATATATATGGTTATTTTTCAAATAATGATATTACTATATTTATATGATTTTATGTGCTTTAATATGATTTGATATATATGATTTGATATATATGGCTATTTTTTTAAATATTGATATTACTATATTTATATGATTTGATATATAACTATTTTTAAATAATTATATTACTATATTTATATGATTTTATGTGCTTTAATATGATGTATCGTTATTAAATATTAAAGTTTCTTGATGATTTCATTCAATGAGGTGTTGTGTCTGTTAGCAACAGGGTAACGCGGGGCACAACGAACCAACGGTTAGGGTATCGCGGACTACATCGAACCACGGATTATATGTCTTGGAATAAAATTACTCCTCAAGGATAGGGGTAGCGCTCACATAGGGTAGCGGTCACTACGTTAGGGTAGCGGTCACTACTGAGATCAAAGGTCACCACACATGACATCAACAGGTCGGAATCATGTCAACATGTTGGGGTTATGACCGTTAGGGTTATCTCCAGTCGCTAGGGGGCGCTCGTGGTGGATGTAGGTCACCGCTAGGGGGCGCTGGGGGCTACCCAGAAGCCTCTATACCGGAAGTTACTGGACACCTCTTTACTGGGCGACTCTTTTGATCCCCCATTCCGACACTATAACTACTGTCCACCCTACCAGTCACCGATCGTTGTGAAGGTTACGTGCGCACAGCGTATGCCCGAAATGAGGTTGGCTAAAATGTTCTTTTCCATTTCGGCAAAAGATTTTGTGACGTCTTACCAGGTCAACGATTACATATTGATTTGATGTCTTTGCTGAGCCAGTTTTCGAAATAGACAACCAAGTATTGCGCAGACTGTGTACTTTCCAACATTGATCACCGTAGTCTCTCATAAACGAACCCGTTTCACTGAGCAATATATTGGATTACAACAATTCGTACACTGTTGTTTCCAAGTAGGTATTACTAACTTGTAAGTTAAGACAGTAGGATACGCGGTAGTGGGCCGACGTAGCAATAGGGATATTTGGTAGTGGGCCGACGTGGCAATAGGGATATTTGGTAGTGGGCCGACGTAGCAATAGGGATATTTGGTAGTGGACTGATGGAGCTGTAGACCGACGGTGCTGTTGGCAGTGAGACTGGGCGATTGTGTCGGGGCACGCTGCATGACAACATACAACTACCGGGTGCTACTCAACACTCGTATGTAGGCCTATGGTGTGATCCCCAAATCCCATTGGAGTGCATTGGTTTCCTCGCGTTGGTCCTCGTCGCTTGCAAAACGTCTGTTTAGAGCGAATTTATATAGGCCTGGTATATTGTTTCACCACTGAAAGGGGTGCTGGTGTTAATAAGTAACGTAGCTAATATTGTGAATATGCCTTGCTAGACTATACTGCTACTATGCTTCTTCGCTTGGGTCGTGTTGATTAAGCTTCAGAGCGGTGCATATAAAAGGACACGAAAAACGCATGTGTTGTAGATAATGTCGGCTACACACGAATGACAAACGTGTAACAACTGAATCTTAGTGTTAGCATATTTATACAACAACAGCATCGTGTCTTCGTTATAAATTATGGAGATGAAAAATACACTGCATATGAATAATAACAACAACGATGACATGTGAACTCGATTGCAAGTGAATAAGAACGATTTGTTGCACGCAGTGCGAAAGACGTAGTTGGACAAGAAAGCAGAAGAGGGTAGCGTGTCCCTGATGATATTTTTTCATACTGTTTCAAACCGTGCCAAGTGTCTATCTCAGATATAATTATGTATCACGTTAGGAGCCGATATACGTAATTATAAGCATGGGACGCCGACGTCAAATGTCATATAAGCTCAGGGGAGAAAGAATCAGCCGTGCGCGACGAGTTCAAACACATAGGCGGTTGGAATGGAAATAGCCTGGGAAAGAGCTGAACATATGTATAACTTGATGATATATTCATTATTATGCGGACCGATTGCTATTCATTTTTATATGGTAGTAATTAACTATACCCTGGGTTAAATTATTTACGCGTACTTCATATAAATGTGTTACCTTCGCAACTGAAACGAATCTGGCCTAACTATCAGCAATCGTACTACGGTACAACGCAACAGTGAAGTCGTGTGCAACAGAACAACACGTCATTATTGCCAGACCCTAGAAAGTTCTTAGATGTGATACATTTCCCCAGCCATGGTACAAGGGCCGCAGACCACACAGTTCACCAGTCTATGGACCTCAGTGAATGTCAAGAGCATTTGCTTTCCAACAGCAAATAACATTGGTTGATGCTCAGTTGTTGATCAATTACTGACCGCGTTTCACACGTTATTTAGTAAAAGGCGGGTATTACCGGGTAAATTTAAGTTTTTTTTTGCATGCGACACACACAAATAGATTTTATGTATCCTTTCACAAAAAGTGGACATTTTGTTTAATCATTTTCATTGCTAAATATTATGAAAATATGCGTGAGATTTCAGATCTTTGCCGTGAGACCGTGACATTTAATGCAACTCTGTGAGTCTCGCGGCTTATGCACGAGACTTGACATGTATGACACGTCACTAGGCGACACATATAAAGGTGGGGTGGCGTTCACTCAGTTGTATAAACGAGTGCCTGGCTATAAACAGCTGGGGATATATAAACAAATATTCTAAGTGCAGTATCTGCAGCGATGCTGAATGCTTCCCAGATAAATCCAGTTAGTGGTGGAATGAATATATATACCAGGAGGTGAAGTGTGAAGGACAGGATACCGCGCTATATATGGTCTAGGAACGTACAATTACCTTTTAAAAGTTAAACAATCGTATTTCACCAAGCGAAATACGTACTGTAATGATATGTGTCTGCTAAACAGAGTCAATACAGTACTCAAATACAAAACAATGATTGTTTTTTTCAAAAGCACACTAAACACTATATCAACGTTCATGCACCGGTGCCAGCATACGGGGAAGGCGAGGAAGCAAAGATCACTTCAATCGCTGGTGAACATATTGCTATATGATTTCAACACCATTGTCACTTACCAGGAAGTACTTAGAAATAGACCAGGAAGTATACAGGAATATCACAGGAAGTCACTTTAAATGTCGTCTGCATGCTATAGTGAACCACTACAGGCGACATTGTGGCCGCATGTGCGGTTGAATGCTTGTCACCGTTAGCATGTCTTTGTTCTTGGGATAATTATTGCCGACAATAGTGACACACATAACACACACACACACACACACACACACACACACACACACACACACACACACACACACACACACACACACACACACACACACACACACACACACACACACACACACACACACGCGCGCGCACACGCACACGCACACGCACACGCACACGAACACACACACACACACACACACACACACACACACACACACACACACACACACACACACACACACACACACACACACACACACACACACACACACACACACACACACACACACACACACACACACACACACACACACACACACACACACACACATGTGACTTTTGACACATACCATGAGGCTGCCTATTTAATAAGAGAATCATATTGATAATAATATCAGACAAAACAAGTTTCTCGCTATTTAGTTATTACTATTTAGTTATTACTAGATTATTACCTTTACCAGTGTCATCACCGATATAATTTGCCCGAATGCCCGTAGCACAATACAACACGTCGTGTTTGTAAATTTAATGTAAAGGCTACATAATAGTACGTTGTCGTACAAACAGCATGAACATATATATATATATATATATATATATATATATATATATATATATATATATATATATATATATATATATATATATATATATATATATATATATATATATACAAAATGAAAAAGATGATTTCTGTATTGCGAATCATGAATATGTCTACATGATATATGCCTGCGGGTTTTTCCGTTATAGAGGACGTCTTCTTGCATGGACGTGAACAGTGTTCAGATGCTGCCAGTACAGTCTTTCAGGCGAAATTAGTTCAACGAAGGCCAGTCATAGTGTTGGCCAATCATATTACTGATTTGTGACCTGTCATATTGTTGATGCATGACAGGTCATATTATAATTGTTGAAGTGTGGCCAGTCACAGTGTTGATGTGTGGCTAGTCATATTGTTGATGTGTGACCAGTCATATTGTTGATGTATGACAAGTCATATTGATATAGTTGAAGTGTGACCAGTCATAGTGTTGAAGTGTGTCTAGTCACACTGTTGATGTATGGCTAATTATACTGTTGATGTGTGGTCAGTTATATTGTTGGTATGTGGTCAACCACACTGTTAAATGGTGGCCATTCATGTTGATGATGTGTGACCAGTCATATTGTTGATGTGTAGTCAGCCATACTGTTGATTAATGGCCATTCATATGTCTGATGTGTGGCCAGTCGTTTTGTTGGTGTGGGTTGACGTGTGGACATTCAGTGCTAGTCTTAATGGGTTGATGTGTGGACAATTAATTTCAGTGTTGTAGTTGTAGTGTGTCCAATCCATCCGTACACTGCCATAGACCCCCGTAGGAGGTCAGATATCGCGGTACTGCCCTATACAGCGCCTCCGCGGCGTTTCTCACGCGGCCGACTGGGAGGCAGCTCCGATCGAGGAACTATAATCAGTGGGTTAGATATAGAGACCACCAATCTGTGAGTCTACGACATGCTACTCATTTACCCATTTACACCCCTGCGTAGGATCGAACCATCGTCCATTTGATCAGTGCTCTAAACACGAGACTAGTATCCAGCCAGTGTCAATCTTACAGTTAACGTGTGTCCAATCAACGTCAGATTTACAGTTGACTCGTGACCAGTCAAGTCCATACATATTGTTAATTGTGTGCAAGTAAATCGAACCTTACATTTGAGCACAGGTCGGTATGTATCAGCAGTCAAGCCCAGTCTCATAGGTGGCCACTGATTATTCAAACCCAATATTATATCGTAGACCCGCCACATGCGAAGTACTACTCAACGGATGTAAATCTAGATACGGAATTATTTCGAGCGAGTTAGCCACAAGCAGCGCGACGGCGGGTGTCTACTCGAGCCAAACACATTGTAATGACTGCGCTAAGTTAATAATGTTTTGAAGATTATATGATTTACTTACATAATACCATACTATGTAGACTATTCAGAGAGTACCAAGTGCAACCTTACCTAGTTTTTTATATGAGTTCAAGTGTGTGGATGTTTGAAGTTTTGTGTTTTTGCGACGGTGCGTGTGACTGGCGAATATTGGGAGTAGCAAGGGGAGAACAGTGAGGGTAGCAATGGGAGAACAGTGGGGTTAGCAAGGGGAGGACAGTGTGGGTAGCAAGGGGAGGACATTTGGGGTAGCAAGGGGAGAACAGTTGGGTAGCAAGGAGAGGACAATGGGGGTAGAAAGGGGAGGACAGTGGGGGTACCACGGGGAGGACAGTGGGAATAGCAAGGGGAGGACAGTGTGGGTAGCATGACTATCAACGATGGACAGCTTAGAAGCTACCACTAACATTATCATCGAGAAAAAACAACTATTAAATGACAAGTAAATGTCTTACACAACAACATAACTGCATGCCGGATCGGTGTGGGCCTCGGATCAACAACGACCGCGCCCTCCACTGGTACACTCCAGGTTGGAGGTGATAAATATACTACTGCAGTAAGATCAAGAGTAGGCTTCAGGCTACACGCAAAGAAACCACCATAAATAAATGAAAAGTCCGCAGCCTATATTCTTGCGGAAAAGTGAAAGAAACAACTCTTGATCTATTCAAATATCGATGGCATATTCTTGGACTCGTTGAATCAGATGGACAGGTTTGGGAGATACAACAACAGAGGAAAAATTCAAACTGTGGTACAGCGGATAATATTCAAAATACTAAAATGGGGTTGCATTCCTTGTGAACAAGAATCTAGCAAATGCTCTCATCAGGTGTACACCAATCTCAAGCAGGCTGATTTCAATACGAATCTCCGTTAAGCCTCAAAACATAAACATTATCCAAGTATATGCCCCAAAATAATAATAATCAAAGCACTGTACAAAATCAAATAAAATTTGTCCCAAGCCTTCTACGAAGATTTAACAAGATTTAACAATATTTGCCATCCAAGCCAAAGGCCCAGATGGCAAGTGGACAAGGAATTCATGTTACTACCACTTATACAATCTGTAGATAATATGTTATATTAATTTATTTTCCTCTGAAAGAACGAGTACGTCTTGATATCCAACATACACTGATCCTTTACTAATTTTACATAATGTCCTCTAGTTATACTATCTTTCTTGGGTGAGAAAAACATATTCCTATCAATATTTCCATAAACATAATCTTAAAAAATTCAATCTGATCTCCTCTTAACATCCTTGTATCTATATTTGTTAAACCACATTCTTTCAGGCGTTCTTCACAACTGAGGTCTCTCAGTTCTTGAATAATTTTAGTTGCTATCCTCTATTTGCATTCAAACGTATTTATATCCTTCTTACGATATGGTATCCACCCTTGTATACATTTTTCTCAATGAAGAAGTGTAACTATTGCTTTACACACAGGTATAATTAGCTTTTTTCTTTGTATGTTATATTTCTCCTAATCAACCCAAGAAATTGAAGCTGCAATACAACACTTCTCTGAAACTTTCATATCAGCATTTATTTTTATTCCTAAGTCCTTTTCTTTTACAGTAATAACAGTATATCCCATATTGTAGTTTATATCAAAGTTCCCGTGTCCTATACGTAGGCATTTACATTTCTCAAAATTGAATAAAATATGCCATTGTTCATACCATTTAGCTAATTTGTCTAGATCGTTTTGTAAATGTTATTTATCACCATAAGTGTTAACTTTTCTAAGCACTTTAATGTCGTCCGCAAATTTCAGTACGTTGCTTGTTAGATACCTGCCATCCCTCACGTGTTACAACGACAGTCTTGTTTTAGGAGTGGCTATTTTACTGGCAGTCAAGGCTTGTCCACACGGGGCTTGTCGTTTCGCTGAAGCTAACCAGTGGTGGAAGCTGAAAGCCGAGGTGACAAGCACAACTACCCAACGCATCACTAAAACCTGCACTGCAAGCAGCACCAACTAAACACAAAGTAGAACTGATTGAAGCAGCACCAACCAGCATTATACAGATGCAAATTAGCTTTTTCCTTGTATGTTATATTTCTCTTAATCAACCCAATAATTTAATTACCCTTTGCAGTTGCAATACCACACTTCTCTGAAATTGTCATATCAATAGTGGTTGTTACTCCTGTGTCTTTTTATTTTACGGTAGTACCCAATTCCCATTTCCTGTATGTAGACATTTACATTTCCCAAAATTTAATAACATCTGCCATTATTTTCAGGCGATTTCACTAATTTGTCTATATGTTTTTCGTAATGTCGTGAGTTAATTATGTGAGTGTTGTTTCCACGTTCAGAACGATTTTGTCGTTAGCTTTGCTAAATGAAGACACTTCCAATGTGTCATGTTAATATAAGCAGCTGGCCCGTGCACAACTATCCTGGACGGAATCCGACCTGGTCTGGAAAGATTGTTCTTCAAACAAAAGTAAATTGTTACGAGATTTCTGTGCGATTAGGGTATTCAACTTTGAGTCAAGAGTAAACCGTGCCTCAGCCACCTGCTCAACAGCATCGTAGAGAATCGACCCCAATGTGTACGCACTGTCCGCCTCTGAGCCTCCCCCGTATGCAATAATGCTTGATCTGATTTCAAGCGCCGTCGCATCACTGTATTCTAGAGGACCAGGGTAAATAAAACAAGGCTAAAAGGACAGTGGTCAATGGCAGGGCGTGCATCATTAACAAAACATGGATAGTGATGCATGCCGTATTATATATGCCGTCATGTTAGCGGTTTTGCAGAACTTGGTCACAGATGGCGCCAATGCACGTAGTGGCGGGGACTGGAAACAATCTGCTCCCTCTACACAGCTGTTCCTTATATCGATCTCCTGCCATTGAACGATTGGCGTTCCTACCTTGCGTGCAATGCGTAGTAGTCTAGATACCTTATTCATTCACGTACAGCGTACACAATCACTGTTATTCCAGTGTACCGACTGTGTAGATGGCTCTTTGAATCGCTGATAATATTTTGTATATCTTTTATTGATTCCAGACTATGAGTACTACGTGATACAAACGGTGGCGCCACATTACGGAGCTTTGATAATGATGTCCTTCCATAACGGTGAACAGAAATGGACGCAATACAACCGGCTGCTCGAACTCTGCAGAGTTTGTTTTGGACAAGTGCAGTTTCACAAAAGCGCTGGCCATTATTTTGAACGGATGAAGTAGAAAACTTAAAAATAAGTCTAAAAATATAAAGTTTTGTTTCTCAGAGAACATAAAATGGCACAACTTTTCCCCATGATATGATATTAACGTGTGAAATATTCTGTTTCCTATTATATTCGCAGATGATACACATATTTTTATCAATAAAAGAATATTGGCGAGTTAAAAAATGTAATGAATCAATAATAAAAAAATGGTAATCTGGTTAAACAATAATGAACTTTCTTTAAATATCAGTAAAACACGTTTTATATTATTCGAGTCAGTACAAAAAGTGTATACAATTGAAGTTATAAGTAAAGCGATACATTTATGAGTAGATCATCCCTGTTACATTATACTATGCCTTTTTATATTCGTACCTATCGTATTGTATTGAAGTGTGGGGGTGAGCATGCAATACGCATGTTAATTCTTTAATCAAACTACACAAGTATGCAATACGTTTATCTATTATCAGCTCCACACAGAGAACACACATAGAACATCTACAAAAGCTATTGCTGTTTTCATTAAGAAAAATAAACGAATATATTGTTGTTATGTTTATTTATATACAGTTGTCAAGAATATGTCAAATGTGTGTAATAGAAATAATTAAATCCACAAATATGGGATATGCCATGTTGGTATATTGCATGTATCGATTTCAATATCCAATTTAATTAATATGTTAATGTTAATGCCAGTAGTGTGAATATGTTTAAAAATATAATTGACAGATATTTGATAAGGGTGGGCTACATAAAGATGTGAAAATTGTTGGACTTTCGATAGGCCAATGGCTTCCTTGTCCAGTTGCCATCTGGAACTTGTTGTTTGGGATGGCAATCTTGTTAAATCTTGTTAAATATTACACAGAGCAATTAGACACCGTGGTGTTAAACTGTGGAATGACACTGTAAAAACAATGGTTTGTACCTTGTCATCTCAAAATGTTTTGCTAGCAAATACTAGTAGTAATTTATATTAGTAAGATGCATTGTTGTAATCGCAATGCATATCTTTATGAGACTGGTGTATAAATGATTTGTGCTGCTGTTTTTCTTCAACTGCACTTTCTATTTTCTTTTTGTTCAATTTGCTTTTCTCTTGCACCATAATATATATATATATATATATATATATATATATATATATATATATATATATATATATATATATATATATATATATATATATATATATATATATATATATATATATATATATATATATATATATATATATATATATATATATATATATATATATATATATATATATATATATATATATATATATATATATATATATATATATATTATTGTGTGTGTATCCCTCACAATGCATTACATGTATTGTGAGGGACTTTTGTTTCTTGATACCCTCATTATGGAAACGGTCACGATGTTTGTATGTATTGCATTGTGTGTGTTATATCACAATTTATATAACAAAACATATAATAAACCATTCATTCATTAATGAATACAATATATTAAACATTTTATTCAATGTCCAGAATACAAAACCACCACCTCGTACACAATTATATATATGATTCTCATTATTAGCTTGTAGAGAAAGTGTTTCAACGAGTAAGCTAATAGTTTCTGCCGCGCTGGCCAAACACCATGAATTTCATTGTTATACTGAATATTAGTGTCGCTTGTAAGTAAAATAATCAATTATAATATGCAAATTAGCCTTTTCCTGAAAATAGTATGATTTGTTTTAGCTAAAATGAATACCTCTGTTATTATTATGATACCGTGAACTACGCTGTGTAATCATATATGCAGTTAAACGATATTCAGTAAAATGAAAATAGGGATAAAATGTTAATGAACGGTCATCATCTGACAGGCAAACACATATTACGTACACTATTTGTTTCAGGTGAAAACATATAAGACATTTTGTCTGAACTCTGACAACATTTCTCTCCTGACAATTTATAACCTTACACACTTATGTTTTTTAAACCTTCATTTACATTGATGAAGATAATTGCACTCCAAAATAGAGAGTTGTGTGTGCATAGATCGAATTTTGTGGGAATGTTTTAAAAAGTTAGCATGCAAACTTTAGCATATGATGATGCCCTTAGATTCGTCACGGTGTAAATCACTTACATGTCATAACATATTATCTGATTAATACAAATTGCGTGGTGTTCATATTTTAGTATATGATGATGCCCTTAGATTCATCACGGTTTAAATCACACAGATGTCATAACATATCATCTGATTAATACAAATTGCATGGTGTTCATACTTTAGTATGTAAATCAGGTGTAAATCACATACATGTCATAACATATCATCTGATTAATAATATTTGCATGGTGTTCCTACTTTAGCATATGATGATGCCCTTAGATTCACCAAGGTGTAAATCATATACATGTCATAACATATCATTTGATTATTACAAATTGCATGGTGTTCATACTTTAGTTTATGATGATGCCCTTAGATTCATCACGGTGTAAATCACATACATGTCATAACATATCATTTGACTAATACAAATTGCATTGTGTTCATACTTTAGTATATGATGATGCCCTTAGATTCGTCACGATGTAAATCACATACATGTCATAACATATAATCTGATTAATAACAAATCCATGGTGTTCATAATTACTTCAAGTTTATGTAACGTTAATAAGCACACAAACATAACATCGTTTATGATGACACATTATAATACACCAGCACATTAATATGTGACTTGATGCCTTAGTACAAACTTGTACGGAAGAGAGAAGGTGGAGTCATTGAAGCACTGAAATGCCATATTCGTAGGAGTCTTCTCAGTGAGGTTGAATGCTTATGATCTGTCCATGTCTACAAGGAGATAAAAAAGAGTTGTAGAAGGGATCATGATAATCAATGAGGAAATATTTCGGCGAGGTCAACTCCTAGTTTTGTCAAATAAATTGTTCTTAGCCCCAATTAATGTATCTTAAACTGTCACACACACACACACTGTAGTTAAGCGCATGTTGTGTGTATGAATAGTATCACCACAATGCTGCCAAGTATTACCTAATACCAGGTCTCTGCTCTTCAATTATCCAAGTTGGACCATTGTATTATCACACCTACTCGGCGGTCATTGTAACAGTTTGCAGATAACGACGTCGTATCCGACTGCGCTGCTAGCATGTCAAGTTTACATCTGATTTCTTTGTAATGGCTGTTGTACCACCCTTCAATGTACAAAACATTTATTGTAGGTCATTTCACTATGTTGTGTTTGCGAGGTTCCGCTGTGTGGACGGCGACTGCAATATGAGTTAGCTTCGATTCTTGACAAACCATGTGTCTTGTGCATGCGTAATATCGTTCAGAAAACTGACAAACCTTTTCTTTCAATAACAATTGCTGATCTAAATATGCGTATCTTACTAAGGAAAACTCAGCGACATTCACTGCAGGTCGCCGTATACAGATTCTTCGCGCCGGCGCAGCGCGGGAGACTCCGACTGCTGCCCTTGCACAACGTCGGCTTGGTGAGGCACATTGCGCTGTGTAAATCTACGTGCCAAGGTCCAGCGCTGTAACGAAACAATACGGTGCTGCATGCAGGAAACAGTCAGTAGTATCAACGATGCTGTCTTACGAACATAATGAATCTATCACATTACTCACACATGTAACGCTCGCACGCACGCACGCACGCACGCACACACTCACACACGCACGCACGCATACACGCACGCATGCACGCACGAACGAACGTAAGTGTGTGTGTAATCAAGTTTGAATATATTGTACATTACCTTTGTTATGCCATAATTAATCAATGTTAATGACTTTCCATTGCTTTTTTTATTATGAAAATACACAAGGTATAGCTAAGCCCACAGGCGAAGCCCAAATGATACGACTTTATGACCAATGTATGGTTGGATACAACACAAATACAACTCACAATGTTTCCATTGTTCTGTATGGCTCTGTTGAGGATGTTAATTATCTGTTGTTCGTATCGTACAGCGAGCCTTGATTCCACGGTCGGCGGGGGCGAATGCATACCGGGCGCGATAGCATACCGGTTACAAGGCCGGACTCTCAATCGCAAATCCCACTGCGGTCGCTTCGAACCTTTGGCAAGTTTGATCACCCCACGTTGCCACAGTTCACTCAGCTGTATAAATGAGTACCTGGCAATACAGACAGTGGTGGATATGTGAACGAATAGCCTTCGCGCAGCAATTGCAGCGTGGCTGAATACTTCCCAAAGGAGTTGAGATGGCCTTGGAATGAACAGGTCTGTCAGGGGGTGAAGTGTAAATCGTTTTGAGCAGTCCTATGGACCGGATACCGCGCTATATAAGAACATACCTTTACCTTTACCTTTCCACACATGCTGCTTCTAGAAGCGCCGTCTGACGAAACAGCAAACACACGCTACTTAATATATTGCAGCACTAACTCTCACCTGACATTGTAACTGTTGTTTTTTTCACGCTATTTTAAGCATAGCTTTCACTTTTAGATTTGCACTTGAACGCGTTATAATATACATTCCAACGCAGTGCAAAATAAACCCATTTTAGTCAGTCGAACAATTCTGGAGATATCTGTCGAGTACGTAAATAACAGCAATAATTATAATGACCCACTTCCACAAATAGATAACGAAAGGTGGACGTAAGGAGATCACATTGACGTACATGCAGTTGGTGCCATTGTTCCCATGTGACGTTCTGCGACGGTTACGTCTGCACGTCATTACGACAAAGACGACGAGAATGACAACGAGAATGAATAGAACGAGACCGATCGTCGAACCGAGTACGACGGGAAACCACAACAAACCTACAAGGAAGACGATTGCGTAATAAAACCAATAAACAATGAATTAAATAAAGTTAATGTTAAAAAGCCACTAATTCTAATAACAATAATAACAAATAATCATTGTAATATAATTATGTGAAATAATACAATAAGTATAAACCATAAAAAAGATATTTGGTGACGCATAATTTCGCTTACACTTGTTGGAAGTACGTTACCTTATCGTCCCAACACATTTTCTGAAACAAAGAAACGAACACACGTGAATTAAATAATATATGTTGTCATGTCGCATTGTCTTGATAGAAATACGAATATAAGCAGTGGCATATGTACAATCTCGCAATAGGGGAAGCCAATTGGGGGCAAGCTATGTCAGTTATTAGTTTACCAAGTTACTATGTAGTGGTAACACATGTTATATATTCAACATGGTGAACTCCTTCCCTTCGTTGCATAAAAACTAAAACGACGAGATTCAATAATAGATTTTATAAAAAAAAAATTGTATTCTTTTTTAAACGGAGAGCCATCATAAATGTTTTGCCTCTGGCAGGTAGTTGCAATGTCAGGTTCTTTTTTTATATGTTTTATTTATTTATTTAATTGTTTTAATCTATTATATAACTCTCGTTTGTTTCAACTGTTTTTATTATTACGATTGGTGATATGTAATGTTTAGTCGGTGTGTTATTGGGTGCATGCGTATGTTTATGCTAACGCCACAATACTACGAATTCCTTGTACTTGCTACTTGGTAATAAAACGTAAGTTATCTTATCTTATATACGAAGACAAAATCCAAAGGGGTTGGCATGCTCGCAGGCGTACGTGCATGCATGTAAGCATGTACGTATGTATGTATGTATGTATGTATGTATGTATGTATGTATGTATGTATGTATGTATGTATGTATGTTTGCATTTATGATTTATTAGTGTATTTATCATTTAGTGGCAAATGCCTACACGAGTGTTACAAGAAAACACAAGGCTGTTGGGGTCGACTGTCTTGTTACCAATTATTATTAACGGATTCCGACTGAAGAATCGTAGTTCGTTGCGTCATCCATCCCAAAGGAGAAGTCTACGATGACGCTGCCCTTCCTAACAATCCGCATACAATAAACAGAACATGAGTGCGACATGACACTAATTCCTCAATTGTATATTTGCCTTGTAATGAAGAATATTCAGTTGATACTGTTTATATCAGAGCAAGCGTCGTGGGGAAATCTAATTATAATCGAGCTAGCGTATGTTTGTTTGTTAACGTTTACCTCTTGGATGGCTTGCACGCGCCAAACTTTCAGGGTTTAATCTACGTCCCCACGAATGAAACGTAGCGTCTTTATGTTTTTCGAAATACCCTGCATATCAAAAGTTTTTAGTGTTTTTAATGGTAAGTCAACAAAGGTTCGCAACATAAAACGTTAACTTCCAACAATCGAAAACGTCGTCTAGCCATGTTCATAAAAGCGATCACCTATTTAGGAAATATTGCTATCGTGACTGTCATGTATGAATTACTAAGATATCCCGTCCTGGGGACTGACATTTTTGCTAGTATATCTAATAAAAGTAACTGTAAATACACCAAGCATATATTTTTTTATTATAATTATTATTAAAACTTTACTACGCACGTGAATCGTCTCTCACAAAAACTAGAGTTGAGCCAGTATCACTGTTGTAGGCGTGTTCGAACTGAAAAATTATAGCGATGTTAAAACTTCCTGCGCATTTCAATATTTTTTCAACATTCGAACATATCTAGTATCTACTACGACATGCCAGCTCGTTTGTGCAAATGTTTTATTTATTTTATTGAAATCATCGGAAAATTGTTACATTATATTTACCCAGTCAAGATTCGCTGACTCTCCGGAAACGTAGTTCCGCCTCTATTATTATAATTAGGCCTCTCGCACTTTCGCAAGTTACTCGATCTAACGACACGAACATCAAAGATCAGGACCGGTTAAAACGAACCCCGTTATGAAAGTTAGTAAAAGTTAGCAATTTTCTCTATCTTCAGAAACATATATGGTCAATTGACATAATATCTTCGTTGAATGGAGTTAGTGGTCTATCACCGAACGAAATGTGTTTTCTAACCATACCCCGTATTGTACCCTTCACTGTAATTATCACCATGCCCTTACTTGTAATACTCACCCTTACCTGTAATACTCATTTGTACCCTTCACTGTAATAATCACCATGTCCTTACTTGTAATACTCACCCTTAACAGTAATACTCATCATACCCGTAAATGTACCGGTAAATTAACGATCACCATACCATTAACTGTAAGGCTCACCATACGCTTACCTCTATCCTTAATTACAATTCTCGTATTACCCTTAATTGTTCCCACGACTGTAATTATCACCGTACACTTAATTGTACAACTAAATGATATTCACACGAGACCCTTAGCTGTACTCTTATCGTTAATTCTCACCATTCCCTTAACTGTAATTTTCGCCGTACCCCTAATTGTACCCTTAACTGTAATTATCACCATACCATTAAATGTAGCGTATTCTTAACTGTAATGATCACCATATAATTAACAATAGCGCAATCTTCATTGTAATTCTCACCACCATATCCACAAATGTACTCTTACCTGTAATTCCCACCATGCATTTAACTGTACCCTTAGCTATAATTATCTTAAATTTCTCACTATACCATACTAATACTGTTGTATTTCTCACTATACCCTTAACTGTAAACCTATCTGTAATTCTCACTATATTCCTAATTGTATCACTTACTGTAATTATCACCATACACTTAACTGTACCCTTAGCTGAAAATTCTCCCCACACTGTCGACAAAGGAGTAACTTGGCATTATAAGTATTCTTACTTCAATGTTTCTCCATCCGAGCATTTCACCAACATTATTTGTATACTTAATATGTACATCTAATTTAATTTATTTGTTTGAATTAACGCTTTTGATTGATTGATTGAACGACAATTAACACCACCATACTTCTAAATGTACCCTTAACTGTAATTATCCCTAACATGTAATTCTCACCATACCCTTAAATGTACCTTCTACTGTAATTTTCATCATACTCTTAACTGTAATTGTCACTATAGCCTTAGCTGTTCCCTAACAGGCATGGAATACAAGTAACACGTCGTTTACATTATTGAACACAACTGTGAGCAAATGTGGTGTAATATAAACGTGTGATTGTCATTGGGCATTGATGTACTATCGTGGGCGGTGTCCCCTAACTAACTGTCATTATAATTTTGCATTGAGGTACTATCGTGTGCGGTGTCTCCTAACTAACTGTCATTATAATGTTGCATTGATGTACTATCGTGGGCGGTGTCCCCTAACTAACTGTCACTATAATGTTGCATTGATGTACTATCGTGGGCGGTGTCCCCTAACTAACTATGATTATAATTTTGCACTGATCTATTATCGTGGGCGGTGACCCCTAACTAACTGTCATTATAATTTTGCACTGATCTACTATCGTGGGCGGTGACCCCTAAGTAACTGTCATTATAATTTTGCACTGATCTACTATCGTGGGCGGTGACCCCATACTTAAATGCGTTGCAATTCTTGCATTGACGTACTATGGTGGGCGGTGACCCCTAACCAACTGTGATTATAATTTTGCATTAATCTGCTATCGTGGGCGGTGTCCCCTAACTAACTGTGATTTTAATTTCGCTTTGATCTACTATTGTGGGCGGTGACCCCACAACTAACTGCGATTCCATTTTCTGGTGATCCATCGTGTGCGGTGACCCGTGTAATCCCATTTAGTGCTGCTATTATTAACAGTGACACAACGTCAACTGCGATGACACTTTATTTGCTATCGTGGGAGGTAACCCCCAACTTCTGGCACTATCGTGGGCGGTGACCCCTTACCTAACTGTGATCCCATTTTGTGTTGATCTATCGTGGGCAGGTGACCCCACAACTAACTGCGATTCCATTTTCTGGTGATCCATCGTGGGCGGTGACCCCTGTAATCCCATTTAGTTTTGCTATTATTAAGAGTGACACAACGTCAACTGCAATGACACTTTATTTGCTATCGTGGGAGGTGACCCCCAACTTCTGGCACTTTTGCGTTGCTGTTTTATCGGGGGCGGTGTCCCCCTACTTAACTGACTGCAATTCTTGCATAGATGTTCTATCGCGGGCGGCGACCCCCTAATTAACTGTGATTACAACAGTGCATTGATCTAATATTGTGAGCGGTGTCCCCCTAACTAACTATGCTTTACAATTTTGCGTTGATCTACTACCGTGGGCGGTGACCCCTTCAATTTTGCGTTGATGTACTACCGTGGGCGGTGACCCCTTCAATTTTGCGTTGATCTACTACCGTGGGCGGTGACCCCTTCAATGTTGCGTTGATCTACTACCGTGGGCGGTGACCCCTTCAATTTTGCGTTGATCTACTACCGTGGGCGGTGACCCCTTAACTAACTGTGATTCCACTTTGTGGTGGTAGGTCATGGGCGGTGACCCCCTAAATAACTGTGACTACAACTTTGCATTGATCTACTATCGTGGGCAGTGACCCTCTAACTAACTGTGATTAAAATTTTGCGTTGATCTACTATCGGGGGCGGTGACCCCTTAACTAACTGTGATTCCACTTTGTGGTGGTCGGTCATGGGCGGTGACCCCCTAAATAACTGTGATTACAACTTTGCATTGATCTACTATCATGGGCAGTGACCATCTAGCTAACTGTGATTACAATTTTGCGTTGATCTACTATCGGGGGCGGTGACCCCTTAACTAACTGTGATTCCACTTTGTGGTGGTCGGTCATGGGCGGTGACCCCCTAAATAACTGTGATTACAACTTTGCATTGATCTACTATCGGGGACGGTGACCCCTTAACTAACTGTGATTCCACTTTGTGGTGATCTATCGTGGGCGGTGACCCAATAAATAACTGTGATTACAATTTTGCATTGATCTACTATCGTGGGCGGTGACCCACTAATTACTTGGTTACTGTCTTGTATTGATCTACTATCGTGGGCGGTGACCCACTAATTACTTGGTTACTGTCTTGTATTGATGGGTTATCATGAGCGGTGACCCCCGCCCCCAATACAGTGCTTTTAACAGTAATGTGGTGGCAGTTTCCAAGCGTTTAGCCGTTCACTCAGTATTAGCTCTTCCACAATGTGTTGCAGGATGGCTCCATCTAAGAATGTTCGTCGTGGACGACCTCTGCGCCACAGCCCGGTGGTAACAAGGTCGCGAGCGGCGGCTAGCCGCGCTTCCGTTGCACGATCGGCAATGGGCCACGTCGTGCAGCACCTTGACGACGAGCCGGCCCACCAGCAGGCCGTTCGTCCGGTAGCGGGCGCAGCCGCGGGTCGAAGAGGTATAACGGAGGAGCGCTTGTCGAGTATGGAGCGCCGGCTTGAAGCTTCTGACAAGATGTTGCAGGAAGTCCACGCAATGGTGCGTGGTCTGCAACAACTGCCTGCGACCAACGCCCTACCTGCACCGCCTCCAATAGCGGCCCCTGTGGCAATGTCGGCGTCTGCTAGGGGGAGCCCATCGCTCCGCCCTTGGCTAACCTTTGTCTATGGCCGCAGGGCGGCCATACATCAAGTCGGGTGGCATCATATGCGGCAGGCGCTCCACCAAGCCCCGTTCCAAGACCATGGTCAGCCCCGTGGCCAGAGGCCATATCTTCAGGTATCCATACAGGTAATGAAGTACACACGCTCCCCAGGGCATCCCAAGATCTAGTAGCCTCGTTTGCAACTTCAGCCCTATCCCGTCATTCCCGCGTGTCTGACAAGCTCAAAGCCCAGATTTGGTCCGGGGATTATGTTAGTATTTCCTCATTGTTGCATGACTCCTCACCACAAAGCTATTCTGTGTCAGTTAGGCCAGGCAGTGACGACGAGACCCCCATGTTCTGTGTCGCCCCTAGGGCAAGGAGCAGCACTGTGTCATTTGACCAATGGCTGCAGGGTTTCGAAATTTACATGTCTGTCTTTCTACTTCAGCCGCAACACATGGCAGAATCACACAACATGCTCATGTACATCCAGGCGATTCGTTCTTTATATGAGAAGGGTGCAGACTGGCGGTCGTATGACGAGGCATTCCGGTCGCTTCGTCAGGATTACAACTGGGGGTGGGAATCGGTTTGCTGGTACCTGTGGATGAATGCATCCGAGAGTCGCCCAGCTGCCACACCCAGTGGGGCCCCCTTTCGTAGCACGGGTAAGGCCAGCTGGGGTAATGCTAAGTGGCCATCCACCAAAACCTGCTTCGCATACGATCGGGGGGAGGTCTGTAACGCAGCCACCTGTCGCTACACACACACGTGTAGACGCTGCGGCGGCCCCCATTCAGCGGTACAGTGCTATAGGCAACAAACCAAACCCAATCCTGCCCGACCGACATCAGCCACCGGCAACCCTGTGGCCCATTCGTCGAGTGCCAGTTCGCGACCAGCCGTTTTCAGGAGATAGTATGCCTACCCCAGTCTCTCCCGACGCACTTAGAGATATCCTTGTCGGCTACAATCATAATCTTCTTTTCAATGGCTTACCAGCATAACAATATAAAGGGGTCACTAATTTGATGTCCGACGTCGAATTCCCCGCAGTAATAGACAGCAAGATAGGAGCTGCGCTAGGCAGAAATTTCCGTTATCCAGTACGACACTATACAGGTTGCTATTAGGCTCATCAAACAGCAACCCGGCTAAAGTGGACATAGAATCGGCTTTTAGGATTATTCCAGTCTCAACACTGGACCGACCACTTCTGGGTTTCCAGTGGAAGGGTAAGTTTTTCATGGATGCTGTCCTTCCGATGGGGGTCTCCAGTGCTTTTGCGATCTTTGAGCTTTCAGTACAAAAGTGGAGTTCAGTTGCTTTTAGAAAGTATATCAGAATTACTTAACAGGTTAGATCGTGGTGGGGTGGTCACAGGTTTGTGGGTGACCTTGTGGCGAAATGGCCCCACCTGTTTGTAATTAAATTTGTGTATTGGTGGTGGAATGTCTGTATTCTTTGCATTACATGTTCATGACGACTTCTTGATGTATATATGTTATCGTCATGCTTGTAGGAATGTGGGCTCTGAGAAACTTGCCTGACGGGGCTGTACATGTGTTCAGTTCCTGTCGGGTTTGCTTAGAGGAGCTCACATTCCTGTTAATGTTCTTCCCAAAGTGGCTGCGTGATAAGCAGTCCACTTTGCAATAAAAAACTTCATTTATTTGGCCTGTTTCAATTCTCTCCTACATCGGACTTGTGTTGGTTATTGCACAGATGAATTTATGCAACTCACCAGGTGCATAACAATTTTTATGAGATAACCAAGACAGGTCGTCGTTAAACTTGTCCTGGGTGTTCGAGACTACACCGGAACTATTTGGCCAAATAAATTTTATTACTCCGCGCTAGCCAGCCAATCACGGCTTAGCGGACACCAGTCCAAACCGGAGCCAGTAGCTTGAATCTTTCGCTCCTGTTTCAGTCTCTGCATTGCGAAGTTGTGACTAAAATTTGTCTCTCGAAATCCGCCCTCCTTTCTTCCTTATTCTCAATGTTTAGTTTAAATGCGATTGTACATCATTGATGAAATAGGAAGTTGGAAGATGTCGAAACCGTTTTCCCCACTTTTGGCCTAATATAAGATGAACACGGGGGTTTGTCCCCTAGTATTTGGTGTTCATGGGGTTTTCTGCGCAGACAGGCTTCCTGTTTCTTCATCGGTATTCTTGGCTTATGTTTATATAGGTTAGCGAAATGGCCCCACCTGTTTGTAATTAAATTTGTGTATTGGTGGTGGAATGTCTGTATTCTTTGCATTACATGTTCATGACGACTTCTTGATGTATATATGTTATCGTCATGCTTGTAGGAATGTGGGCTCTGAGAAACTTGCCGGACGGGGCTGTACATGTGTTCAGTTCCTGTCGGGTTATCGTCATGCCTGTAGGAATGTGGGCTCTGAGAAACTTGCCGGACGGGGCTGTACATGTGTTCAGTTCCTGTCTGGTTTGCTTTGAGGAGCTCACATTCCTGTTAATGTGCTTCCCAAAGTGGCTGCGTGATAAGCAGTCCACTTTGCAATAAAACGTCATTTATTTGGCCCTTTTCAATCTCTACTACATCAGACTTGTGTTGGTTATTGCATAAATATATATATATGTGTGTGTGTGTGTGTGTGTGTGTGTGTGTGTGTGTGTGTGTGTGTGTGTGTGTGTGTGTGTGTGTGTGTGTGTGTGTGTGTGTGTGTGTGTGTGTGTGTGTGTGTGTGTTTATATGTATATATCGGTGTAGCTCGGCGGTAGGCCGCCGTATTTTCGACCGAGAAGACCGGAGTTCAAGTTAATAATTAATAATAATACTAATAATAATTTATTCTATGGCGCCTATATCCTCAGGAACCTGAGCTCAGATGCGCAGCAAAGCAGAATCAACGAAAGTCATTATCAAAACGAGGACATCCGAAGATTTACGTAAAAAAATCTTTGAATAAATATGTCTTGAGTTTTGTTTGGAAAAAAGCTATATTTTTAGATGTTTTCAAAGTGATGGGGACTTCACTCCAGATCCTGGGCGCAGCGACAGAGAAAGCACGTTTGCCCAAGTTAAGTTTTGTTTTAGGCACAATAAGTTGTGAAATTTATGATCTGAGCTGCCTAGCGATATTTGAAAGATGCAATAGACTAGCCAAGTAGTGTGGTAGTTGTTGTGTAGACAGAGCACGATATGTAAGAGTGGACAGCTTAAAATTAAGTTTAAGTAGTGATAGTGATGATGAAAACAGAGGCGCCCCAAGAACCACATGTGCCAGACAAGTTTGTACTCGTTGGAGTTTAGCCAAGTTCCTTTTAGCAATGTTATTTAGCAGTGAATTACAATAGTCAAAGTGGTTGTTAATTAATGCCGTTGAAATTGTTTTAGCAGTATATACAGATAGGTGACGCCGAATTCGACGGAGATTACGTATATGATAGAAACAGGATTTAAATACTTGAGAAATATGCTGGCGAAAGTTGAAGTCACTATCAAAGACAACACCTAGATTACGAACAGTATCTGATAGGAATATATCACTGCCAAGCAGTTTAACTGGAAAATACCTGATGACCTTATTTCGGTGTTGCTTAGTGCCAATAATAATAATAATAAAGTATATTTTATCTGGATTCTTTAGTTCAACTACAGGTCGACTTCGTTCATCCCATTTTGCCTGTGTAAGTTGGATTATACACTAACAGCTCTGGTCCCTCTTACTTTGTGGACTCACATAGCCAGTGGTCTCAATCTATAAAACAACTATTTTAGCTGTGATTGTGATTGGCGTTTTAGGGAACATTACACAAACGTGTAGACTCGAATAAGGATAAGTATTTCCATTCAAATATATTGTCATTTTAACGCCGACTGTGTCACCTTATCGGTGTCGTCCCAAATATTTCTGCGAAAAATATTATGTAAACTGGCCTGTACACGTATGAGCGTCGTCACCACGTTTGCGGACAGGAAAACATTTTAACTATTTATAAACGGCATTATGTCCTTTATGTTCATACCAAGGTGTAATTTTGACGGGTAATAAATTATTAGACATATATAAGACTATGCATACCAGTCCAAATGTATCGCTACTTCATGTCGTGAAAATGTCATTAACTTTATTTATACGTTGTACTCTTTGATGTCGTTGTGCATAAATCCGAGCCAAATAGTTTAGCTTCAATAACTCGTGGTTGTGGCGCATTGTATTAAGCGTGTGCCCCGCCCAGAATTATGTGTTCGCCCCATCGAATCTATTGCTTTCAAAGAAAAGCCTCTGCGATGCCTTTCTAATCCCCCCCCGTCGCAGAGAAAGTTATTCCATGATATGCATGTTTTTGGCAACCATATCGTATCAATATAATGTGCGCACACATATTTCGAAATTGTCGAAATATTACTTTTATAATTTTTTTACCATAATAATGCAAGGAATTGTTCTGAATTTACGTGCCAATTTAGGTCATATGCCCTTTGAAACATTTAGGATAGCATATTCCCACATCTGTTTTCTAATGGAAAACACGTTTATATTATACCACAGTTGCTCACAGTTGTGTTGAATATTGTAAATGATGTGTTACTTGTATTCCATGCCTGTTAGGGAACAGCTAAGGCTATAGTGACAATTGCAGTTAAGAGTATGATGATAATTACAGTAGTGGGTACATTTAAGGGTATGGTGAGAATTACATGTAAGGGATAATTACAGTTAAGGGTACATTTAGAAGTATGGTGGTGATAACTACCGTTCAATCAATCAATCAAAAGCGTTTATTCAAACATATAAAATAAGTTAGATGTACATATTAATTACACAAAGAATGTTGGTGAAATGCTCGAATGGAGAAACATTGAAGTAAGAATACTTATAATGCCAGGTTACTCCTTTGTCGACAGTGTGGGGAGAATTTTCAGCTAAGGGTACAGTTAAGTTTATGGTGAGAATTACAGTTAGTGGTACAATTAGGAGTATAGTGAGGATTACAGTTAGGTTTACAGTTAAGGGTATAGTAAGAAATACAAAAGTTTTAGTATGGCATAGTGAGAAATTGAAGATAATTTTAGCTAAGGGTACAATTAAGTGTATGGTGAGAATTACAGGTAAGAGTACATTTGTGGATATGGTGGTGAGAATTTCAATTAAGATTGCGCTATTGTTAAATATATAGTGTTCATTATAGTTAACACTACGCTACATTTAATGGTATGGTGATAATTACAATTAACGGTACAATTAGGGGTACGGTGAAAATTACAGTTAAGGGAATGGTGAGAATTAACGATAAGAGTACAGTTAAGGGTCTGGTATGAATATCATTTAGTTGTACAATTAAATGTATGGTAATAATTACAGTCGTGGGAACAATTAAGGGTCAGACGAGAATTGCAGTTAAGGATAGAGGTAAGGGTATGGTGAGCCTTACATTAGTTTCCTTTCAGCTAGACATTGTGGGTGAAATACATTTTACTTGAAAATATTTAAATACTTTTAAAAAGTTTGTGTAATTGCATTTGCATTTAATCACAATGAAAATATTTGTATATTTAAATACTTCAAATGTCAAATGAAAAAAAAATCAAAATGCTTTGTGCATTATAAATAAATGATGTTAGATGCTGTTTAATTTCTTGTTGCTCTGTCCTGTCTTTTGATCTTGCTTTGTGGTGATCCAGCATGCTTGCGCTGGGCAGTTAAACAATCATGCTAGCTGCTAAAGCCTGCTACTGTGTAAATGTTTGTATTGAGCTGATATGACATGCCTGTGGACTAGGCAGTTAGAAGGATGCTACCAAAAATCATTAACTTATTCGGACTTTGGCATTGCACTGCTTTGTGTACAATGGCACATATCAGGACACTGTCTTGCAATTAGCAACAGCAGGCTTCTGTTGCACTATAGTCTATATAGTATTTTGGCCATGTTTCTCCCCATGTGACCCTCCCCCTTAGGCTTAGCCTTACGCTTGCCGCTTGGTCTCAGAAGGTGCTTCATTTAGAACACAGGAGTCTGAGACTTATTATGACTGTCAATAAGTAATATAAAATTATTTTCTTGAATAATGTTGCCTAGTACATACGCCATGGCCCATGTTATAAGGCTGCTGTTTATCATGTAGCACTTATTGAGTTATTGTTATTGTTTTAAGTAAGGTCATATTATAAACACGTCGAAAATACTCGCCTAAAACATTTGAAGACTACGCCTGTCGTGTCTTCATACCATTTTTGCAAGCCCAGCTTCATCGTGCCTCACACCGATTGGACATTGTGTGGAACACATACACATCGGACAGCCTGGAAGCCCAGACAAGGAAGAAGAGGGGGAAAGGAACCAGACGGAGAGTAACTGTTGACACCTTTGTTTCAGCAAACTGGACCAACTTGTTTGTATTTTTGGCTGATCACACATATGGGACTTTTGTAGGGACAACTTTACTTTCAAGTCGAAACTTTGCTGCTGGTCTTGCAATGCTACAACCTTGCAGCAATGAAGAGGCAGACAAACGGATGATTTTACATAACGTCCAAGCTGCCATGTGCCACAAGAAAGCCATGATAAGAACTGTTGACACAGATGTTGTGGTCCTGGCTGTATCTGCAGTTGTGAACCATGAAATGGACAAACTGTGGGTGGCCTCTGGCACTGGTACACACTTTAGATACATACCAGCTCAATAATTCGCCACATCATTGGGATGTTCATTCAAATCCAAGTGCCTGCCCATGTTCCATGGTCTCACTGGCTGCGAGACTGTCTCCGGCTTCAACAACATCGGCAAAAAGAAGGCCTGGCAAGTGTGGGAGGTCTACGAGGACACAACACCCTATTTTTTGTGTTTATCTGCTTCCCCATCACACACGTTGATATGGCAGTCATTGAGATATGTGTGGTGTTGCTGTATGACCGCACAAGCAATGAGCTCGATGTGAACAGTGCCAGAGTCTGTCTGTTCACCAAGAAGTCCCGCCAGATTGAAAACATTGAACCGACAAGTGCAGCCTTTCTGCATCACGTGAAACGAGCTGTTTACCAGGCAGGTCATATTTGGGGACATGCTTCTTTGTATTCACCGCAGCTCCATAACCCTTGTGACTGGGGGTGGGAACACTCCAGTGGAAACGGAGTCCTTCTGGATCTCCTCCAAGCATATGAAGCCTGCCGGGAACTGATAAAGTGTTCTTGCACCAAAGACTGCAACAATGTGTGCTAATGTGTAAGCGAAGGACTCAAGTGTACAGCTTTGTGTGCCCGCCATGGTGATTGTGCGGGAAACAGGAGGGGTAATGCTGAAACTTATGCTGACTGAGATAAGATCTATCTTCCTTATGATCTTCATTTTGGACATGAATTCAGATTAGTGTTAATTAAGCACACCTACAAATTACATTTATCAATGAACTGGCCATCGACGCCCACATTTTATTTAGCTGCACCTGCCGCAATTGGTAAACATATAACTCTATTTGCCTGGAACAGTTGAAGTTTTCGGTATCTTTACTTCTGCACATGTTTATGTTGTTCTCGTATCATATGTGAGTGCTCAATTTGTGTAAAACAAGTTAAGTTTGGTTTAGATGCCCACATTAATTAACACTCCTATGAAACGCCACCATTACCCACCGTAGTCCGTGACTTTTTTATGATTTGTTTTATAGAAGTGTTATAGAATGATACCAAATCATTCTTACATATATGTTTTACATTTCCAAACCTATTGATGTCCTTATTACATTATTTGTTATCTGTAGCTGTAGAATAAAACTCGTTTCGGCGACCATTTTGGATTACGTAATACAATTTTGCTATGAGGTCAAACACAAAATGTCCCTACGTCTAGAATTGCTCTACACACCAAAATCAACAATCCTGCCAAATTTCATACTTGTAAAATGAAAATGCACAATTCTTGAACATATCTTCAGCTATCTCTACTCAGATTCGTTCAAGCGTGAAGGCGCGTGTCAGCCATTAATTACTTTGCATCCATGCGCTGCATTGGGCCATTCAATTGCAGTCAGTGATTGGCACAGCCGCTTTACAACATTGCTGGCTTGAACTAATGGGCTGTCAGGAATAATTGGAGGGTATCTTATGAAAACCTTCCCACTCTATAGCTAAATTTGTACCAAACGTCTCCGTTTCTGAAATGGGAACTACATCACACGTGGCGGGACTGTACAGGTGGCATTAGCATTCTTGTTCAAACGAAGGGCGGAAGTCAAACAAAGAAATATCTTAGGATATATTAATAACTTTCTTTTTGTATTAGTCCACGATCACATAAATTAGCAAACACAATGAATTATCTAAGAGTTTCATAAGCCATATGCTTTTTACAAAATATCTTATAACTAATTTACGTACAAATCCTGCTTGAGTATTTTAAAGAAAATACAGCGCAACAAGTAGTCATAACATAAGTGATGACTGTAGCTTGCGCTAGCGTGCATGCATTTGTCAGTATTTTGCTCAATATGTCGGATACAGAGTACGTCCAAGTGTCGCACACATACATATCAAGGCAAACAATGCATCTAATGCGTTTTTATTTCAGCAGGTGCATACATTTAGTGACATTAATAGTTGCTCATATGTACTGCACTATCCTATATTAAATCCAAATCGCAGTCAGCAATAAACCAGTACTTCCTCTTACACTTGGAATATTTCTGGTAACTTCGTTAACAACAGCTGCATTTGGATTGTCTGATGTGAGTATGAAAGTGTAGTGCATAATATTCTGATATATCATATGACTGCATTTCTATGAGTAGTATTAATCATTACACTATAATACTACAGTATTATAAGCTTGCATAGGATCCAACCTCGCTAACAGGGGCTTCTGACTACATCAGTACACCTGGCAGATCGACCTGCTGAAACGTGGAACTTGCTGTTGCTGAGTTAACCAATAGTGGCCGTCGCAAAGATATTGGGGGCTCGCTTACGGGAACTTAACATAAACTGGTAGTGGATCCGTCGTCACTGGTCTGATGGATAGTGACGAGTATTTCGTGGGAACGCTCTATGTTGCATGGGAGCATGGTGCGTCCAGTTCCCATAACACGTCGACCAAGACGGGAAGTCGGTCGAAGTTCAAATGATTCTTCATGCAACGTAAGATGGTGTGGGATCAAATCCACGTTTCAACACCTCAATCTTCCAGGGGTATTGCACTACTACTACCACCACTCCTGGCTATCAGACCGTAGCATAACGTAGTAATAAAGTATCCTTGATTAAATGACGATTGAAACATAATCAAAACAAACCAACAAACCTTAATCCCGACATTGTTCACAAACAATATTAGCCGTACTACCAGTATACATTTCTGTCTGATTAGATCCTAGTATAAAGTGGTAATACAGTATCCTTGATTAAATGATATGATTGAAACATCATCAAAACAAACCAACAAAGAAAACCTTAACCCCGACATTGTTCGCATACAATATTAGCCGTATTACCAGTATAAATTTAAGTATGTTTGGACCCTAGTATAAAGTGGTAATAAAGTATCCATGATTAAATGACATGATTGAAACATAATCAAAACAAACCAATAAAGAAAACCTTAATCCCGACATTGTTCGCATACAATATTAGCCGTATTACCAGTATACATTTAAGTCTGTTTGGACCCTAGTATAAAGTGGTAATAAAGTATCCATGATTAAATGACATGATTGAAAAATAACAAACTAACACAGAAAACCTTAAACCTGATAGCGTTCTCACACAGTATTAGCCGTATTGTCTGTATGTTCATAGACCATATATTATTATTAAGTGCAACAACTGTTACTTGCCATTGGATATATAAGACATATATCAGATCTGTATTAATCATATATTTTAACAAAACAAATACACAAATGGTTAACATCCCTACTAATATTTTCTAGTGCAGTTATTACGAGATGATGTCTAAGAGTGCTTAGCCTCTAGCGAGGTTTCCGTTTCCGTCAATCTCGCCATTCATATCCCATGTCCGTGTTTCGTTTTCGGTTACCATATCTGTCGGATGACGACACATTCTGGTCACGTTAACTTTCTATGTGACCACACGCTGAAAGAAAAACCAAGAGTCCAACATGTAATTTGCATTGGACTAAATGTACGCAAGTCCATACAATGACATCACCTCAATTTTTCACCTACGTATAGACGAGTGTAACGATTAAACACCATTTCTATTAATACATTGTTATAAAGAACTGGTCAAACGATATGCACGAGCATCAAAATACCACGATCTTGTGAGAACGCCTCTTATATACGTTGACCAAAACTATCACAATTCAATGAAAATTGTCTGCATATGGACTAACTACAACAGCTGGATGCACGAGGTGGACGAGTCTGTTTCATAAACATGCCAGATAAATGCATGACACATTTTATATCCCTCTCTCCATTTCACGTCCTCTCTCTTGTTCCTTGGTATTTCCACACATTGATCCATATGCTAGGATGTCTTCGTGCGTCCTTTCGCTCCCGGTCTCCACAGCGCCCCCCATAACACCAAGTTATTCAAATCAAATTATCAACTTGACACAATACAATATGATATAGAAATTATGATATTATCAACTTGATACAATACAATATGATATAACAATTATTATATTATCAACTTGATACAATACATTATGGTATAAAAATGATTATATTATCATCTTTATACAATACAATATGATATAAAAATGATTATATTATCAACTTGATACAATACAATATGATATAGAAATGATGATATTATCAACTTGATACAATACAATATGATATAGAAATTATGATATTATCAACTTGATACAATACAATATGATATAGAAATGATGATATGCTCCAAGCTGGTTAGGCTGTCTTGTCTTGTCTTGTTTTGTAGGAGTGAGCAGTGAATGTAAATAAGCTGGTTAGGTTGTCTTGTATTTTCTTGTCTTGTACGAGTGAGCAGTGAATGTAAATAAGTTGGTTAGGTTGTCTTGTCTTTTCTTGTCTTGTAGGAGTGAGCAGTGAATATAAATAAGCTGGTTAGGCTGTCTTGTCTTGTTTTGTCTTGTCTTGTCTTGTAGGAGTGAGCAGTGAATGTAAATAAGTTGGTTAGGTTGTCTTGTCTTTTCTTGTCTTGTAGGAGTGAGCAGTGAATATAAATAAGCTGGTTAGGCTGTTTTGTCTTGTTTTGTCTTGTTTTGTCTTGTTTTGTCTTGTAGGAGTGAGCAGTGAATGTAAATAAGCTTGTTAGGCTGTCTTGTCTTGTAGGAGTGAGCAGTGAATGTAAATAAGCTGGTAGATTGGATGAAAGTGTTTGATAAGTAATGTAGTTGTGCAGATTTTAAACACAGTGCGATATCGGACAGGGAGACAAAGCAATGATTTAAGAAGTGGTATTGAGTGAGGGAAACGAGGAGAACGGATAACTGCACACGTTGAGGTTTAAAGATGTCCTTGAGATAAGACGCCGCTCGAACAAATTCCGTTTAAACTCGTCGAATGATGATGTGATGTAACACCCCGCGATACTAAGATGAAGTGTTCTCAATTTAGTATTAGCGTTTGAAGATAGTTTACAGAATATGTGCTAAATCATGCCGGTTATATGGGAATTTACAGGAAAACAAATCCACACTCTAATTAAATACCAATATATTTATGATGCGATAAAAGATTAACTATTATATACTGTTGCCAAACGCGCACGATACACCGCAATGTACCCTTATCGTTGTTGTCGAAATAAATCTAGTGACTCTTACCCGGTCGTCGTTGCCAGCTATACAGCTGCTCGGCGGTGCAGAAGGTCGTTTTTCTTGTCCCCGTTACGTTGTCCGAAGTTGCGCATCACACCCCAGTTCTGAAAGAAATAATGACTGTCAGATTGAACCAAGCAGACGTAATGTACTGTACATTACTGTAACTTGCATTCCTTGCATAGCGCTAACGTTGGCCCTTTATGACAAACAAAAGTGATTTACGCTTCATCTCCTTGTAGACGCACTCACTCAAAAGCCAACTTGACCTGTATGGGAAACATTCGGCAAGCGAATTTTGCACATCCTTCACGGCGCATACTTCCAACTTAGTAAGCTCTACACACATGGGCTGAGCCTAGATTGAAATATTTGCTTGATATACAGCTGGGCAACATGAATAAATCATTATCTAATTTTTTTTTAATGGACTTGTGCTTTGGAATCCGCCTCTTCAATTACTGGGGGTAGCCTATTTGTCAACATGGTTGTCACTTATTTATATGGTCATACATTCATTTCTGCAGCTAATTCAATTGGCCAGATGTTGCAACAGCAACTCGTGGAATCCCGGTCTTGTTGAATGATCCTGACGTTCTACCACTGTTACCGTTTCCCATATATATTACTCGATCAATTCCCTCGTATGAAATGTCCTCCGGATGGCCACTCTATTATGTTATGCGTCAGATACGGAAACATGTTTTTAAATTGTATATAATAAACAACAAAGTTCAAGAATGCACGCTTGTTCGCACGCTTGTACGCACGCTTGTACGCACTCAAACACGCACCACACTCGCGCACACAAACACACACACACACAAGCAAACAAACAAACAAACAAACGAATGCGTACATACATACGTACGTATCAATCAGTAAAAAAGCGCGCACGCACGAACGCACGCACACTGGACACGCGTACAACAAGGAACAAGATACTTACGATATTTGTAACTTGTGTCATCGCTCTGTTGATTACGTTCATTCTCTGCCGTTCGTATCGCTCGTTGATGTCCGCGTCAACAAGCATTGTCGGACTTCGCGCTTGCCAGAACATCGGCCGCTTCGTCATGGTCGGGCTGAGAAAATAATTAAACAACTACAAACAATTGATAAAATATGTTTATTGTAGCGCTAATGATGAACAAATATGACAATGATATGTCAAGCCAAGTGCTGAAAAAAGGTAGAATTATTAAATTTGGGGTAAAACAAATTGATCAATGATCGATGTAAAAAAATAACACTTACTAAATAGTATGAATACTGCTGATTTGATCAATATCAAAGCTATTGTGTATTTAGTTGAGTACGTTGACACATTTACTTTTACTTTTGTTATAGTTAGACACATCCTGATATAACTAAGACAAATATATTATTATCGACATACCTGTAGTTGAAGATGGCTTCGTTGTCGGGGACGCCGCGCCCTTGGTTCGCTCTGACCTTGCGCACAACGAAGATGACAAGAATGATGACGAGGACCAGTAGAACTAGGCCGATTACTATGCCGAGTACCGTGGGCAGCCACAAGACACCTGTATATGCTAATAAATACAAAAATAAATGAACAAATGTATGCATGTATGTATACATATATGAATGCATGTATACATGCAAACAGAGAATTTTTTTTTTCGAGATACTGTATTATATTTAGATAATGACATTTCGGGGTAAACATTTTTATATATGTATAATGGTATACTTTGTGTTGAGCGAGCGGTCACGTCCTCTCAATGAATAAATGTAAAATAACTTGCCTTTTCTGCCCACATTGCCTGAAACATGAAATGGGCATATATTATAATATGATTAGTTTGAATATTACTTTAACAAACACAAGAAATACACAGCTAGGTTAATATAACTTTATGATAATGCGTTCGTTATATTCTATAGCAATGATGAAAACGACAATGATAATTACTACTGCATCTGCTACTGCTACTGCTGCTATCGCTGTTGCTGCCGCCGCCGCCGCCGGCGCCGCCGCCGCCGCCGCCGCCGCCGCCACCATGAATACTGCTGCTGCTGCTGCTGTTACTACTGCTACTACTACTACTACTGCTACTACTACTACTACTACTACTACTACTACTACTACTACTACTAATAATAATAATAATAATAATAACATTAATAATTATTAATTGAAGTCGCCCAATGCTTACCGGTTCCTTCCAACTCGTTGTCTGAAAGAGGAAAGTCCAAACATATATACAATTAATAATTACACGTTTTGTGGCAAATGGTTTAGTGGTTCCATCATGCCAAGCAACAAATGAAAATGAAACGTAAATTTTAATACCATAGCGAAATGTATTTCATGTTTAATATGTACAGTATGATATATATATATATATATATATATATATATATATATATATATATATATATATATATATATATATATATATATATATATATATATATATATATATCATACTGTCCATATAAAACATATCAATAATGTATTAACTGAGATACCCGGCGTTACATGGGGAGAATAGACAGGTATTTTCCACTGATCTACATTATTATATAAGGCAGTGATATGTTCTAGTTAAAGTTGTGGACAGCTAGTACAATGCTATTATGATGTAGCAAGAAGCAGCGTCTTTGGATATATACAATTTTATCCTATTATAGCTAACGTATGTATATTTTACCAAACACCTCTATAGGGGTACAAACTCTAACAACTTGAAAAATATTCAATAATTGTACGGTTGCAAATTCCGCTATGACCTTCTTGGAATTTCGAACCCCTCACCCTTGGATATGGTTCCACATCCAACACCCCATGTCCTTCGGAAAGGCCCCTGGGTCACCTAACAAAGTTTTGCCCGTATTGGCTCACAAATGCGGCCACGAATAAGACACAATACATATACAAACAAACAGACACATAAACAAACACTTTACTTTATATATTAGATGCGTTAAAATGAAGGGAAAATAACGGTAGTGTGATGTTTGTCCGCGAAATCGCGATGATGGCAAGCTCTCCTTCATGTATAGCGAAACGGACTAACTTACCAGACAACATATAAGATATATATATATATATATATATATATATATATATATATATATATATATATATATATATATATATATATATATATATATATATTAATGATTTTGAACAATAGCTTTCGTCATTCTAACAGTGGATGTCTGAACGATTTATGAGAATTCTTGAAGAATTATTTTTCATACAACCATGCGTAAATTTAACACTCGAAATGTACTGTAACTTAGCCGCGTAGACACATACATCCACCTACCGGTCTCACAAGTACTGCCCTTGTATCCTGGTGGACATGCACAGCTGTAGGCATTAAGATGATTTTCACAAGTGCCGTTGTTTGTACACGGTGAACTATCACATTCATTGATATCTGAAAACGTCACCGAATTATATGGGATCACATTTTTTTGTATTCATGTATGCACGCGTGTGTGTGTGTGTGTGTGTGTGTGTGTGTGTGTGTGTGCGTGCGTATATGCGTGCGTGCATGCATGCATGCATGCATGCATAAATAAATAAATAAATTAATTAATGATCACAATGATAGCTATGGAAGTAATTATTATAATGACGATAACGATGGTCACAATGACGACGAGTATTATGATGAAAACGAAAATTACGCTGACGATAACATGGATGCCAAACTTTAGAAACCCCAAAACAGAATATTTGGTTAGAGTGGGTTCGGAAAGGGGACCTGCGCCCCCTCCCAAAAAGGGTGGGTCAGAGGGCACAAACCCTATACGCTGAAGAAAAAATGCCATTTACATCACTCAAGATTAAATTTTCTGATACATTTTACTAACTTAAAGAATGCATACAATTCGTGTGGACATTCAATAATTTACCGGCTAAAACAGTAAAAGGATTCTTTCTCAACGAATTCACAAAGGTGATTTTCCAAGCAGGTCCGCAAGTACAAGTACTACAGTACCCGTTCATTTCACTTATCTTCAAAAATAGGTTTACTTTATGCAAATACTGAAACTACTATTACTATCCAGGCCCTCAATCTCATCATTATTTTGCTCTTTAAATATGTTAATTCTACGCACTCACGCACGCACGCAGGCAAGCACTCACGCACGCACGCACGCACGCACGCACGCACGCACGCAATCCATTAGCTGGGCATTCGAGCTACCTTGCGCCAGCGGGGCGGCCGGGGTCTCCGGGGAAAAGCGAGTTACCAACTCCCCTCCGTTGAGGACGGAATTTTTGTTCTCAATATATCGAGATGCGTTTATGCCCGTCCTGTAGCCGACGTCGACGCCGACATGAAAATGCAGACCGCATCCTCGTATCTGAACGGGAGTCGCCCCAGGTGTCAAAATAGTGATTTTTTTTGCGAAATGCGTACCAGAAAAACGGGTCCGGAGTGCGATTCTCGGAGTAAAGTGCATCACCGGCCGTTGCGAGTCGGACTCGTTGGCATTCGCCCGCATAGGAACGTCGAACGAAGCTCCCGAACAATATGTGTGTGTGTGTGTGTGTGTGTGTGTGTGTGTGTGTGTGTGTGTGTGTGTGTGTGTGTGTGTGTGCGTGCGTGCGTGCGTGCGTGCGTGCGTGCGTGCGTGCGTGCGTGTGTGTGTGTGTGCGTGTGCGTGTATGCGTGCCGTTGGCCGTTGGGTGCAAAAGTCGTCATGTTTTCCGGTGTTCCTGCGTGGGATTGTTGCCGATTCATGTCGGCGGCAAACTCTCGTTTGCAAACTCTCGTTTGACAGCGAATCGTGATATCGACCTGGCGATCTTGTGAAATTCGGCTTATCGACCGCGCGCGTACGGCGGCGACAACTGGACGCAAAATAACGCTATATGTTAAATGCTTGTCTCAAGGAGTCTCACAGTTATGCAAGTCGGGCCCGTGCGCCCGACCCGATCGACGACGGAGAAAAAAACGACCGACTAAAATTATTGAGCGCAATTTGTCAGAAAACGGAATATGATCGGCAGATTCATATTTCCATAATCCACTTTGACAACAGAAAGAATACAGGAAAATGGAAGGATTAGCAGCTATACAATAATAATAACAGCAGCAACGTGTTAAAAGTAAAGTTGAAGTATTTAGGCAGAAGCACGACTTAAAAATGTATTAATAACTTTAAATTATTGTGAATATATATGCCTATTTTTCCTATTTAATGAAACTTTTCATGCGTATTCGAAACGTACCTTTTTCACAGTTGATGCCAGTGTATCCAGATTTGCACGTACATGTGTAATTGTTTTCACCATTCTGACACACACGCCCGTCAGCGCACGGATCACTTTCACATTCGTTGAAGTCTATAAGAAAGCATATTCAACATCAATAAAACTATGCATGCTGTCTTGCATCGTGCATGGTATCGTGCATTCAATAATTTATTAACATTTTAATATTGACAAGCTACAACAAACATTTTGAATTTATATGAACTTGTGATATTGTAATGTTAATAGCATTTGTATAATTATCGTATGCAACGAATGTCATACCCGAAATAGAGTTGATTGCCGACATTGACTGAAACTAGTGTAGTGCTACCAACGGAAACGTATGCGGATTCATGTTTCGCGGCTGAATCTAATACGTTTGAAAAGAATAGATTTTTTATGTGTGCGCTTCCTCCTTGTTCCCTGCTGTACAGGGTGAGGGTCAGGTAAAGTATTGTCGAGCCACTCTTTCTGTTCTTTCTTTACATAGTGTTCTATCGGCTGCTCCCTCTCTCCATCTTTCATCCTCCCTGATCTTCTCATGTCCCTCCTCACGCAGTCCTCCCATCTCAGCTGTGGCCTTCCCCTTTTCCTGCGTCCTTGATGTTTTTCCACCTCTGCTATCATATTACTCCATTAATTTACATAATTTGTATCTTAAAACATGCTGGCAAAGTTCCGATTTTAGAAACTGCTCCCCAACACGTCTTTAAAAGTATAAGGAATAAGGAAAGGATAGCTTTGCACACCTTGACAGGACGTGGCGTTGTACTGCGTATAGCCGGCCTGACAGATACACTTGAAGGTGCCGATGGTGTTGGTACACGTGGCGTGTTCGGCACAGGGGCTGTTTGAGCACTCGTCGATGTCATCGTGACAGTCACCGCCCGTGAAGCCGGCCGGACACTCGGCACAGCCGGTTGTAACGCTGCAGTCAGTATCGCTGTCATGACAGTTGCAGTCACGAAGACAATCCTTGCCCCACGTGCCACTCGGACAGGCTGCAAGAGAAAAGGTCATGTATTGCTACTTCTGATAACTTTACATTGTTACTAGTTATCAACATTCGGCTTTATATACAGTGTCGTTACCGACGCACAAACCGCTGCAACATGATGATGCTTTGGAAGTTTGCAGTTAAGTGCATTCACGCAGGAAAGTTGTACGGATGTTATGAAAGTCGCTTAGTAAATGTGGTTTGAAAACACAAGAGACATGTAGAATAAAGCCTGTCATACACATACCGATTATTCAGTCGCCAACATGTTGGCGTCTACTTTTTCAGTTGGTAACTAAAATGTAGTCGCTATGTGCTTGTTCTCCACCAACAGTTGGCAAAACTTTCTGGCCAGTCTGTGGACATCTGACAGTGCTAGATATACACCGATAGTTGGCAACCGTTTTCAACCGATAGCCAATCAGAGTCGACCCCAAAATCATTTGACTGTCCGTATGACCAGCAACGATGAAGCGTGGACACTTACTTGTCATTGTTTTTTTTATTGTTGAACGTCATGTCTCTTTACAATCGTAGAGTGATCTATTGCTCTCTATTTTCAGACCATCCGAATGATAGACTGTGATTTGAAAACGCAATGAGCGTGTGAAACGTTTTTCTTAATGACAAAACCGTGGTGTATTGTATGGCATATTAATATTATAAAACAAAATTGATTCCATACATAAGTTAATAATTTTTAAATATTTAATTTTCGACCTGGACATGGTCTATGTGTGTATAGTAATGGAACAAAGCTCTCGTCCGCAAACAAGTCGACCATGTTCCTGCTAGGTATATTTTCTAAAACATATTTTACAGTAACATAACAATATATAATCAAACGAAAGAAAAAACACACGAGCTACAAACTATCGGTGTACTGGTACGCGTAGTCAATTATAGTCGCCAATTCGTGAATCAGTCGGTATGTGTATTTTCAACAGTCGGACACATATTCGGTCGGCCGACTGAAAATATGACCGACTGTTGAACGCGAGATGGGGACTATGGTTGACTATGGAAAGGAAACACTGAACGTAAGAAAAACCCAAAATGTTATGTTAACTGCGCGCAGTTTCCTGACTCACAGATAACACGAACTGATTTACAATATTTGCCCTGTTTAACAACATACAATAAGTTATGGTAGAGCCAATTCCGTCCACAACACACACCTATCGAACACATCAAAATATTATAACATTTACTTGTGCAGTGTTTCTTGTCGTTCATCAGTCGGAAGCCGTGTTTGCAACTGCAGTTGAAGCCCCCGTCGAAATTCGTGCAAGTGTCGGCACAACCGCCATTGTCCGTAGTTGTACACTCATTCACATCTACAATATATCACCACAACGAGGACATCGATTGTTGTGGTTTTGTGACGGTTGAGTGTTGACCATATGTCAAATTCTTCACTTAATCGTACATCAAGTCATAAACAACGTCATTGCTGCATACCTTCACAAGACTCGTTGTCACTGGCAAGAATGTAACCGCTTTTGCAAAAACACTCGTAACTGTTTCCGGTCTTTTTGCAGCCGTATGAACAGCTCATCTTCGCGCATTCCCCTTTCAGGCTGTCGCCTACAAACGTGACTATCATGTTATTTAGCTAACTTAATAAACTACACCCGTAACATGTACGCGTTTATATTTATCATATTGTTATTTTATAGGTGACCTCAAACATCATCATTATTATTATTATTTTCATTTCGCAGCAGACCTGACAGGATAACATATTTCAATATGGTGTGTTAAAATTCCACCTTCAACATATTTAGCATATCGCAAATCCGTTTCGTTGATGTCCAAATATGTGTGTGTGTGTGTGTGTGTGTGTGTGTGCGCGCGCATGCGGGCGTGCGTGTGTGGTGTTGTGTATGTGTGTGCGTGTGTGCGTGAGTGTGCGTATATATATATATATATATATATATATATATATATATATATATATATATATATATATATATATATATATAATTCGTGTGTTCCCTTAGTGCTAAGCAATAGCTATTTGGGAATATTTAAAATTGAATGTAAAACATGTGCGCAGCCTCTTTGAAATAGCGTTTGAAAACTGATAATCAGTATGAAGGCATTTAATAATATGTATCCCGGTGTGGGAAACTTATTAAGAATATGTGACCGGCAAATTCAGCTGCGTCAGTTTCCATAAGTTACAGAACAAGCGACACTAGAGCAAAACACTTATAATATTTCATAAGTATTGATAATTATGTAAATACACCTATGTATGTTTTTTACTTGATAATAATTTCTACACACAGACACACGTGTGTGTGTGTGTGTGTGTGTGTGTGTGTGTGTGTGTGTGTGTGTGTGTGTGTGTGTGTGTGTGTGTGTGTGTGTGTGTGTGTGTGTGTGTGTGTGTGTGTGTACGTGCGTGTGTGTGGGGGAAGCAGATGGTCGTTGGCCGTTGGGTGCAAAAGTCGTCAGGTTTTCCGGTGTTCCCGCGTGTGTGTGCATGTTGCAGTGGATATAGGTTTGATTTTTCTCAAAATGAAACGAGACAAGCAAAACATTCGAACTGAGAAGACACCTTTAAGAGACAAATAAAAATGCGTGAATATCAATATGCATGTTTCATTGTTACTTTGACAGACACCGCATTCAGTTTATTGAATGGTCAATTCACGGAATTCGTTGTTGAAGAAAGTGAGATGTGATCAATCGTACATTTACTAACGGCCATTTTATTTGAAACACACATGTGGTATGCTACTTATTGCATGTACCATAATAATGTTAAAACTGACGGTACTCTTTGAATAGCTTTGTTTCAAGCCAATAGTGCCACCAATATATGATTTATTCATATAATAAATATTCATTGAATCAATGCTAGCAACGTTACGCACGTTTTACGAAAATCAATACTTGCAACAATATACATCTTAGCGATGATGCGTGTTATTTGAGCCAATGCTAGGGCAACACTATATGTGGCTTACTCATGGTACATGTTGCGTTGTCTTGGCTGAGGTCGTACCCTTCGACACAAGAACATTGGTAACAACCATTGGTATTCTTGCATTCCTGTTCGCACCCAGATGTATTTTCGAAACATTCGTCAATGTCTACAATCAGAACATATAGTTTAACATCGATCAGTGTAATAACAACATAGAGTAAACGGATATATGCTAATGAAGCATAACTGTCATGACGTGTCCATGTTGACTCTACAGTGCTACAAACGCTTCTAACGAAATTAACGCGAAAGCGTGTAGCTGGCTTATATGACAGCTTTTCGAAGAGATGACCTTGGAGGACGCCCGCAAGGTGGATACAATTTAAGGACTAGGGCATGTCACACCGTAAAGATAGTCACAACATAAAAATAGTATTCATACGTACCTGTACAGTTCTTGTTGCCAGTTGCTCGATACCCATCCTTGCATGTACACGTGAAGCTTTTTGCTTGGTCGACACAGATCTGTTCACAGTCGTGTCTTGGCTTCGCCGGGTCACACTCGTTAATCGCTGCAGAAAGAACAGCGACACAGCTCTGTAGAAATTATTATCAAGTAAAAAACATACATAGGTGTATTTACGTAATTAGCAGTACCTATGAAATATTATAAGTATTTCGCTCTAGTGTCACTTATGGAAACTGACGCAGTTGAATTTGTCGGTCACATATTCTTAATAAGTTTCGCACGCCGGGATACATATTCCTAAATGCCTTCATACTGATTATCAGTTTTCAAACGCTATTTCAAAGAGGTTGCGCACATGTTTTACATTCGATTTTAGAAATTCCCAAATAGCTATTGCTTAGCACTAAGGGAACACACGAAGCACTTTAATGTAATTATAATTTAAGAACAAGTCGTCACCCCAGCGGTTCCAATCTGGTGAACATTCACTCAGGCATAGCATGGTTGAAGGCCACGGTTAGTGGACAAGTTCAATGCTTTCAACTTGATGTTGAAACGCCATTAGAGCTACGTATGAGTAAATATAAAGCATGGGCTGTAAGTAATGGTGTTGTGAGTGTGCGCGCTTGTGCTGCCGCAGTGAAACGTTGTCGTCGTATTATTGACATTATTTTAAGTTTTAAGCTATACTGTACTTTAATTTTATATATAGTTTTATTGCAAACGTCTGTGTACGATTGCAACGTCTCAAGTACGACTTGAGTATTTGTGGTTTTAATGGATGTTTAATGTTTTTATGAGACACTGTTGTTGAAACTAAAGTATCTTGTTCAATGAGCTGTGACGGTCGCCATGGTAATCATATACACAAGCCACCAGCTGATTCTAATGTGCCAACATACTGCAAAATCCTTGATGCGTACCTCCTATTGTCACCTGAAGCAGAGATCCATCAGGCCAACTGGATTAAATTTTATGTTGCGAAACACCCGCTCAGTTGGGGGAAAAGCAATCACAGTCAGTGAACATAGCATTGAAACAGCGGCAGATCTAGCTATTCTAACTGAAACATGGCTGCAGGACGAAGACGTTGCCACGAAAAACAACCTGCGTCCATCAGGATATTCGTTCAAGGAAATTGGCAGAAAACAGAAAAGAGGTGGTGGTCTTGGCATTGTGCACAACATTGAACTGTCATTTACATCTACAAGCTCTGTTGAATACTCCTCGTTTGAGCACCATATAGCACTATGCAAGCATCTCACATTGCTTGCTCTCTACCGCCCGACGTCATCGTCCATACCAGTGTTTCTGGATGAAATTGAAGCTTTACCTGCAAAGCTGGATTCTGCTGCTGGGAGGGTCGTCATTACTGGAGATTTCAACCTGCATGTGGATGTTGGTTCTACTCCGGGCGTGTCACGGTTCAAGGATATTCTGACAGCACACGATCTTCACCAGTATGTTGACTGTTCCACACATAGGTTTGGCTATACCTTGGACCTTGTCATCTCTCGGGCATATTCCGCAAAGGCCAACAACGTCTCTGTGTTTAATAATGAACTTTCTTACTACAAGTCACTAATATTCTCAGTCCATCACATACACCAAGAGCAGCATCCGCACAGAAAAGCACAACTTGGAAGGGATTTTCGACATGTAAATAGTCAAGCGCCGACTGGTGGAATCATGTATCAGTTATCTCGCTTGGATCCGTCACCCACACATCCAGACACCATTTTGGATCAAAACACGTTTGCTGTTAATACAGCATTGGATGAACACTTTCCTGTAGTACTTCGGCGGCCACGCAAGATGAATACTCCATGTTGGTACTGTGCGGGTATACATGCGACATCAGAAAGCTTCACCGTCACAATGAGAACGTTTTGCGAGCATCCCGCTTGAAAATACACACGTAAATAATCGAAACGCTGTCTCCAACGAGATATGTAAAGCGAAGATCCAGAATCTTCTCCAGGATGCCGATCAGAATGCAGCATTTAAAGCAGTGAACAGTCTGTTAAACGTGGATTCGTCTAAACTGCCGGACGCTGATTCTATGTATAACTTGTGGTACCAATTTCTGGACGTTTTTTTACAAATAAAATTACGAAAATTCGAACTGCTATCGATTCTATAGAAACAAACATGAGCGACAGTGAAACTCTGGCACACAGAGTAGTCGAACATCCCACGACTGACTTTGCCCCCACCAGTGAGGGTGAAGTGCAGATAATCATTCAGGCTGATAAACCCAAGTCATCAAGCTTGGACCAACTATTTACATCACTGGTAAAGAGCAACATTCCTGCGCATATTCAAACACTGACTCATCTGATCAACGTCTCTTTTGAGTCGGGTACTGTCCCTCGGGAGCTCATGAAGGCTGTCATAACACCACTCTGAAGAAAATCAACATTGGATAAAAAAAATTACTAAAAAACTACTACCCAGTTTCAGGTTTACCATTCGTTTCTAAAATCTTGGAGAAGGTAGCAGCCAAGCGTCTCAACATCTAACTGACAACGGCCTCCACGAGGAACTACAATCGGCCTACAATCCCCTACACATTATCGAGACTGCTTTACTGAGAGTGCATGATATCACCAGTTCTCTGGCTGGCTCCTACGGTGTCCTTCTGGTTCTCTTGGATTTATCTGCTGCTTTTAATACGAGTGATGCATCTATCCTATTAAAGACTATGAATGCCCACCTGGGAATATTTGGTTCGGCCCTTACATGGTTCAATTCATACATGTCATATCGTACTCAACGCGTGCAGATTGGGTCAGACACATCCGACGAACGTCCTATAAGGTACGGTGTTCCACAAGGCTCGGTGCTTGGCCAGCTGCTGTTTACTGTGTACACGGCACCAAAGAGGCACGCTGTGGAATACCATACGCTTGCAGATGATCTACATATATACACATCCTACTATCATCATATACCTGGTGACATGGAAGGTGCTACCCTGGGAGTCTTTGACTGCATCAATGAGATGAAATGTTGGATAGTTCAGCATAAACATAAGCTAAGTAATGAAAAGACTGAATTTATGGTGGCACCCAGTCCTCATCACATGAGGGACATTGGACTACACAAGAACCTTGTGGTTGTAGGTGCTACCATCAAGACTATTGTTTATGTCAGGAACTTGGGAGCTCATTTTGATACCCACATGGGCATGCGGCATCATGTTGATGCTGTTCGCAAGAAGTGTAACTTCCATCAGAGACGTATCAGATCTATCAGGCCCTACATCAAAAAGCGTGTCTGTCACTCTTTGGTCATTGCTCTGGTTGTTTCAAATCTGGATTACTGTAATGTCCTCCTGCTGGAAATAACCCAATATCACTTGACACGCCTCCAGAAGGCACATAATAGGGCAGCCCGCCTGCATATTCTTATTTCTGCACATATCACACCAGTTCTGGTGGATCTGCATTGGTTGCCTGTTAGGCAACGCATCAAATTCAAAGTACTGGTATATATATATATATATATATATATACTATAACGATTGTCCTAGAGGACTACATATGCTTTTCTGTGATGAAGTTTTGATTAATTAATTTATTGAAATTTTTTATGGACTATAACATTTTTAACATTATATATATATATATATATATATATATATATATATATATATATTAATGTACTTTCAATTTGTACTGGCCATGATTATCGTAAGCTAGAAACAGGCGCATCAAAGAACTGTTATTATTAGTTTTATTATTAAGGGTTAATATATATATATATATATATATATATATATATAAATATATATATATATATATATATATATATATATATATATATATATATATATATATGTTTATATAATGAATTCTGAGCATGAAACATATAGTTGTAACTGGTTAATATATTATAACGAATTATCATTGAGAATACAAGATAACTGCATCACGCCCGCGCTAAATCTGCCCTCACTTTATCAATCATTTTATTATTATCAATATTACTCACGTAGACATGTCCCTTCGTTGTCTTCTGTTCCTGCCGGACACTCGCTGCACTTGTGCGATTTGCCCCTGGCTACTTGTTCAGTCGGAGTGACGTCGGTGCAGTTCGTGCCCTCTGTACATGGGTTGTCTTGGCAACCATCCAAGTCTGACTCGCAGTGATCACCTGACAAGAGGAAATATTTACAAATATTTACATTGAACACAAATGCTTTAATAATGTCAACTTTATAAACACAACAAAAGGGCGTCGTAGTTAAAACAACTTCCCAAAAGAAGCAAACACAATTTTTCAAAGATTACAAAAATACTAGTCAGACAAGAAATAAAATATATATAGAGAGACATAGTGCACAATAACACAATTTTCATTAGAATACAATGTGTATTACATAAAAATTAGCGTACGGCCATCAGACAGACACGACCAACGACCGGCTGGTTATGCAATTGTTCTTCATCGGCTTGTTTATAGCAGACAACCACTTTTTTCCATATAACAGGAAAGCTACATTTTCCATGTTATTAGTTCTGCTGACTTGTGGTCGTAAACCTCACATTATGTTTATGTCCATGTAGAAAGGTCACACCTCGTTATGCCATTTCATTACATTACTTGCAAATGCGTTGGCCTTGTAAAAGGGGCGCGGTGTTTGTGTGGGTTTACTCCACATTGCCCGTGTCTTTCGGAAAGATACTAACAACTGTTGATCCAATATTTCTGATGTCTGCGCCATGGTATGTAAAATATTCCACACCGAAAAATGTAGAAAACTTTTCGTGGTCTCACAGCGCTGGTGATCTCTATCTCTAAACTACAATTGGCGTCAAAAACTTTACACACGGTGAATTATCGAAGTAGAAGGATTACAGTATAATTATATCATCGGGTTTATATACATATATACAAAAGTGTAATACATCCGGCTTGTTTGATTACATATACATGTCCTTCGCGATTTAGTTCTACGTTACCTTCCCAGCCAGTAGAGCAGTTGCACTGGACGATCCTGAATGTCTGTTTCAGCTCGTAGCCGTCAGCGAGCAGGTCAAACAGACACTCTCCGTGTCCGGAACAGTTGCACAGGTTTATGGAGACATCAGCCGCCGCAACACCTCCTTTGCCGTCCGAAGCCGAAAACCTGATTTCACAAAAGTATGGTTTGCGGCTCATCATAATCATAACTGATATTAAAGAAAACATCATGTATTAGCATCAAGCAACAATGTATCTTGACGACGACCAATTCTATACAGAAAAACTAAATGAAACTTGACGGGTAGAAAGTTTGAGGTCTGATTATCCAGTGTGATGGTTACATGCGATGGAGTTTCTACAAATTGAAGTACTGGTTATAAAGAACAAGTGTACATTAAAATGAAATCGTCATGTGATTCTAGTTAAAAAAATCATTGGTCAGTATGTAAATGTGGAGTCCAAAGCACATGTCACATATGACACTTTACTGGAGTTGGAATATGGTTAACACAACACAATGCTTCCTCGTGCGAATTCCTGCAGCGTCATGACGATGCCGGACGTTTGTGCAGTCACATTTTGGCTAAAGACTAAAGCCCACTGGTGGAGGTTACAATTGCAAACTAGTCGGTCCTCTGCACGTGACGTCACACGAGGAACCCATGAGTTTGAGATATCGGCCATTGGCACATTTTGCTTAACATGTGTCCTCAGCCTGTGACAGGTATGTCTAGTGCACCCAAAGCACAAGCACAGCCTCAGTTACCTGTCCCGCCTCCAGACAGCCTAAGGCACGCTCTTGTTCGCCATTAGAAAGTACTGACATGACAAAGAGTGACGTTTAAAATCAATAATTAGTGTTCTTATTATTGCTGCGAGGTTTTGCTAGATAATTTGTAAATTTCCGTGTGCAAACGACGGAAGCGCATTGCCTATACGCGCAGCACCTCTTTTGCCTGAGTGGTGAAATACGCATACGCAGAAGCAGTTGAGTGAAAGTCTGTAGTGCGGTATAATAGAAATTACCATGAAAACACATTAATTACGCGGCCAGTTTTATACTGGTACATTATTTCATGTCAAGTTTCTTATCTTGTTCAGTATATATGGGACTTTGTGGACATTTGTAACTATACTATCTCCAGTTCAGTTATAATATGCGCACATGTAAAATATAACAACACATGTAACACGCACGATATATTCACTGATTCCATGTTGCTGGGCTTCCACGCGTAAACGTTATCCACGAATGAGGCGCCAACAGGTAGGGCCGTCTCAAGTTTGATGGTGACAGTGTCGCCATCATCGTCAAATGTAGTCACTGTCAGAATATTTTGTTGTCCTTCTGTCACATTGAATACCTTGTCGACGGTAATGTTCGGGGTCGCGTTTGCTAAAATGCCACCAGAACACAAACTCTGAATTAAGTATCATCAATAATAATAATAATAATAAAAGGACTTCTTTAGCGCCAATATCCTCGGAAAATCCGAGCTCAGTGGCGCAACAAAACCAAAGGATTAGGCATTCTCGTGACCATATACAATGCAAAAAGTCGTCAACCGATGAATCCACATGCTCGTCCAAAAAAAAAACACGTACGCATGCACACTCGCACATATGCACACACGCGCAATATGGCCTGAAAGTCAACATACGTGTATCCATTATGTTGCCAGACAAAATGGTCTGTTAACTAATGTCACAGGTGATGAAGTGAATGTGTGCGCGCGAGTGTGTGCATATGTGCGAGTGTGCATGCGTACGTGTTTTTTTTTGGACGAGCATGTGGGTTCGTATATGTGTGGTTGTGATTACAGCATGAGTGACGCAATACTAATTTTACAATGATAACATTTACCTTTTCATATATACATACATTACAGAGACGTAGTATGTGTGACAAACATCAAATTATGGCTTGTACAACTAACTAAGCGGAACTGACAGTGCTCCAAGGAAACTTTTAATTTCAGTTGGGCGATTGTATACAATTACATACGTTATACTTATATGTGATGTCAATTTTAGCTTTGCTACATCATGTACTACGCTACTGATATAAGTTTATTACTAATTGATTAATGCACATGCTTTTGAATCGACAGTCGTACAGTTAACGCTCAATTTTGCGAGCACATCACACGGGATGGAGACCGCTCGGGACAAAGAGAGGAGTTTACGTACACAATGTCGCTGCAGTCTTCTCGTTCTTTAAATTAGTCGCCAATGTCGCTGCAGCAGCTTCTTCGTTGCCTGGACGAACATTCACACTTTAATATTTTTTTATTCAGCATTATTTAAATCAGCATATTTTCACAACAATCCAATTTCCATAACATTCCTGTCTTTGTTAAAATATGAACAATACATATGCCACTTTTTTCCAACCAAGTAATATTGAAGCGTTCTTTACTAGTCAAAATGTCCAGACTTGTTAGTATCGATTTTCAGGAAGCTATTATGTGTTATTAATAGACATCGTATTTTATAAATTAATAAGGAGTAGAAGTATCAAAAAAGGAAATTATACAAAAAATGAAACACCATACATATATTTGAAGAAATGCACACAATTACAAACTCTTTTATCTTTATATGGTAAGTCATATTTAATCGCAACTGGTTAGAGTCACGTCAACTTGAAGTCAATTCGATTTGTCACTTTGCGCCCCTATTAGGCGATTAGTCCGTATGGCACACCATAGTTGTGGCGCGTATATTAGGCTCGGCGCTCGATGAGAACCGCGCCCAGAAGGCGTGGCTCTTGTCGCTGGCCATCCTGCTTTGGATTGTATGTTGTTAACATCGTACAAGTCTTCCATTAAAGGTTGTGTGTGTTGGGTCTACGAAGTGCACTGTACTAACTGGCGTTGGTATTCGAGCAATGATGCAACATTCAGGTATGTATGCTAATGTGTCCATGTCCGGTGTCTGTGTCGATGCACAACGCCTTGAGTTATACACATGCATGCAAGTAATAACAACTCCCACCTGTAACCGCGAAGTCAAAGATACACTCTTTGTTGTCCCCGCAGATTAGTTCCGCCTTCGTTCTCTGTGCTGGCGTCATTCCGTTGAGCACGTCCTCGAAGAAGTGCGGCTGGAAATCGCTGTGTGCGTACGTCGAGTAACTCTCGCCCGGCGCGTAGTAGAACAACGAGTCGATCTGTTTGATTCTCCCTAATAAAAACCACTTGCTACTACAACTATGGCATATGACGCTTGTTCACATATCGCTACAGTAGCAGATATTTGCATCACGTTCAGCCTGTTTTGAAATGTATACGATGACCAGTTTGTGAAACAGCTGTAACGGAAAATTGCAATGCATTGACGTTTCACTAAGCCACACACTTTTAGTACGATGCCTGCTTTCACGTTAAACGTAGCAGTTGACAGGAAGGTCATGTGAAATTATCCCCAGCTTTTAGGAATAGACTACGGTTACAATGCCATATTATACGAAAATATACACCATTGTTTTTTATTTGTATTAGCGAATGCCCCCTCAAGCGTTCATTTTAATGTCACGCCGTGCTCAGAACCAATTTATTAGAATATGGATCAATTAAAAGGACATGTTACTACACTTGACAAGTCCTCAAACAAAAATATCACATTTTCATACTTGAATCCATCACATATTTTATCAGACACAGAAAACGTCGATGGTTTGAGCAAGTTTGCCGTATACCTAGAGATAACTGCGTTAGGCAAGCATACAAACAAGATGTCAAAAGACACCGATGAAAGGAATACTACTGGAGTGAGCAGATCAGAAGCGACTGGAGTTGTTGAGAGCAGAGCGGCATGCCGTAAGTAGGGCAGGGTGGAGAGTTGCTCCCTCTCGAAGGAGAGCGAGGTGTCAATTTGTGTTATGCGTTTAAGTCAAGAAAGTCAAGTAAGTGTAATTTGGTCGCGGCCACGCTGGTGAGCTGGTCAAATCAAATTTGTGTAAACCGTACACCACGCCTCTTTTATAACGTTTTGGCTTTCATATATGTGTGAATATTTAAGTGCAACACAGCACCGTAGCTGAACATAGGGGATCATGATATTATATTGATTTGTGAAAGACATGTGTGCGATATTCCTCAAGGTAACCCATTTGATGTTGTACCAGCATCACATATATTGTAGCAGTACGTTAGACTGACAAGTGGAACATATAAGTACATGCAATTTTTTTAATCAAATAATATTATATGCATTATACATAGTTGTTATGTTTAATGTTGACGGTGTTATACCCACATCTTTGCAATGCACAAATATTGATAAAATGCAAAACTTACAGAGTTCACCAAATCTTTGGAATATCGCCTTATCTGATGAAATGTTTGACAGAACAACGACGTTCTCCCCTGGCGGCAGGAGGTCGTCATTGGGGTCACCATTGAACACTCCCATCAGGCCTTTCGTGTTGTTCTTGAATTTGTCTGAAGCTCCGACTGTGATGTCGAGTTGTTTAGCACTTATTCCAATTGTCAACGAGAAGCCTGCAACAAATACCAAATGGACACGGTGACGACTGTCATACAAACATCGAGTCTTATGTAGAAAAAACTACTCGCAAGGCAGATATCATACAATAATTGGCATGCCACATACATGCAATTGCTAAATGTTAACTGAGCCACCATTACATTGAACAATATATTAACACATTATGCAATAAACCAATGTCAACAGTCACGGTTTTATTAACAAACAAATGGAAACACTTTTCTCACCAGATTTGAACGAGACTTCAATTTGGGTGGCGTACTTCTTTGTTAGACTGACGTTACCATATTCTTTTTCATCAGTCAAGTTTGCTTTGTAGAACCAGTTTGAAACGTTCGTTTGTTCAATGAAAACATCCAAACCTAGAAGAGGAATTTTCAGGTGTATTAACATATGCATCTTATTAATTAATTAATAATAATTAACTTCTCTGGCGCCTATATCCTAAAGAACCTGAGCTCAGAGGCGCAACAAAACCAGAATCATTAAGCATAATCGTGAATAGAGACGCGCAAAAGGCATTATCACAACGAGGGACAACCGAAGAATTATGGTGGAAATGCAATTTGGAATAAATATATTTAGAGTTTTTTGGAAGATAGCAGAATAGTTCATTCCAGACCCTAGGCGCAGCAACAGAGAAAGCACGTTTGCCCAAATTAACTTTTGTTTTATGCACAATAAGTTGTTGTGAAATTGAAGATCTGAGCTGCCTAGATATATTTGAAAGATGCAGGAGACTAGACACGTAGGGTCGTTGTTGCATAGACAGAGCACGATATGTAAGAGTTGACAGCTTAACATTAATTCGATAAGAAAGCCAGTGTAACTGTTTAAGTAGTGGTAGTGATGCTGAAAACTGAGGCGCTCGGAGTACCACACGTGTCAGACAATGTTGTACTCGTTGGAATTTAGTCAAGTCTCTTTTAGCAATGTTATTTAGTAGTGAATTACAACAGTCAAGGCGGCTACGCATTAGTGCCGTTGATATTGTTTAGCAGCAGATATAGATAGGTGACACCGAATTCGACGGAGACAAGGTATATGATAGAAACAGGATTTACATATTGAGAAATATGCTGGCGAAAATTGAAATCACTATCAAAGACAACACCAAGATTACGAACAGTGTCTGATGGGAATGTATAACCGACAAACATTTTAATTGGAAAATGGCTGATGACCCTGTTTCATTGTAGCTAAGTGCCAGTAATAATAAGGTCTGTTTTATTTGGATTAAGCTTTAGCTTACTTGATTCCACCCAAAACAATATATCAGTAAGACAATCACTTAAAGTCGAAACAGATTCTTGTGAATTTGATTATGAAAGTGATATGTAAACCTGTGTGGCATCAGCATACAGGTGATGACTGATATTATCATTAGTAATGATTTGGCTGAGAGACGCAGTGTATAAGCTAAACAGAACAGGGCCAAGGACGTATCCTTGCGGCACTCCGAAAGGAAGGTGTTGTGGGCAAGATAGTGTGACAGATATGTTAATGCTTTGGTGTCTGTCTGAAAAATATGATTTGAACTATTGAAGAGTTGTGCCAGAAATGCCAAAATATCTATGAAGGCGTTGTAAAAGGATTAAATGAGCAATCGTATCGAAAACAGCTGACTGATCTAGTAAAGTGAGTGCTGTTACTTTGTTATTTTTCATGTTGTCAAGTATGCCATTGTGCATTTTGAGAAGAGCTGTTTCGGTAGAGTGGAATCATTTATATGCAGACTGTAGATCATTTGATAAGTAATGTTTATGAAATGTTCATGAAGGCGAATAGCAACTACCTTGTCCATTTTGTTTGCCAGAAAACTGAGATTGGAGATAGGACGATAATTCTTTATGTCATTTTTACACAGAGTTGTTTTTATAAGAGGATTTACAAGAGCAAAGTAGTGGCAAATATTTGAAATTAAATACCTTTAATACAATTATTTCGACAACTATTTTATTAATCAAGGGGTGTGCACATATCAACAAAATGCACACCTGGTACATATTGATGAATGTTGCAACGTGGGACTTATCTGTGATATGTATTAATTTATCAACGAACTCAATAACTTTTACAATCGTTTTGACTGCCTCGACTTTTCCCAAGAACATGAACAGATGCATAACATGCTCGACGCGGCTTCGGCGCAGGAAGGCAAAGAGCAATGCCCCCGTACAAACGAAGAAGTTCGCCACGTGTTTCGGCCAATCCCACCAATGCTTCCGACAGGATTACCCCCAGAATTCTAAAGACAAATCCAGATCAGCTTGTATACATATTTTCTTTGATTTTCAATCAGTGTTTTGCTAATGGCCATACACCAACGTCAACGAATGCTTGCATCATTCATGTCCCCAATACGTATGTTATATTTTCTATGAATGATCTCCGTCCTGTTCCTCCTGACGTCAGCTGTTATGAAGGAATATGAGGGAATAGTTCTCAATAAAATGGTAATTTTACTGAAACATTTCACTGGTTAATTACAATTTGCCTATAAGAGAAAACTATGTATCGATGACAGTGTTCTATATGTTCTAAAAGAGTGTACTCTCGTCTAGAAGTGGCAGGCAATACAATTCGACTTACGTTGTTTGATTTCTCCAGTGCTTTTAATACTATTCAGCCTCAAAGTCTTGCTCGAAAGCTTTTATACATGAATGTGTCATCCTCTTATGCTTAATGGATCTTTCGATACTTAACTAAAGTATGCAAGTATGTCAGTATCGACGGCATCCGGTCTCCTGTCATCCAAACGAACACTGACGCACCTCAAGGCATAGTTCTGGCACCTTTCCTGTACACACTCTACACGACTAACTACAAACGTACTGACAATGTCTATCCACAGGTCAAATATGCAGACGACAGTGTCATTGTTGGCATGGTTAACAATGGTATTGATTCTGGTTATCTTCGAGAAATCATTGACTTTGTGATGAAAATTTTTTTGCAGTTAAATGGCACGAAGACTAAATGACTATATATTGACTTTAGGCGAAAGAATACACCTCCTAAACCTGTCGGTATTAAGGGAGAAGGGGTGGTGAGAGATGATACTTACAAATACATGGGTTTTGTGATTGATTGAACACTGAGAACACGATGAAAAAAGTAAACTCAAGGATATACTGTATCAAGAAGCTCATTATGTTTGGAGTCAGAGCGGATCTTCTTCTTATGTTTCATAATGCAGTCATATCCAATATTATGTTTATTGGAACAGCCTATTGAGGTGAGAATGTATCAAAGCATGATTAAAGGAGGGTGGATAAAGTTATACACAGAGCCAGTCGTATTTTAACAAGATTTAACAAGATTTAACAAGATTTGCCATCCAAGCCAAAGGCCCAGATGGCAAGTGGACAAGGAAGCCATTGGCTTATCGAGAGTCCAACAATGTTCACCTACTTATAACCCGCCCTCCTGATATATGTGTCAACCTTGTTTTTAAACATATTCACGCTGCTAGCAGTTACACAATCTGTAGACAGTTTGTTCCATTCATTTATTGTCCTCTGTGAGAACGAGTGCTTCCTGATGTCCAATCTACATTGATCCTTTACTAATTTTACCTCATGTCCTCTAGTTCTGCTATCCTTTTTGAGTGAGAAAAACATATTTCTATCAATATTTTCATACCCATTCAATATCTTAAAAACTTCAATCTGATCTCCTCTTAACCTCCTTGTCTCTAGAGTTGTTAAACCACATTCTTTCAGGCGTTCTTCATAACTAAGGTGTCTAAGTTCTGGAATCATTTTAGTTGCTCTCCTTTGTATGCGTTCAAGCGTATCTATATCCTTCTTACGATATGGTCTCCATGCTTGTATACAGTATTCTAAATGAGGTCTAACTATTGCTTTATAAAGAGGTATAATTAACTTTTTTCCCTTATATGTTATGTTTCTTCTAATCAATCAAAGAATTTGATTACCCTTTGAAGCTGCAATACCACATTGCTCTGAAACTTTCATATCAGCGCTTATTGTAACTCCTAAGTCTTTTCTTTTACAGTAGTACCAAGAACAGTAGCTCCCATTTTATAGTTTACATTCAAGTTCCCATGTCCTGTATGTAGGCATTTACATTTCCCAAAATTGAACAGCATCTGCCATTTCTCAGACCATTTCACTAATCTGTCTAAATCGTTTTGTAAATGTTGTTTATCACCATCAGTATTAACCTTTCTAAACAGTTTTGTGTCGTCCGCAAATTTCAGTACGTTACTTGTTATACTCTCGTCCAAGTCATTGATATAAATTAAGAATAATATAGGTCCTAATACTGATCCTTGAGGTACCCCACTCAAAACCGATTTCCAATTTGAAACTTCGCCATCTACTACAACTCGTTGTCTTCTGCCAGTCAGCCATTGTTCTATCCAGTCAGTTATGCTATCCCCGATACCATGGGCTTTTAATTTAAGTAGCAATCTTTGATGTGGCACTTTGTCAAAAGCTTTCTGAAAATCTAAGTAGATAATATCTACTGGCGATCCCACGTCTATCCACTTAGTGATTTCTTCCAAAAAACATAACATATTTGTTAAGCATGACCTCGCTTTAAGGAATCCATGTTGAGATGAATTTAATAATTTATGCTTAACGAGGAAGTCCACCATATGGTCTTTAATTAACCTTTCTAATAATTTACAAATCACTGACGTTAAACTCACTGGTCTGTAATTCTCTGACTTATTTCTCGAACCCTTTTTAAATAATGGTATGATGTTTGCTTCTTTCCATTCAAACGGAACAACTCCCTCTTTTAATGACAAGTTGAATACTCTTGCAAGTGGTATACTGATTTGATCTACTGTTTCCATTAGTAATTTTGGAGGAATCCCATCCAATCCCGGTGATTTGTTATCCTTCATTGCCTTTATTTTCCTAGCTACCAATTCTGGAGTTACAACTAACGGTCCTAAATAGTCAGATTTAGCCCCCTGAAATTTAGCATCAGCAACTGGTAATGAACTAATATCTTCTTTTGTCAACACTGAACTGAAGTAACCATTTAGGTATTCCGCCATTAAAAACCTCTGTGATATTATATTTCCAGCACTGCCTTCTAGAGGTCCAACCTTGTCTTGTACGTTTTGTTTACTCCTGACATATGCATAAAAACTCTTGCTGTCAGTTTTTATGTTACATGCCAGTTTTTGCTCATAGCTTCTTTTAGATTGTCTGATTTCAGTTGTAGCTGCATTAAGTGCCTCTTTGTATTTTGCATAGTCTTCTTCCTTTCTGGTACGCCTATAAACCCTCCACATAGTTTGTTTTAGCATTATTTTTCTAATTGCCTCTTTTGACAAGTGTTTCTTTCTACACCGTTTTCCTTGTTTTCGGAAGGGAACAAATTTATCAATGATACTCTCAATTTCATATTTTAGAATATTCCAACATTCAATTGCAGTCTTATTCATCAGCATGTTATTCCAATCTAGCTGTGCTAAGTATTTTCTCATATCTTTGTAGTTACCTTTGTGGAAGTTTCTCTTGTACGTTTTCTTATTTTTACTTTCTGATTTTACATTGATGTCAAAATGTATTTGATTATGGTCACTATTACCCAATGGTTCAAATATTTTTACATTGTCCACTAATTGTTTTTGTGATGACAAAACTATATCTAATACATTTTCTCCCCTGGTTGGTTCTAGTACGTGCTGAGTAAGAAAGCTATCCTGGATTAAACATAGAAATTGTTGATCCTCAATCCCTGTGCTCTCTAGAGAATTCCATTGTATGTGTCCATGGTTAAAATCTCCCATTATGATACATTATTTTTGTGTTGTCCTCTTCGTTTATGTTTGGACTTCGGTAAACTAATCCAATAGTTAATTTTGAATTTCCTGAAACAATTTTGCACCAAACAGCTTCATCGCAATCTGCTTCCCTTTCTAGTTTTATTTCATAAGCCTGAATAGATTCTTTAACATATAAAATAACTCCCCCGCCCCTTCTTCCTATTCGATCTTTCCTAAACATTACGTATCCTGTCAGTCCTAATTCAACATCTGTTATATCTATGTTGGCCCATGATTCAGTTATACCAATTATGTGAGGGTCAATATCTTCTACCATAATGTTTAATTCGTTTTTCTTATTTACTATGCTCCTTGCATTTAAACATACGCATCTATAACCTTTTTCAGAGATGTTTTTCGGATGATTTGATATTGGTTTATCTGTGCTAGTGGCCTCTTGTTCTGCTTGAGACACCTCTAGGTAACCCCCCTGCACTTCTAGTTTAAAGAATGTTTACTTCCAAAAATATTTGTCATTGTACCCAAGTCGCTATCTACTGCTGCTGAAAGTTTGTCCGCGAATACTGCCGCCCCCTTTCCACTTAAATGAAGCCCATCCTTCATGTACATATCAGCCCTCCCAACAAAACTTTCCCATAAATCCACAAATCCAACTTCCTCTTCCCTACACAGCCTCTGGACTAACATGTTAATTGCCATCCCCCGACAATTTCGATATTTATGACCCCTCCTGCCCATCACAGGTAAAATACCTGACAGTATTACCTGCTCAACCCGCGTCTGTTTTAGTGTTCTGACCAACTGCCTATATTTCCTAACTATGGCAGTTGTACCCTCCCTCTCTACGTTATTTGTCCCTACATGTACTAAAACAGACCCACCCTTACCCGAGCCTACGATGTTTTTTACCCTCTCAGTTATCGCCTCTATTTTGGCTCCAGGCAAGCAGACCACCACATCATCTCCCTTGTTTAAGACTCTGTCGGTGTTCCGAACTATCGAATCCCCCACAAACACCCTCGCTCTCTTCCTCATCCCCTCTATCACTGCTGCAGAATAACTCTTCCTTTCGATCCCCTCCATCACATTCTGTCCTGACCCCTTCCCTTCTGTCTCCCCCACTCCCTTCTCCTTCCCTCCTGTCTCCCCTACTCCCCTCTCCTTCACTCCGGTTGTTTTCCCTCCCGTCTCCCCCACTCCCTTCTCCTTCCCTCCTGTCTCCGCTACTCCCCTCTCCTTCACTCCGACTGTCTTCCCTCCCGTCTCCCCCACTCCCTTCTCCTTCCCTCCTGTCTCCGCTACTCCCCTCTCTTTCACCCCAGTTGTCTTCCCTCCCGTCTCCCCCACTCCCTTCTCCTTCCCTCCTGTCTCCCCTACTCCCATCTCCTTCACCCCGGTTGTCTTCCCTCCCGTTCCTTTCCTTCCCGTCTCCTTACGTCCTGTCTCCCTATGACCTGTCACCTTCCCTCCTCTCAGCTTCCTCCCAGGCTGAGGTGAGCTCTCCCTAGCATCTCTTGTGTCTTTCCCCACTTTATCGTCTACTGTTCCCTCACCGGAACTACTGGCACAACTCCACTGTTCCCTTCCCACCATTGCCACAACGAGCAGCCTCAGCTCTTCCAACTCCACCTCTAGTTCCTTCATCCTTGCGCATCCCCTACACTAAAAACTAAAACTATCTGCCTGGACCTCAGCCCAGGACTTCTCGCACCCAGACTTGACGAAATCTACCCAGTTACTACAATTGCCACAAATTAAGTGCCTTGTGGCCTTTAACTGCCGTTTGCACGGCGCCATCATACAATTTAGTTTTAATTAGTTTGCTACGTTAGCCTTGAATAAGGCTGTTTTTGTGATCAAAAGAACACTTTAGGCTAAAAATCCTGCCACCTAGCGAATACGGAGAACACTGTGTAACAAAACAACGAAGTCAGTGTGTACTAATTTACGCTAAAATCCTGCTGTTAATTCCTCTTTACCGAAAACGTTGACTACCACTATGTCAGATATTACCTTATGTATGTAATTTAAGTAAATAAATCACTTTATCTTATATATATATATATATATTAGCTAATGTAAACGATAGCTCGATGCACGGGTTGAATGACCTGTAAACAAACTCCCTTTTATCACTCGTTGAGTTTGAATCCGGGAAAAAAAAATACTACCTCTGTTAACAACAACGGTTTCTTAATATATGTCTACAAGAAGTTGGTGAACAATATATGTATAATACTAATACTTATTCTAACCAATATTCACTGTTACTGACTATTCACTATGTTATCTAAATTTTCGAATTGTAAACACCCCTATTAACGCTCGCTGAATTCCCTGACAGAATCCGAAACTAACTTACTCTAAAATACTCCCTCTGACTAATAATTAACAAAACCTGTTTCCTAATATATGTCTACAATACGTTTGTGTATAATATATATGCAATAGTAATACTTATTCTATTTGATATTCCACGTATTTCTATAAATGATCTACACCAAATTCAAGTCGCTGCACCAAGTCCAAGTAGCCGGAAGTGTCTTTTGGTAGACAGTTAGACAGCTTTCAGTCTTTGTATCAATGGAAACTTTTAAATAAAGCCAGTCAGATAATCCAAGACCCCTCACACCCGGTTCAGTCACAGAAGCAGTATATTTTACTTCCAAACATCAAGAAAAACCGTTACAAGTATTATTTTTACCGTCTGTCATTTCAATTCTTAACGCTAAATTAGACAGAAGTATGTGATTCAATGACCTGTGATTTATACTGTATATATGTGATGTGCCAACTCTAGACCTAATGTTCAAGGTGTTGTTTATATCATGTTGTGTCGATCAGCACTATAATTTCCTTGTCGGACGAATAAAGTATTGTTGTATTGTGTTACAAACAGGCGAAAACGCACCGTCCCTTGTTGCTGACATCTCAACGTGGACAGTGTCTGAGTCGACGTCTTTCGCAGCGAACGCGCTGAACACGGTCGCATCCGTCTCTGTTCCTTTGACGTCGCGAGCCTTCGCCGTGCGGCCCTGCAGTGTGAAGTTGCCGTGTGTCGTCTCTATGAGTGTGTACTCGCCCAGGCCGTTGAAGGTGTACTGGAAGCCGTCCAGCGTGCGGATGTGTGGGTCACCGTAGAACCAACCTGCGACAACAGTATATGTAGAAACTACTTAGGTTACACGTATGTGTACATGTTACGATTTGCAGCAGCTTGCTTAATTATTTTGAGCTTTCACCTTATGTAAATTATACATACATGGCATAAACAGAAAACAATTCATAATATTTAATGGAATTGTTAAAGAGAGTTTTACTAATGCAATAATTTTATATCAATAATATCCTCATTATATTTTATTACTATGTTAAGCTTGACTAGGAAAGAAACGCATATTTAAAGTCATGCTTTATCACAGTCTGACCTATGAATAACGGTGTGTAGCCCCAGCAGTGGTCCATCGGTCGGACATGGTAGAAATACTGGCAGTTGTCAGTGAATTGGCAGCACCACTGTTTCGGCAGGACGTCATACTTCTCGTGTTGTCTCACATAGCGAGGATGGTAGAAGAACGTTTGACCTCCGCGGCCGTCCTCCGTGTTGACGAGTGAGCCACTCCACGTGTAGCAACATTCCTGTAACTCAGAAGACGGTCATGCGATAATAGAATGGCGTTTGTCATTTGGTTTGAAACGAAAACTACAATAATTCCAGCGGGATGCAGTTGAAATATACAGATCGAACACTAAGTTTCTTGAGAGGTAATTATGTTTAATATTAATGACCAAGAAACCGGACCATCTATCCACTCAAGGCACAATAATTCCAGTTAGTAATATAGAGCAATATCACGTTTCAGCTGCTATCTGAATGTCATAACTAACTGCACTGATAATGATGAAATAACTTAACTGCTATTATATGTTTGAATATGTTAGTTGTAATTACAAGTAAAATTGCTGCAGAAAAAGATAACATATTTAATAAAGGAATTATATAGCCCAACACTTGTACCTGCGTTGATTGTCCCCATGGCATGCGTTCATAGATGCACCGCCTCTCCAAATTTGTTTCGTAGAATTGCCTCCAGTCGAAAGTCCATCGGCCGTCCAGCATAGCGAGACGCATGTCGCATGGACATACTTTTGTTTGACTCCAATAGTAATGTACAATCGATATTTGTGTCATCTCTTTCGCAAACCAATTATAACACTTTTGGTCATAGTTTATGCCTCGTCGACCGACTGCCACACGGAACATATAACGGCCGACTTCACCTGCAAAATGATATAATTGACTACGTTTCAAACATAATTGCAGCACACAAATCCTAGGTAAAAGCATTGATTTGCATATCTATAATGGGTTAGAATAGAATTAGGTAGGTTATATGGTGTTACCATATAGTAGAGGTCTTTCTAATATTACGTTTTGTAACATTATACTTTTGTACATATGTAATTTGAGCCACTATGTGAAACTTACACCGTTTGCATTATTGTGATGGCATCTGGAATCCAACAACAAATTAAAATTTATTGAATATTCCCATTCTGAGCCATGTCTTGGAGACACAAAGGGTAACCCTTCCGGCGACCATCTGGCTGTGTGTTTTAGAATTAACTTAACGAAGCCAGACAGCGTTCGCCAGTCGGTCACTTTCAGGAAGTTTCAGGACATTTGTATTCCCGAATTTATCAAGGACCCAACGCCAATTTTGAACGACACTGATAGGCCGCTAAATGAACTTGTACAAGCCTATACTACGGGAATCGAAGCGGTTATCGACCAACTCGCTCCCGTCCAAAGAAAGTCGATAACACTGAGACCAAACACGCAATGGTATTCAGACGAACTGAGCCAAACACGCTCGCAGGCGAGCAGAGAAGGTATGGCGGCGAACCAAACTTAGCATTCACCGACAGCTGTATATGGAGCAATGCAACGCAATCAACAAAATGATGATCAGTGCCAAGAAAACATTCTTTTCTGCAAAAATCAGAGACTGCGGCAAAGATCAGAAACAATTGTTCAAATTAACGAGTCATTTGATGGGTAACGCAGAACATATAATCTTACCAATCCATGAATCGGCCGATCAGTTAGCGACTATTTTCGGTGACTTTTACATTGAAAAAGTCGCTACCATCCGACGAAACATCAACATCAGCAACCCAAGTGACATCCATGAAACAGCATTGGACGACGACATCATGTTTGACGGAATCCCGCTTCAAAGGTTTCTGCCAGCCACCCATGACGAGGTGAAACGAATAATCACACATTCGCCCAACAAGTGAAGTGACTTAGACCCGATCCCTACGTGGCTTCTGAGGCAGTGTCTGGATCATTTCGTGCCGTTGCTTACAGCCATTGTCAACAAATTGTTGGCAACGTCAGTGGTACCCGCATGTTTCAAACGTGCAGTTGTGAGACCATTGTTTAAAAGGCCGGACCTCGATAAGGAAGTTCTGAATAATTATCGACCTGTGTCAAACCTACCGTTTGTGTCTAAACTTCTCGAGAAAGTGATTGAACACCGTAAACGATCACATGGACATCAACAATCTACACGATTTTCACCAATCTTCGCACCGAAATAATTACTCAACCGAGACAGCTCTTGTGAAAATCCAGAACGACATCGCATAAGTTCTTGATCAAAAACGTGTAGTTGTCTTGGTCATGCTTGATCTGTCCCGTGCGTTTGATGGTATCGACCATGGCATTATGTTAACGCGGTTTCAACACACATTTGGTGTAACCGCAGAAGCCCTGGATTGGATGCGATCCTACATTAGCGGCAGAACGCAATGTGTCTCTGTCGGCCCCGCAACTTCGTTTGACGCACATCTATGTTACGCCGTGCCACAAGGATCTGTGTTGGGACCGAAACTGTGCTGCATATACACTAAACCAGTGATATAGTGAAGAAACATAATCTTCGCTACCACTGTTATGCAGATGACACAAAAATATACTTGTCCACCAAGCCTAACGATAACTAGGCAAGTGAAAGGTCAGCAATTGAAGCCTGTGTGGCGGATGTTGGCGGGTGGATGAATAGAAACATGCTAAAACTGAACCAAAAAAAAAGCGAACTCATTGTGTTTTCGTCCAAACACCGAATTCGTCAGGTGAATGACTTGTCCCTCACGATCGGAGGCAGACTATTAGTGAGAAATCTTCGAGTTATTTTGGACAGCGGCTTGACAATGGAGAAACAGGTGAATGCGATCTCCAAGTCCTGTTTCTACCACAACCGAAATATTGGCAAAGTTAGGCAATGCATTACAAACGACGCCTGTAAGATTCTAGTCCAGGCATTAGTAACATCTCGCCTGGACTATGGAAACACGCTACTGCAAGGTTTGCTTCAGGTGCTAATTCAACGATTGCAGCGCATACAGAACTGCGCTGCTTACCTAATCACCAGGTCACGCAAGAGCGAACACATAACATTCCGCTTTAAGGTTAACGCCTTCACGTATAAAGTGCTCAACGGATTGGCACCGGCATACACGAGTGACAGTGTGCAGAAACATCAAACAACGCGTAGTTTACGATCAACGGAGAAGTCAGTTCTCGTCGTACCTGTGCCACGGACTGCAACTTATGGCGAACGTTGTTTCATCCGACACGCGGCCATACTGTGGAACGACTTGCCTGAGAACATTAAACAACTGAACACTCTTAGCTCTTTCAAGAGATACTTAAAACACATCTCTTTAAACTGGCATACGACTGACGTTATTGAATCACGCTCTCGTTTTAATGACGTTGCTATATACCAATGACGTATCCGTAATGTTTTATTCGTGTGTGTACTATAAGTGTAATATCTGTGTTTATTTATTTGTTATGTTTAAATCAGCTCCTTTACACTATCTACTTTTCAAATAATCTACTTTTTATGGTTTTATTTAACTTATGCAGTTTTATGTAAATTATGTATCTTATGTATCTTATAGTTTTATTTAATTTATGCAGTTGCATGTAAAGCGCCTGTGAACAGTTTATCTTAATAGGATTCCCGCGCTTTATAAATTCCGATATAATAACAATAATGTATACTTGAGTGCGAATCTGGCGGCTAGCCCTGTAGCTATATCTCGCATACTGACACATTGAAGGTGTACGCACGATATGTGCGGAATTATTACACTGATATATATATATATATATATATATATATATATATATATATATATATATATATATATATATATATATATATATATATATATATATATATATATATATATATATATATATATATATGAATTACGCAACAGTATCATCTTAATTGATATGTGCTGGTAATATGCACTGCTATGTCCTAAACATGCAGCACTGTTGGACAGTCGGACAAACACTGTCGAAATCTTGCGAATGAAACACACCTGTGTTGCCGATCCTTTCATGTAGGCGGAATGCTGTTGTTTTCATGGACGGTGCCAACTGCAACGATTCCTCACCAGCCTCTCTGTATGATAAATATCCTATCATGCTCCTCCGCAACGTGTACTCGTTGTCCCATCCCATGTCCTTGTAGATGTACATGGCGAAGGTTTCATACCGCGACGGGTCGTAGGCGATGACCAACTGGAAGGTGTTGGGCTGCAGGGAGTGACAGAACTAACATTTTCAGACACAGAAGGCTGGACTATAGACACCTGCATTCAAATCATTGGATCAGTTCATATTGTATTACATTGATCATATTACAAAATATTGAAACCTATCATATTAATATAGTTAACATGAATTAACGGCGGCTGTTATGCCAACTGACAATATTCCACCAGGTGCGTCTTGTCTTGTGCGTTTTGTATTTAAAGTGATCTTGAATGCTGACAATGTCCTGCTTGCTGCATTGAACGGTAAAAGGTATATATTTCCACAAACCAAGTGCAAACATTTCAAATGCTCGATCCCCGTATCTTGCTAACTCTCGTCGCAGTACTTCGTGGATATGTTGTTGGGATGAATGGGTATGTCGTTCAATGAAGTGTATCTTTAATAGGACAGAAATATAAAGAAGGGCAGTGGTGTCGATGCGTCGGTAAATGTAGACCATGATCTAAAATTGTATTCGGCACTTGATGGAAATCCAATGCAGCCCCTTCAGGATAGGTGTTATATGTTCACGACAAGGTAGACAAGAACACATTATGGCCACCATATTTTGTAATCGCTGGAATTGCTTAATGTGTTCCTGTGAGGAAGTCTTGTTAGCAAAGCAGCGTACTGTCAACTCACCGAATCGTAGAACGGCGAGTAGTACATACGAGGCGTCATGTTTTCCCATGTGATCACCATCACCCATGTGACGTCTGTCTCTGACACACCTCCATACGAGAGCACGTCATCCTTCGCATGGTCAACGACATGCTGCGCACAAAACATGTTCACGCTTATTTAAGTGGAAACTATTTCTAGCACATTCAACACTAATCCTTTCATAATTAAACTGACAGACGCGCACTACAATTAATTTTCCGGTATATTAGATAAAGCGACATTTAATGGGATAATCCACCCTGAACATATGTTTTCACCTCGTAGTTGCGTAGTGCTCATAGCCGGTAATCAGACACCATTCCGGCAAAATGCTATAATTATAACCAAGCGCCTCAGTTATGAAAACCGCAAAAAAACATACCTTTACTCGAGCCTGGTCGGTGGAGGTCGACCCAGGCTGTGTCAGGTCGTATATGTGATAGTAGACGTCTCCGTGGTTGGCGTCGTTGTCCGTCCACAGAGGCGCAAACATGGCAAAACCTTGTTTCGCTGCCGTTTTTTGTTTGCCGTAGCCCAGCAATTCCTTTCTGAGTCTGTCAGGGTACCGGCTCTCGAAGTTCAGTCCGAACGTAGCGTAACCGTTCGTGTAGACCTGCTCGCAAAAGAGAGCAGATGAATCGCTGATGCAAAAGTAAAGTAGTCAAAGCCACTGAAATGTCGATGTATGTAGCACACCCGAAACATTTAATACTGATATTAATTAATGTAATTGTATTCGATTAAAACAATGACAAATATAACTATGACACTGTTGTCCCACGTACCGATATTTTTGTCTGTTTTATTATTTCTATTTTATTCGGAGTAGTAGTAGGTTTACTGTATTAGGAAACAAAGAAATTTTTTTAATGTGCAATCATGTCACTTGCCTTCATTCGGTTGTACTCGCCGTTGTAAACCTGCAGTTTTGGTATCTCTATGAAATTGGATGCGCAAGTTTTGCTGTTCAAATCACATGTATATCCTAGACTATGCCTGAGGTTGTTGTCACTTTGCGATGTGCCATACTGGTAGTACATGTGTCTCACCGCTACAAGCAGTGTGTACAACAAACATTGACATTCAACTTTACATTATATGAACCACATTACAAGTAAACTATTGATTATGAACACTTATTTTTTTATCCTGTCACCAGACAACGTCGCTTTGTACATTAATATTCAACTTTACATGATATGAATCACATTACAAGTAAACTATTGATTATGAACACTTATTTTTTTATCCTGTCACCAGACAACGTCGCTTTGTACATTAATATTCAACTTTACATGATATGAATCACATTACAAATAAACTGTTGATTATGTACATTCATTTTTAGTGCTGGTGTTAGACATGGGTTAACTTTCTCCATCTCCTATACGTATGTTCATACGTTTGTGAGAGTGAGTGAGTGAGTGAGTGAGTGAGTGAGTTAGTGTGTGTGTGTGTGTGTGTGTGTGTGTGTGTGTGTGTGTGTGTGTGTGTGTGTGTGTGTGTGTGTGTGTGTGTGTGTGTGTGTGTGTGTGTGTGTGTGTGTGTGTGTGTGTGTGTGTGTGTGTGTACGCATGTATGTGTGTACGCATCTATATATGTGCGTGTATATATGTATGTAAATGTAAACGGAACTCATATGTAATTTCGAGTATTTCAAGCTCACCAGACTCGCATGTTGGTCCTGTGTAGATATCTTCCAAACAACTGCAGGTGAAATGATCATTTGAGTTCGAACATGTTCCGCCATTTTGACATGGGCTGCTGGCGCACATGTCAATATCTGCAACAGTTCAGATGATGTCCAAACGCATAGGCAACATGCGGTTCCAAAAGTATCATTACTCTATTCTTCTAGCCTAGTTAGTGAGTAGAGCACTTGTCCTGAATGTAATGATATGTCATGATATTGTTGTCTGAAAGAATACACGATATGAAAAATAAACAGTACAATTTGTGACACCCGAAACAGTAATATTTGCACTTTGAATGTATTGCGTATTCTAAATATAGACATATGAAGATGATGATAACATTGACGGTGTTAGAAAAACAAAAAGTGACGTACATGCCATTGTGGGAGTGATCTGGTCAACAGGCTGCGATGTCGACGTCTGTGTAATCGTTTCCGGTGGTTCTTCTGGAGGTGGTATATCGTTCGTATTATAAAAACAGTTCGGGGAAGAAACATTGTAATGCGTTCATATTTGTTTGGCAATACAATAATTGCATTAGCAAATATAAATAATTCGACAAAAGTATTTAAGGTTTAACGAGTATGCATGGATGGGGAACAAGAAATATGAACATCTGGTCAGAACAGTACAGCGCATTCAGAGTGCAGACCCATTATAGCCCACCTTCCGTTATCTTAATCGCTAACATCATCATCATCGTCGTCATCATACATATTATTATCGTCATCATCATCATCATTCTCACAACATCGGAGAGAACTAGATAAAGAAAATAATGTTGTCACTTACGATGCCGTATGAGTAAGCATGTAACGCCGTAACAGCCGTAAACGAGAATTACACCAGGATGATAACTAATCTAGCATCCGAGGTAGCACATGGTAATGACAACGAACTATCAGTAACTAACTATTTCCCTACTGTATAGTTTACATCTACTGCAACACGTACCTGAGCTGCATGTGGAGCCAGTATACCCGGCTGCGCATGTGCATAGGAATCCGTCAACCTGGTCTTCACATGTGCCTTTGTTCTTGCAAGGATTGTCGGCGCAATCGTTTATGTCTACATGAAAAGAGAAATCAACATTTCAAAACTGCATTTGCTCAGCATGTTTTACACTGACGTGTTGAACAAAGAATGCGAAATATTTTGTATAACTACTACTTTTGATCAAGATAGGTTAACAAAATGCCTGAATGGCGTCGTCGATGTTTTGTTTTTAGGGAACTGGATATCCAACAATGTTTATGCTAATGACGTTATCGGAATATGTTGATGCTTTAAATAAATAAAGAGTTTGGGTCGATTAAAAAAAAATTCTTGAAAAAAAACAGTTGTTGAATTTCTGTAATGCCATGTCTAACGTGTGTGCAAATGGGGTGGGGGAGGCGATCAGATGTGGAAACAATGAATTATTCGTGGAACTAAGCCTAACCATTTAACATAACATATTTCGTTTTTTATATATGAAACTTTTAATTTGCGCTTTAACTTTGGTTTTCCTTCAATTCTTTTGAAATGCATCTTACCTTACTCATTTTCGCTCAAATTGGAGCATGACACAGAAACAACATTTATCCAGCGCACTATTTTCCATTTTATCTTATACCAAAATTCGTCATGTAATTTCTTCAGGTACTGACATCCTCCAACTATTCCTTCGGCCTTCCGCTATTCTTTTTCCCTAGAGGGTTACATTATAGGCCTGCTTCGTTGTGTTTATAGCTTATTTTAGAAGGGTGTGTCGTAGACAAATAATTTGTTTTTTTATATATCTTTCCAAATGTTGCAATGCTCTGACTTTCTTCTTTTGCTTGTAATCTTATCTTGTCATGTAATTTATATTATATATCGGAGCCATTTATTTATGAATGTTTGGAGTGGTCTGGTTGTGTTATTCTCTTAATATTGCATTGGACATACTCGTCGGTTCCTGTTTTGTCTGTCACTGCACTCACCAGATATGTAAATTAATTGTCCTCCTCTATGTATATTCCTTTGAGGTGTTAGTTTCATGCATACCTTATATGCGTCCTATAACAACAAGCTGTTCTACTTTTGCATATTATTGTGAATAGGGTCTACGTGATAGTAGGCACATGCCGTCTGCAAAGTTCCATATTAGCCATTTCTTATTTTAATACGATTGTTTGTTTTTTTGGTTTCCGTGATCAGTTTTAATCTTATAATTGGTACATTCGGTGTTTTTGTCAAATGTGTCCTTTCATTTGTCCTTTGTCTTCACAATATGATTTAGTGAACAAGATAAAAATACATGAACAGTGGCGTAAACGTGATCATAATATACTACATTTTTACATCAAAATAAAAAAAAAAGTAAAAATAAAGAAACATACATAAGGAACTTCCACGAAGGTAAATATAAAGATAGGAGAAAATACTTAGCAAAGTTAGATTGGAATAACATGCTGAGAAATAGGACCGCAATGTCTTCCATTAAAAGAAAAGAAAACAGGTGTGGAAATAAACACATTAAATTATATTGAATGTTTCATTGATCAATGTGTTCCCTCGAGAAAACAATGAAAACGGTGAGTGAAGAAACACTTGTCGAAAGAAGCTATTATAAAAATAGTGTAGAACGTGGAGTGTTTATATGCGTACCAAAAATGAAGAAGACTACAACCATTTCAAAGAGGCAGTTAATGCAGCTCTGACTGAAATTATACAATCTAAGATTAGTTATGAGGAAAAATTACCATGTAGCATAAAAAATCATATGTCAGGAGCAGATAAAAGATAAGAGAAAAGGTCGGTACTCTAGAAGACATTCCTGGAAATATAAAATATAATAAGAATTTATTTATGGAACAAGATATACATTTACATTTATGCAGAAATCTAAAATATATTACCATATAACGCATCATCACACGTGTTACGTCACCAACCAGATAAAAATATTATATAGATATTTAAGGTAAATATTAATTAGCCATATCATCAGGTTAAATGCTCAAACTGGTACAAATAAACTTAATCAAATGTAGTTTATGATTGGGGCGACATACTGATATAAATAAATACTTCAAGACCTGAAAATATACGTCATCATATGATATTTTTCAAGGAATCGTACGTGTATGTGAACTGAAGACATGCAAAGCACAATGAAACAAGAATTCATACTTGTTTCGCAGTGGTCTCCAGTGTAGCCATCGACACAGGTGCAATTGTATTGATTCAATTCATCGGTGCAAATACCACCATTCTGACATGGGTTGCTGGCACAGTTGTCTGCGTCTAGAACATATTGAGCAGTTTTTATCATATATGTTATTTACGTATTATAGTACACATTTCCACACGTAGCATCATTGCCAATCCAATATTGAATTATTATACTCATATGTGTGTTACACATACATTGATACAAATGAATTGATGTAATGTAATTTTAACATCAACATAATAGACAATTCCGGTCTTCTAGAAGATAATGTTGGAAATATAATATAATTAGGTTTTTTGAAGGTTGGATACATATATATATATATATATATATATATATATATATATATATATATATATATATATATATATATATATATATATATATATATATATATATATATATATATATATATATATATATATATATATATATATATATATATATATATATATATATATATATATATATATATATACATATATATAGATTTACCAAAAAATAAAAAATATATTACCACATAACGCAACATCTGACTTGACACGTCATCAACCCTATATAAATATTTTTTTTTGGTGGTAAATATGTGCCATATCATCAAAATTAATGCCGCATCTGGTACATCTCATCTTAATCAAATGAAGTTATCATTTATGACTGAGGTGACATACTGATATCAATAAAAACTTGAAGGCCTGACAATATATGTCATCATATGATATTTTCCAAGGAATCGTACGTGTATGTGAACTGAAGACATGCGAAGTACAATGAAAAAATCACGAATACATACTTGTTTCGCAGTTGTCTCCAGTGTAGCCATCGACACAGGTGCAATTGTATTGATTCAATTCATCGGTGCAAGTACCGCCATTCTGACATGGGTTGCTGGCACAGTTGTCTGCGTCTAGAACATATTGAGCAGTTTTTATCATATATGTTATTTCCGTATGATAGTACACATTGCCACAGTTAGCATCATTGCGTATCCAATATTGAATTATTACACTGACACTAACTGGTTTGCTTTACAAACTTTTCAACCTAGAAAAGTGTTTCCATTATATCATGGAAGGAAACTTGCACGTTGTACGTCAAGTTATTTTGATATGTTGATGAATCCACACAGACATACGACATAACACTGCAAAGGGAAACAATTCGGGGGCAACGTAGCTACTGGGAACTAAACACTATAAAATCTATGTTAATTATTTGCTGTAGTTCAAATGCAATACGCACTAGATATATCGAATATACCAATCTTAGTTTAACTAGCTACAATACGTGTTTAAGCGGGATCACTTTATCCTTTCAAATGCGGGATGATCCGAACACTTTCTTCATGATCTTACCGGATATCTTGCATGCTGTCGAGGCGAGGGCGTCGGCCACGATTGTAAGACTGTTGAAGTTTGTAGCCAGGAAGTAGTTTTCATTGATCAATTGTGGATGGGACGCCATCTTACGCATCTCTTCCTCGTTGATGTTGCTTGTAACGCCGACGGTGTAGATGTGAATGCCGTCGTTGCGAGCGGCTTCGGCGGACGATATCGTATAATTATAATTATTCGAGCGGCCGTCAGTGACAATGATAGCAATATTCTGAATGTCAGGCCTGTCGCCGTTTTCGGGCATAAACTCAATCTTGTGAGTGATGGTGATGCCGGCGGCAGTGTTAGAGCCTCCGCCCAAGTACGCCATCTGTAGGATGGCATTCTTCAATGAGTTCTTGTCCGAGTACCTATTAAGATGGAAAACGATATCTGCGTCCGACGAGAACCTGACGGCTCCGATGCGCACCTGTCCCGTCTCAATCAACATGTCATCGACGATACGCACCATAAACTCAAGCAGATGATTCCAATTGTTGAGGCCAACACTTCCCGAGCTATCGACCACAAACACGATGTCGGCTCGGAAGTTGCTGCAATTGCCTACAAGAACAGTCGCATCCGTAAGTCAAAATCGATCTACAGTACACACAACGATGGGAAAAAAACTAACATAATACATGCGACGTACAATGAAATAAGCACGAATACGTACTTGTTTCGCAGTTGTCTCCAGTGTAGCCATCGACACAGGTGCAATTGTATTGATTCAATTCATCGGTGCAAGTACCACCATTCTGACATGGGTTGCTGGCACAGTTGTCTGCGTATAGAACATATTGAGCAGTTTTTATCATATATGTTATTTCCGTATTATAGAACACATTTCCACACGTAGCATCATTGTCAATCCAATATTGAATTATTATACTCATATGCGTGTTACACATACATTGATACAAATGAATTGATGTAATGTAATTTTAACATCAACATAATAGACAAGTTCGGTCCTCTAGAAGATAATGTTGGAAATATAATATAATTACGTTTTTGAAGGCTGAATACATATATATATATATATATATATACATATATTTATATATATATATGTATATATATATATATATATATATATATATATATATATATATATATATATATATATATATATATATATATATATATATATATATATATATATATATATATATATTATATATATATATATAGATTTACCAAAAAATCAAAAATATATTACCACATAAAGCAACATCTGACTTGACACGTCATCAACCCTATATAAATATTTTTTTTTGGTGGTAAATATGTGCCATATCATCAAAATTAATGCCGCATCTGGTATATCTCATCTTAATCAAATGAAGTTATCATTTATGACTGAGGTGACATACTGATATCAATAAAACCTTGAAGGCCTGACAATATATGTCATCATATGATATTTTCCAAGGAATCGTACGTGTATGTGAACTGAAGACATGCGAAGTACAATGAAAAAATCACGAATACATACTTGTTTCGCAGTTGTCTCCAGTGTAGCCATCGACACAGGTGCAATTGTATTGATTCAATTCATCGGTGCAAGTACCGCCATTCTGACATGGGTTGCTGGCACAGTTGTCTGCGTCTAGAACATATTGAGCAGTTTTTATCATATATGTTATTTCCGTATGATAGTACACATTGCCAGAGTTAGCATCATTGCGTATCCAATATTGAATTATTACACTGACACTAACTGGTTTGCTTTACAAACTTTTCAACTTAGAAAAGTGTTTCCATTATATCATGGAAGGAAACTTGCACGTTGTACGTCAAGTTATTTTGATATGTTGATGAATCCACACAGACATACGACATAACACTGCAAAGGGAAGCAATTCGGGGGCAACGTAGCTACTGCGATCTGAACACTATAAAATCTATGTTAATTATTTACTGTAGTTCAAATGCAATACGCACTGGATATATCGAATATACCAATCTTAGTTTAACTAGCTACAATACGTGTTTAAGCGGGATCACTTTATCCTTTCAAATGCGGGATGATCCGAACACTTTCTTCATGATCTTACCGGATATCTTGCATGCTGTCGAGGCGAGGGCGTCGGCCACGATTGTAAGACTGTTGAAGTTTGTAGCCAGGAAGTAGTTTTCATTGATCAATTGTGGATGGGACGCCATCTTACGCATCTCTTCCTCGTTGATGTTGCTTGTAACGCCGACGGTGTAGATGTGAATGCCGTCGTTGCGAGCGGCTTCGGCGGACGATATCGTATAATTATAATTATTCGAGCGGCCGTCAGTGACAATGATAGCAATATTCTGAATGTCAGGCCTGTCGCCGTTTTCGGGCATAAACTCAATCTTGTGAGTGATGGTGATGCCGGCGGCAGTGTTACTGCCTCCGCCCAAGTACGCCATCTGTAGGATGGCATTCTTCAATGAGTTCTTGTCCGAGTACCTATTAAGATGGAAAAAGATATCTGCCTCCGACGAGAACCTGACGGCTCCGATTCGCACCTGTCCCGTCTCAATCAACATGTCATCGACGATACGCACCATAAACTCAAGCAGATGATTCCAATTGTTGAGGCCAACACTTCCCGAGCTATCGACCACAAACACGATGTCGGCTCGGAAGTTGCTGCAATTGCCTACAAGAACAGTCGCATCCGTAAGTCAAAATCGACCTATAGTACACACAACGATGGGAAAAAAACTAACATAATACATGCGACGTACAATGCAATAAGCACGAATACGTACTTGTTTCGCAGTTGTCTCCAGTGTAGCCATCGACACAGGTGCAATTGTATTGATTCAATTCATCGGTGCAAGTACCACCATTCTGACATGGGTTGCTGGCACAGTTGTCTGCGTCTAGAACATATTGAGCAGTTTGTATCATATATGTTATTTCCGTATTATAGAACACATTTCCACACGTAGCATCATTGTCAATCCAATATTGAATTATTATACTCATATGCGTGTTACACATACATTGATACAAATGAATTGATGTAATGTAATTTTAACATCAACATAATAGACAAGTTCGGTCCTCTAGAAGATAATGTTGGAAATATAATATAATTACGTTTTTGAAGGCTGAATACATATATATATATATATATATATATATATATATATATATATATATATATACATATATTTATATATATATATATATATATATATATATATATATATATATATATATATATATATATATATATATATATATATATATATATATAGATTTACAAGAAAATAAAAAATATATTACCACATAACGCAACATCTGACTTGACACGTCATCAACCCTATATAAATATTTTTTTTTTGTGGTAAATATGTGTCATATAATTAAGATTGATGCATCAACTGGTACATCTCATCTAAATCAAATGTAGTTATCATTTATGACTGAGGTGACATACTGATATAAAAAAAACTTGAAGGCCTGACAAATATATGTCATCATATGATATTTTCCAAGGAATCGTACGTGTATGTGAACTGAAGACATGCGAAGTACAATGAAAAAATCACGAATGCATACTTGTTTCGCAGTTGTCTCCAGTGTAGCCATCGACACAGGTGCAATTGTATTGATTCAATTCATCGGTGCAAGTACCGCCATTCTGACATGGGTTGCTGGCACAGTTGTCTGCGTCTACAACATATTCAGCAGTTCTTTTCATATATGTTATTTCCGTATGATAGTACACATTGCCACACTTAACATCATTGCGTATACAATATTTAATTATTACAATGACACTAACTGGTGTGCTTTACAAACTTTTCAACCTAGAAAAGTGTTTCTATTATATCATGAAAGGAAACTTGCACGTTGTACGTCAAGTTATTTTGATATGTTGATGAATCCACACAGGCATACGAAATAACAATGCAAAGGGGAGCAATTCGGGGGCAACGTAGCTACTGGAAACTGAAAACTGTAAAATCTATGTTAATTATTTACTGTAGTTCAAATGCAATACGCACTAGATATATCGAATATACCAATCTTAGTTTAACTAGCTACAATACGTGTTTAAGCGGGATCACTTTATCCTTTCAAATGCGGGATGATCCGAACACTTTCTTCATGATCTTACCGGATATCTTGCATGCAGTCGAGGCGAGGGCGTCGGCCACGATTGTAAGACTGTTGAAGTTTGTAGCCAGGAAGTAGTTTTCATTGATCAATTGTGGATGGGACGCCATCTTACGCATCTCTTCCTCGTTGATGTTGCTTGTAACGCCGACGGTGTAGATGTGAATGCCGTCTTTGCGAGCGGCTTCGGCGGCCGATATCGTATAATTATAATTATTCGAGCGGCCGTCAGTGACAATGATAGCAATATTCTGAATGTCAGGCCTGTCGCCGTTTTCGGGCATGAACTCAATCTTGTGAGTGATGGTGATGCCGGCGGCAGTGTTAGTGCCTCCGCCCAAGTACGCCATCTGTAGGATGGCATTCTTCAATGAGTTCTTGTCCGAGTACCTATTAAGATGGAAAACGATATCTGCGTCCGACGAGAACCTGACGGCTCCGATTCGCACCTGTCCCGTCTCAATCAACATGTCATCGACGATACGCACCATAAATTCAAGCAGATGATTCCAATTGTTGAGGCCAACACTTCCGGAGCTATCGACCACAAACACGATGTCGGCTCGGAAGTTGCTGCAATTGCCTACAAGAACAGTCGCATCCGTAAGTCAAAATCGACCTATAGTACACACAATGATGGGAAAAAACTAACATAATACATGCGACGTACAATGAAATAAGCACGAATACATACTTGTTTCGCAGTTGTCTCCAGTGTAGCCATCGACACAGGTGCAATTGTATTGATTCAATTCATCGGTGCAAGTACCACCATTCTGACATGGGTTGCTGGCACAGTTGTCTGCGTCTAGAACATATTGAGCAGTTTTTATCATATATGTTATTTCCGTATTATAGAACACATTTCCACACGTAGCATCATTGCCAACCCAATATTGAATTATTATACTCATATGCGTGTTACACATACATTGATACAAATGAATTGATGTAATGTAATTTTAACATCAACATAATAGACAAGTCCGGTCCTCTAGAAGATAATGTTGGAAATATAATTTAATTAGGTTTTTGAAGGCTAAATACACAATATATATATATATATATATATATATATATATATATATATATATATATATATATATATATATATATATATATATATATATAGATTTTTACAAGAAAATAAAAAATATATTACCACATAACGCAACATCTGATTTGACACGTCATCAACCCTATATAAATATTTTTTTTTGTGGTAAATATGTGTCATATAATTAAGATTGATGCATCAACTGGTACATCTCATCTAAATCAAATGTAGTTATCATTTATAACTGAGGTGACATACTGATATAAAAAAAACTTGAAGGCCTGACAAATATATGTCATCATATGATATTTTCCAAGGAATCGTACGTGTATGTGAACTGAAGACATGCGAAGTACAATGAAAAAATCAAGAATGCATACTTGTTTCGCAGTTGTCTCCAGTGTAGCCATCGACACAGGTGCAATTGTATTGATTCAATTCATCGGTGCAAGTACCACCATTCTGACATGGGTTGCTGGCACAGTTGTCTGCGTCTAGAACATATTGAGCAGTTTTTATCATATATGTTATTTCCGTATTATAGAACACATTTCCACACGTAGCATCATTGCCAATCCAATATTGAATTATTATACTCATATGCGTGTTAAACATACATTGATACAAATGAATTGATGTAATGTAATTTTAACATCAACATAATAGACAAGTCCGGTCCTCTAGAAGATAATGTTGGAAATATAATTTAATTAGGTTTTTGAAGGCTGAATACATATATATATATATATATATATATATATATATATATATATATATATATATATATATATATATATATATATACATATATATATATATATATATATATAGATTTACAAGAAAATCAAAAATATATTAACACATAAGGCAACATCTGATTTGACACGTCATCAACCCTATATAAATATTTTTTTTAGTAAATATGTGTCATATCATCAAAATTGATGCCTCAACTGGTACATTTCATCTTAATCAAATGTAGTTATCAATTATGACTGAGGTGACATACTGATATAAAAAAAACTTGAAGGCCTGACAATATATGTCATCATATGATATTTTCCAAGGAATCGTACGTGTATGTGAATTGAAGACATGCGAAGTACAATGAAAAAATCACGAATACATACTTGTTTCGCAGTTGTCTCCAGTGTAGCCATCGACACAGGTGCAATTGTATTGATTCAATTCATCGGTGCAAGTACCGCCATTCTGACATGGGTTGCTGGCACAGTTGTCTGCGTCTAGAACATATTGAGCAGTTTTTATCATATATGTTATTTCCGTATGATAGTACACTTTGCCACACTTAGCATCATTGCATATCCAATATTTAATTATTACATTGACAATAAATGGTTTGCTTTACAAATTTTTCAACCTAGAAAAGTGTTTCTATTATATCATTGAAGGAAACTTGCACGTTGTACGTCAAGTTATTTTGATATGTTGATGAATCCACACAGGCATACGAAATAACAATGCAAAGGGAAGCAATTCGGGGGCAACGTAGCTACTGGGAACTAAACACTATAAAATCTATGTTAATTATTTGCTGTAGTTCAAATGCAATACGCACTAGATATATCGAATATACCAATCTTAGTTTAACTAGCTACAATACGTGTTTAAGCGGGATCACTTTATCCTTTCAAATGCGGGATGATCCGAAAACTTTCTTCATGATCTTACCGGATATCTTGCATGCAGTCGAGGCGAGGGCGTCGGCCACGATTGTAAGACTGTTGAAGTTTGTAGCCAGGAAGTAGTTTTCATTGATCAATTGTGGATGGGACGCCATCTTACGCATCTCTTCCTCGTTGATGTTGCTTGTAACGCCGACGGTGTAGATGTGAATGCCGTCTTTGCGAGCGGCTTCTGCGGCCGATATCGTATAATTATAATTATTCGAGCGGCCGTCAGTGACAATGATAGCAATATTCTGAATGTCAGGCCTGTCGCCGTTTTCGGGCATGAACTCAATCATGTGAGTGATGGTGATGCCGGCGGCAGTGTTAGTGCCTCCGCCCAAGTACGCCATCTGTAGGATGGCATTCTTCAATGAGTTCTTGTCCGAGTACCTATTAAGATGGAAAACGATATCTGCGTCCGACGAGAACCTGACGGCTCCGATTCGCACCTGTCCCGTCTCAATCAACATGTCATCGACGATACGCACCATAAATTCAAGCAGATGATTCCAATTGTTGAGGCCAACACTTCCGGAGCTATCGACCACAAACACGATGTCGGCTCGGAAGTTGCTGCAATTGCCTACAAGAACAGTCGCATCCGTAAGTCAAAATCGACCTATAGTACACACAATGATGGGAAAAAACTAACATAATACATGCGACGTACAATGAAATAAGCACGAATACATACTTGTTTCGCAGTTGTCTCCAGTGTAGCCATCGACACAGGTGCAATTGTATTGATTCAATTCATCGGTGCAAGTACCACCATTCTGACATGGGTTGCTGGCACAGTTGTCTGCGTCTAGAACATATTGAGCAGTTTTTATCATATATGTTATTTCCGTATTATAGAACACATTTCCACACGTAGCATCATTGCCAACCCAATATTGAATTATTATACTCATATGCGTGTTACACATACATTGATACAAATGAATTGATGTAATGTAATTTTAACATCAACATAATAGACAAGTCCGGTCCTCTAGAAGATAATGTTGGAAATATAACTTAATTAGGTTTTTGAAGGCTAAATACATATATATATATATATATATATATATATATATATATATATATATATATATATATATATATATATATATATATATATATATATATATAGATTTACAAGAAAATAAAAAATATATTACCACATAACGCAACATCTGATTTGACACGTCATCAACCCTATATAAATATTTGTTTTTGTGGTAAATATGTGTCATATAATTAAGATTGATGCATCAACTGGTACATCTCATCTAAATCAAATGTAGTTATCATTTATAACTGAGGTGACATACTGATATAAAAAAAACTTGAAGGCCTGACAAATATATGTCATCATATGATATTTTCCAAGGAATCGTACGTGTATGTGAACTGAAGACATGCGAAGTACAATGAAAAAATCACGAATGCATACTTGTTTCGCAGTTGTCTCCAGTGTAGCCATCGACACAGGTGCAATTGTATTGATTCAATTCATCGGTGCAAGTACCACCATTCTGACATGGGTTGCTGGCACAGTTGTCTGCGTCTAGAACATATTGAGCAGTTTTTATCATATATGTTATTTCCGTATTATAGAACACATTTCCACACGTAGCATCATTGCCAATCCAATATTGAATTATTATACTCATATGCGTGTTAAACATACATTGATACAAATGAATTGATGTAATGTAATTTTAACATCAACATAATAGGCAAGTCCGGTCCTCTAGAAGATAATGTTGGAAATATAATTTAATTAGGTTTTTGAAGGCTGAATACATATATATATATATATATATATATATATATTTATATATATATATATATATATATATATATATATATATATATATATATATATATATATATATATATATATATATACATATATATATATATATATATATATATATAGATTTACAAGAAAATCAAAAATATATTACCACATAACGCAACATCTGATTTGACACGTCATCAACCCTATATAAATATTTTTTTAGTAAATATGTGTCATATCATCAAAATTGATGCCTCAACTGGTACATTTCATCTTAATCAAATGTAGTTATCAATTATGACTGAGGTGACATACTGATATAAAAAAACTTGAAGGCCTGACAATATATGTCATCATATGATATTTTCCAAGGAATCGTACGTGTATGTGAATTGAAGACATGCGAAGTACAATGAAAAAATCACGAATACATACTTGTTTCGCAGTTGTCTCCAGTGTAGCCATCGACACAGGTGCAATTGTATTGATTCAATTCATCGGTGCAAGTACCGCCATTCTGACATGGGTTGCTGGCACAGTTGTCTGCGTCTAGAACATATTGAGCAGTTTTTATCATATATGTTATTTCCGTATGATAGTACACTTTGCCACACTTAGCATCATTGCATATCCAATATTTAATTATTACATTGACAATAAATGGTTTGCTTTACAAATTTTTCAACCTAGAAAAGTGTTTCTATTATATCATTGAAGGAAACTTGCACGTTGTACGTCAAGTTATTTTGATATGTTGATGAATCCACACAGGCATACGAAATAACAATGCAAAGGGAAGCAATTCGGGGGCAACGTAGCTACTGGGAACTAAACACTATAAAATCTATGTTAATTATTTGCTGTAGTTCAAATGCAATACGCACTAGATATATCGAATATACCAATCTTAGTTTAACTAGCTACAATACGTGTTTAAGCGGGATCACTTTATCCTTTCAAATGCGGGATGATCCGAAAACTTTCTTCATGATCTTACCGGATATCTTGCATGCAGTCGAGGCGAGGGCGTCGGCCACGATTGTAAGACTGTTGAAGTTTGTAGCCAGGAAGTAGTTTTCATTGATCAATTGTGGATGGGACGCCATCTTACGCATCTCTTCCTCGTTGATGTTGCTTGTAACGCCGACGGTGTAGATGTGAATGCCGTCTTTGCGAGCGGCTTCGGCGGCCGATATCGTATAATTATAATTATTCGAGCGGCCGTCAGTGACAATGATAGCAATATTCTGAATGTCAGGCCTGTCGCCGTTTTCGGGCATGAACTCAATCTTGTGAGTGATGGTGATGCCGGCGGCAGTGTTAGTGCCTCCGCCCAAGTACGCCATCTGTAGGATGGCATTCTTCAATAAGTTCTTGTCCGAGTACCTATTAAGATGGAAAACGATATCTGCGTCCGACGAGAACCTGACGGCTCCGATTCGCACCTGTCCCGTCTCAATCAACAAGTCATCGACGATACGCACCATAAATTCAAGCAGATGATTCCAATTGTTGAGGCCAACACTTCCGGAGCTATCGACCACAAACACGATGTCGGCTCGGAAGTTGCTGCAATTGCCTACAAGAACAGTCGCATCCGTAAGTCAAAATCGATCTATAGTACACACAATGATGGGAAAAACTAACATAATACATGCGACGTACAATGAAATAAGCACGAATACATACTTGTTTCGCAGTTGTCTCCAGTGTAGCCATCGACACAGGTGCAATTGTATTGATTCAATTCATCGGTGCAAGTACCACCATTCTGACATGGGTTGCTGGCACAGTTGTCTGCGTCTAGAACATATTGAGCAGTTTTTATCATATATGTTATTTCCGTATTGTAGAACACATTTCCACACGTAGCATCATTGCCAATCCAATATTGAATTATTATACTCATATGCGTGTGACACATACATTGATACAAATGAATTGATGTAATGTAATTTTAACATCAACATAATAGACAAGTCCGGTCCTCTAGAAGATAATGTTGGAAATATAATATAATTAGTTTTTTAAGGCTGAATACATACATATATATATATATATATATATATATATATATATATATATATATATATATATATATATATATATATATATATATATATATAGATTTACAAGAAAATCAAAAATATATTACCACATAACGCAACATCTGATTTGACACGTCATCAACCCTATATAAATATTTTTTTAGTAAATATGTGTCATATCATCAAGATTGATGCCTCAACTGGTACATTTCATCTTAATCAAATGTAGTTATCAATTATGACTGAGGTGACATACTGATATAAAAAAACTTGAAGGCCTGACAATATATGTCATCATATGATATTTTCCAAGGAATCGTACGTGTATGTGAATTGAAGACATGCGAAGTACAATGAAAAAATCACGAATACATACTTGTTTCGCAGTTGTCTCCAGTGTATCCATCGACACAGGTGCAATTGTATTGATTCAATTCATCGGTGCAAGTACCGCCATTCTGACATGGGTTGCTGGCACAGTTGTCTGCGTCTAGAACATATTGAGCAGTTTTTATCATATATGTTATTTCCGTATGATAGTACACTTTGCCACACTTAGCATCATTGCATATCCAATATTTAATTATTACATTGACAATAACTGGTTTGCTTTACAAACTTTTCAACCTAGAAAAGTGTTTCTATTATAAAATGGAAGGAAACTTTCACGTTGTACGTCAAGTTATTTTGATATGTTGATGAATCCACACAGGCATACGAAATAACAATGCAAAGGGAAGCAATTCGGGGCAACGTAGCTACTGGGAACTGAACACTATAAAATCTATGTTAATTATTTACTGTAGTTCAAATGCAATACGCATTAGATATATCGAATATACCAATCTTAGTTTAACTAGCTACAATACGTGTTTAAGCGGGATCACTTTATCCTTTCAAATGCGGGATGATCCGAACACTTTCTTCATGATCTTACCGGATATCTTGCATGCAGTCGAGGCGAGGGCGTCGGCCACGATTGTAAGACTGTTGAAGTTTGTAGCCAGGAAGTAGTTTTCATTGATCAATTGTGGATGGGACGCCATCTTACGCATCTCTTCCTCGTTGATGTTGCTTGTAACGCCGACGGTGTAGATGTGAATGCCGTCTTTGCGAGCGGCTTCGGCGGCCGATATCGTATAATTATAATTATTCGAGCGGCCGTCAGTGACAATGATAGCAATATTCTGAATGTCAGGCCTGTCGCCGTTTTCGGGCATGAACTCAATCTTGTGAGTGATGGTGATGCCGGCGGCAGTGTTAGTGCCTCCGCCCAAGTACGCCATCTGTAGGATGGCATTCTTCAATGAGTTCTTGTCCGAGTACCTATTAAGATGGAAAACGATATCTGCGTCCGACGAGAACCTGACGGCTCCCGATTCGCACCTGTCCCGTCTCAATCAACAAGTCATCGACGATACGCACCATAAATTCAAGCACATGATTCCAATTGTTGAGGCCAACACTTCCGGAGCTATCGACCACAAACACGATGTCGGCTCGGAAGTTGCTGCAATTGCCTACAAGAACAGTCGCATCCGTAAGTCAAAATCGATCTATAGTACACACAATGATGGGAAAAACTAACATAATACATGCGACGTACAATGAAATAAGCACGAATACATACTTGTTTCGCAGTTGTCTCCAGTGTAGCCATCGACACAGGTGCAATTGTATTGATTCAATTCATCGGTGCAAGTACCACCATTCTGACATGGGTTGCTGGCACAGTTGTCTGCGTCTAGAACATATTGAGCAGTTTTTATCATATATGTTATTTCCGTATTGTAGAACACATTTCCACACGTAGCATCATTGCCAATCCAATATTGAATTATTATATTCATATGCGTGTGACACATACATTGATACAAATGAATTGATGTAATGTAATTTTAACATCAACATAATAGACAAGTCCGGTCCTCTAGAAGATAATGTTGGAAATATAATATAATTAGGTTTTTGAAGGCTGAATACATATATATATATATATATATATATATATATATATATATATATATATATAGATTTACAAGAAAATCACAAATATATTACCACATAACGCAACATCTGATTTGACACGTCATCAACCCTATATAAATATTTTTTTAGTAAATATGTGTCATATCTTCAAGATTGATGCCTCAACTGGTACATTTCATCTTAATCAAATGTAGTTATCAATTATGACTGAGGTGACATACTGATATAAAAAAACTTGAAGGCCTGACAATATATGTCATCATATGATATTTTCCAAGGAATCGTACGTGTATGTGAATTGAAGACATGCGAAGTACAATGAAAAAATCACGAATACATACTTGTTTCGCAGTTGTCTCCAGTGTAGCCATCGACACAGGTGCAATTGTATTGATTCAATTCATCGGTGCAAGTACCGCCATTCTGACATGGGTTGCTGGCACAGTTGTCTGCGTCTAGAACATATTGAGCAGTTTTTATCATATATGTTATTTCCGTATGATAGTACACTTTGCCACACTTAGCATCATTGCATATCCAATATTTAATTATTACATTGACAATAACTGGTTTGCTTTACAAACTTTTCAACCTAGAAAAGTGTTTCTATTATATCATGGAAGGAAACTTGCACGTTGTACGTCAAGTTATTTTGATATGTTGATGAATCCACACAGGCATACGAAATAACAATGCAAAGGGAAGCAATTCGGGGGCAACATAGCTACTGGGAACTGAACACTATAAAATCTATGTTAATTATTTACTGTAGTTCAAATGCAATACGCACTAGATATATCGAATATACCAATCTTAGTTTAACTAGCTACAATACGTGTTTAAGCGGGATCACTTTATCCTTTCAAATGCGGGATGATCCGAACACTTTCTTCATGATCTTACCGGATATCTTGCATGCAGTCGAGGCGAGGGCGTCGGCCACGATTGTAAGACTGTTGAAGTTTGTAGCCAGGAAGTAGTTTTCATTGATCAATTGTGGATGGGACGCCATCTTACGCATCTCTTCCTCGTTGATGTTGCTTGTAACGCCGACGGTGTAGATGTGAATGCCGTCTTTGCGAGCGGCTTCGGCGGCCGATATCGTATAATTATAATTATTCGAGCGGCCGTCAGTGACAATGATAACAATATTCTGAATGTCAGGCCTGTCGCCGTTTTCGGGCATGAACTCAATCTTGTGAGTGATGGTGATGCCGGCGGCAGTGTTAGTGCCTCCGCCCAAGTACGCCATCTGTAGGATGGCATTCTTCAATGAGTTCTTGTCCGAGTACCTATTAAGATGGAAAACGATATCTGCGTCCGACGAGAACCTGACGGCTCCGATTCGCACCTGTCCCGTCTCAATCAACAAGTCATCGACGATACGCACCATAAATTCAAGCAGATGATTCCAATTGTTGAGGCCAACACTTCCGGAGCTATCGACCACAAACACGATGTCGGCTCGGAAGTTGCTGCAATTGCCTACAAGAACAGTCGCATCCGTAAGTCAAAATCGATCTATAGTACACACAATGATGGGAAAAAACTAACATAATACATGCGACGTACAATGAAATAAGCACGAATACATACTTGTTTCGCAGTTGTCTCCAGTGTAGCCATCGACACAGGTGCAATTGTATTGATTCAATTCATCGGTGCAAGTACCACCATTCTGACATGGGTTGCTGGCACAGTTGTCTGCGTCTAGAACATATTGAGCAGTTTTTATCATATATGTTATTTCCGTATTGTAGAACACATTTCCACACGTAGCATCATTGCCAATCCAATATTGAATTATTATACTCATATGCGTGTTACACATACATTGATACAAATGAATTGATGTAATGTAATTTTAACATCAACATAATAGACAAGTCCGGTCCTCTAGAAGATAATGTTGGAAATATAATATAATTAGGTTTTTGAAGGCTGAATACATATATATATATATATATATATATATATATATATATATATATAGATTTACAAGAAAATCACAAATATATTACCACATAACGCAACATCTGATTTGACACGTCATCAACCCTATATAAATATTTTTTTTTAGTAAATATGTGTCATATCTTCAAGATTGATGCCTCAACTGGTACATTTCATCTTAATCAAATGTAGTTATCAATTATGACTGAGGTGACATACTGATATAAAAAAAACTTGAAGGCCTGACAATATATGTCATCATATGATATTTTCCAAGGAATCGTACGTGTATGTGAATTGAAGACATGCGAAGTACAATGAAAAAATCACGAATACATACTTGTTTCGCAGTTGTCTCCAGTGTAGCCATCGACACAGGTGCAATTGTATTGATTCAATTCATCGGTGCAAGTACCACCATTCTGACATGGGTTGCTGGCACAGTTGTCTGCGTCTAGAACATATTGAGCAGTTTTTATCATATATGTTATTTCCGTATTGTAGAACACATTTCCACACGTAGCATCATTGCCAATCCAATATTGAATTATTATATTCATATGCGTGTGACACATACATTGATACAAATGAATTGATGTAATGTAATTTTAACATCAACATAATAGACAAGTCCGGTCCTCTAGAAGATAATGTTGGAAATATAATATAATTAGGTTTTTGAAGGCTGAATACATATATATATATATATATATATATATATATATATATATAGATTTACAAGAAAATCACAAATATATTACCACATAACGCAACATCTGATTTGACACGTCATCAACCCTATATAAATATTTTTTTTTAGTAAATATGTGTCATATCTTCAAGATTGATGCCTCAACTGGTACATTTCATCTTAATCAAATGTAGTTATCAATTATGACTGAGGTGACATACTGATATAAAAAAAACTTGAAGGCCTGACAATATATGTCATCATATGATATTTTCCAAGGAATCGTACGTGTATGTGAATTGAAGACATGCGAAGTACAATGAAAAAATCACGAATACATACTTGTTTCGCAGTTGTCTCCAGTGTAGCCATCGACACAGGTGCAATTGTATTGATTCAATTCATCGGTGCAAGTACCGCCATTCTGACATGGGTTGCTGGCACAGTTGTCTGCGTCTAGAACATATTGAGCAGTTTTTATCATATATGTTATTTCCGTATGATAGTACACTTTGCCACACTTAGCATCATTGCATATCCAATATTTAATTATTACATTGACAATAACTGGTTTGCTTTACAAACTTTTCAACCTAGAAAAGTGTTTCTATTATATCATGGAAGGAAACTTGCACGTTGTACGTCAAGTTATTTTGATATGTTGATGAATCCACACAGGCATACGAAATAACAATGCAAAGGGAAGCAATTCGGGGGCAACATAGCTACTGGGAACTGAACACTATAAAATCTATGTTAATTATTTACTGTAGTTCAAATGCAATACGCACTAGATATATCGAATATACCAATCTTAGTTTAACTAGCTACAATACGTGTTTAAGCGGGATCACTTTATCCTTTCAAATGCGGGATGATCCGAACACTTTCTTCATGATCTTACCGGATATCTTGCATGCAGTCGAGGCGAGGGCGTCGGCCACGATTGTAAGACTGTTGAAGTTTGTAGCCAGGAAGTAGTTTTCATTGATCAATTGTGGATGGGACGCCATCTTACGCATCTCTTCCTCGTTGATGTTGCTTGTAACGCCGACGGTGTAGATGTGAATGCCGTCTTTGCGAGCGGCTTCGGCGGCCGATATCGTATAATTATAATTATTCGAGCGGCCGTCAGTGACAATGATAGCAATATTCTGAATGTCAGGCCTGTCGCCGTTTTCGGGCATGAACTCAATCTTGTGAGTGATGGTGATGCCGGCGGCAGTGTTAGTGCCTCCGCCCAAGTACGCCATCTGTAGGATGGCATTCTTCAATGAGTTCTTGTCCGAGTACCTATTAAGATGGAAAACGATATCTGCGTCCGACGAGAACCTGACGGCTCCGATTCGCACCTGTCCCGTCTCAATCAACAAGTCATCGACGATACGCACCATAAATTCAAGCAGATGATTCCAATTGTTGAGGCCAACACTTCCGGAGCTATCGACCACAAACACGATGTCGGCTCGGAAGTTGCTGCAATTGCCTACAAGAACAGTCGCATCCGTAAGTCAAAATCGATCTATAGTACACACAATGATGGGAAAAACTAACATAATACATGCGACGTACAATGAAATAAGCACGAATACATACTTGTTTCGCAGTTGTCTCCAGTGTAGCCATCGACACAGGTGCAATTGTATTGATTCAATTCATCGGTGCAAGTACCACCATTCTGACATGGGTTGCTGGCACAGTTGTCTGCGTCTAGAACATATTGAGCAGTTTTTATCATATATGTTATTTCCGTATTGTAGAACACATTTCCACACGTAGCATCATTGCCAATCCAATATTGAATTATTATATTCATATGCGTGTTACACATACATTGATACAAATGAATTGATGTAATGTAATTTTAACATCAACATAATAGACAAGTCCGGTCCTCTAGAAGATAATGTTGGAAATATAATATAATTAGGTTTTTGAAGGCTGAATACATATATATATATATATATATATATATATATATATATATATATATATATAGATTTACAAGAAAATCACAAATATATTACCACATAACGCAACATCTGATTTGACACGTCATCAACCCTATATAAATATTTTTTTTTAGTAAATATGTGTCATATCTTCAAGATTGATGCCTCAACGGGTACATTTCATCTTAATCAAATGTAGTTATCAATTATGACTGAGGTGACATACTGATATAAAAAAAACTTGAAGGCCTGACAATATATGTCATCATATGATATTTTCCAAGGAATCGTACGTGTATGTGAATTGAAGACATGCGAAGTACAATGAAAAAATCACGAATACATACTTGTTTCGCAGTTGTCTCCAGTGTAGCCATCGACACAGGTGCAATTGTATTGATTCAATTCATCGGTGCAAGTACCGCCATTCTGACATGGGTTGCTTGCACAGTTGTCTGCGTCTAGAACATATTGAGCAGTTTTTATCATATATGTTATTTCCGTATGATAGTACACTTTGCCACACTTAGCATCATTGCATATCCAATATTTAATTATTACATTGACAATAACTGGTTTGCTTTACAAACTTTTCAACCTAGAAAAGTGTTTCTATTATATCATGGAAGGAAACTTGCACGTTGTACGTCAAGTTATTTTGATATGTTGATGAATCCACACAGGCATACGAAATAACAATGCAAAGCGAAGCAATTCGGGGGCAACGTAGCTACTGGGAACTGAACACTATAAAATCTATGTTAATTATTTACTGTAGTTCAAATGCAATACGCACTAGATATATCGAATATACCAATCTTAGTTTAACTAGCTACAATACGTGTTTAAGCGGGATCACTTTATCCTTTCAAATGCGGGATGATCCGAAAACTTTCTTCATGATCTTACCGGATATCTTGCATGCAGTCGAGGCGAGGGCGTCGGCCACGATTGTAAGACTGTTGAAGTTTGTAGCCAGGAAGTAGTTTTCATTGATCAATTGTGGATGGGACGCCATCTTACGCATCTCTTCCTCGTTGATGTTGCTTGTAACGCCGACGGTGTAGATGTGAATGCCGTCTTTGCGAGCGGCTTCGGCGGCCGATATCGTATAATTATAATTATTCGAGCGGCCGTCAGTGACAATGATAGCAATATTCTGAATGTCAGGCCTGTCGCCGTTTTCGGGCATGAACTCAATCTTGTGAGTGATGGTGATGCCGGCGGCAGTGTTAGTGCCTCCGCCAAGTACGCCATCTGTAGGATGGCATTCTTCAATGAGTTCTTGTCCGAGTACCTATTAAGATGGAAAACGATATCTGCGTCCGACGAGAACCTGACGGCTCCGATTCGCACCTGTCCCGTCTCAATCAACAAGTCATCGACGATACGCACCATAAATTCAAGCAGATGATTCCAATTGTTGAGGCCAACACTTCCGGAGCTATCGACCACAAACACGATGTCGGCTCGGAAGTTGCTGCAATTGCCTACAAGAACAGTCGCATCCGTAAGTCAAAATCGATCTATAGTACACACAATGATGGGAAAAAACTAACATAATACATGCGACGTACAATGAAATAAGCACGAATACATACTTGTTTCGCAGTTGTCTCCAGTGTAGCCATCGACACAGGTGCAATTGTATTGATTCAATTCATCGGTGCAAGTACCACCATTCTGACATGGGTTGCTGGCACAGTTGTCTGCGTCTAGAACATATATTTAAACAGTTTTTATCATATATGTTATTTCCGTATTATAGAACACATTTCCACACGTAGCATCATTGCCAATCCAATATTGAATTATTATACTCATATGCGTGTTACACATACATTGATACAAATGAATTGATGTAATGTAATTTTAACATCAACATAATAGACAAGTCCGGTCCTCTAGAAGATAATGTTGGAAATATAATATAATTAGGTTTTTGAAGGCTGAATACATATATATATATATATATATATATATATATATATATATATATATATATATATATATATATATATATATATATATATATATATATATATATATATATATATATATATATATATATATATAGATTTACAAGAAAATCAAAATATATTACCACATAACGCAACTTTGACACGTCATCAACCCTATATAAATATTTTTTTAGTAAATATGTGTCATATCATCAAGATTGATTCTCAACTGGTACATTTCATCTTAATCAAATGTAGTTATCAATTATGACTGAGGTGACATACTGATATAAAAACTTGAAGGCCTGACAATATATGTCATCATATGATATTTTCCAAGGAATCGTACGTGTATGTGAATTGAAGACATGCGAAGTACAATGAAAAAATCACGAATACATACTTGTTTCGCAGTTGTCTCCAGTGTAGCCATCGACACAGGTGCAATTGTATTGATTCAATTCATCGGTGCAAGTACCGCCATTCTGACATGGGTTGCTGGCACAGTTGTCTGCGTCTAGAACATATTGAGCAGTTTTTATCATATATGTTATTTCCGTATGATAGTACACTTTGCCACACTTAGCATCATTGCATATCCAATATTTAATTATTACATTGACAATAACTGGTTTGCTTTACAAACTTTTCAACCTAGAAAAGTGTTTCTATTATCTCATGGAAGGAAACTTGCACGTTGTACGTCAAGTTATTTTGATATGTTGATGAATCCACACAGGCATACGAAATAACAATGCAAAGGGAAGCAATTCGGGGCAACGTAGCTACTGGGAACTGAACACTATAAAATCTATTTTAATTATTTACTGTAGTTCAAATGCAATACGCACTAGATATATCGAATATACCAATCTTAGTTTAACTAGCTACAATACGTGTTTAAGCGGGATCACTTTATCCTTTCAAATGCGGGATGATCCGAACACTTTCTTCATGATCTTACCGGATATCTTGCATGCAGTCGAGGCGAGGGCGTCGGCCACGATTGTAAGACTGTTGAAGTTTGTAGCCAGGAAGTAGTTTTCATTGATCAATTGTGGATGGGACGCCATCTTACGCATCTCTTCCTCGTTGATGTTGCTTGTAACGCCGACGGTGTAGATGTGAATGCCGTCTTTGCGAGCGGCTTCGGCGGCCGATATCGTATAATTATAATTATTCGAGCGGCCGTCAGTGACAATGATAGCAATATTCTGAATGTCAGGCCTGTCGCCGTTTTCGGGCATGAACTCAATCTTGTGAGTGATGGTGATGCCGGCGGCAGTGTTAGTGCCTCCGCCCAAGTACGCCATCTGTAGGATGGAATTCTTCAATAAGTTCTTGTCCGAGTACCTATTAAGATGGAAAACGATATCTGCGTCCGACGAGAACCTGACGGCTCCGATTCGCACCTGTCCCGTCTCAATCAACAAGTCATCGACGATACGCACCATAAATTCAAGCAGATGATTCCAATTGTTGAGGCCAACACTTCCGGAGCTATCGACCACAAACACGATGTCGGCTCGGAAGTTGCTGCAATTGCCTACAAGAACAGTCGCATCCGTAAGTCAAAATCGATCTATAGTACACACAATGATGGGAAAAACTAACATAATACATGCGACGTACAATGAAATAAGCACGAATACATACTTGTTTCGCAGTTGTCTCCAGTGTAGCCATCGACACAGGTGCAATTGTATTGATTCAATTCATCGGTGCAAGTACCACCATTCTGACATGGGTTGCTGGCACAGTTGTCTGCGTCTAGAACATATTGAGCAGTTTTTATCATATATGTTATTTCCGTATTGTAGAACACATTTCCACACGTAGCATCATTGCCAATCCAATATTGAATTATTATACTCATATGCGTGTGACACATACATTGATACAAATGAATTGATGTAATGTAATTTTAACATCAACATAATAGACAAGTCCGGTCCTCTAGAAGATAATGTTGGAAATATAACTTAATTAGGTTTTTGAAGGCTAAATACATACATATATATATATATATATATATATATATATATATATATATATATATATATATATATATATATATATATATATATATATAGATTTACAAGAAAATAAAAATATATTACCACATAACGCAACATCTGATTTGACACGTCATCAACCCTATATAAATATTTGTTTTTGTGGTAAATATGTGTCATATAATTAAGATTGATGCATCAACTGGTACATCTCATCTAAATCAAATGTAGTTATCATTTATAACTGAGGTGACATACTGATATAAAAAAAACTTGAAGGCCTGACAAATATATGTCATCATATGATATTTTCCAAGGAATCGTACGTGTATGTGAACTGAAGACATGCGAAGTACAATGAAAAAATCACGAATGCATACTTGTTTCGCAGTTGTCTCCAGTGTAGCCATCGACACAGGTGCAATTGTATTGATTCAATTCATCGGTGCAAGTACCACCATTCTGACATGGGTTGCTGGCACAGTTGTCTGCGTCTAGAACATATTGAGCAGTTTTTATCATATATGTTATTTCCGTATTATAGAACACATTTCCACACGTAGCATCATTGCCAATCATATATTGAATTATTATACTCATATGCGTGTTAAACATACATTGATACAAATGAATTGATGTAATGTAATTTTAACATCAACATAATAGGCAAGTCCGGTCCTCTAGAAGATAATGTTGGAAATATAATTTAATTAGGTTTTTGAAGGCTGAATACATATATATATATATATATATATATATATATATATATATATATATATTTATATATATATATATATATATATATATATATATATATATATATATATATATATATATATATATATATATATATATATATACATATATATATATATATATATATATATATATATATAGATTTACAAGAAAATCAAAAATATATTACCACATAACGCAACATCTGATTTGACACGTCATCAACCCTATATAAATATTTTTTTTAGTAAATATGTGTCATATCATCAAAATTGATGCCTCAACTGGTACATTTCATCTTAATCAAATGTAGTTATCAATTATGACTGAGGTGACATACTGATATAAAAAAAACTTGAAGGCCTGACAATATATGTCATCATATGATATTTTCCAAGGAATCGTACGTGTATGTGAATTGAAGACATGCGAAGTACAATGAAAAAATCACGAATACATACTTGTTTCGCAGTTGTCTCCAGTGTAGCCATCGACACAGGTGCAATTGTATTGATTCAATTCATCGGTGCAAGTACCGCCATTCTGACATGGGTTGCTGGCACAGTTGTCTGCGTCTAGAACATATTGAGCAGTTTTTATCATATATGTTATTTCCGTATGATAGTACACTTTGCCACACTTAGCATCATTGCATATCCAATATTTAATTATTACATTGACAATAAATGGTTTGCTTTACAAATTTTTCAACCTAGAAAAGTGTTTCTATTATATCATTGAAGGAAACTTGCACGTTGTACGTCAAGTTATTTTGATATGTTGATGAATCCACACAGGCATACGAAATAACAATGCAAAGGGAAGCAATTCGGGGGCAACGTAGCTACTGGGAACTAAACACTATAAAATCTATGTTAATTATTTGCTGTAGTTCAAATGCAATACGCACTAGATATATCGAATATACCAATCTTAGTTTAACTAGCTACAATACGTGTTTAAGCGGGATCACTTTATCCTTTCAAATGCGGGATGATCCGAAAACTTTCTTCATGATCTTACCGGATATCTTGCATGCAGTCGAGGCGAGGGCGTCGGCCACGATTGTAAGACTGTTGAAGTTTGTAGCCAGGAAGTAGTTTTCATTGATCAATTGTGGATGGGACGCCATCTTACGCATCTCTTCCTCGTTGATGTTGCTTGTAACGCCGACGGTGTAGATGTGAATGCCGTCTTTGCGAGCGGCTTCTGCGGCCGATATCGTATAATTATAATTATTCGAGCGGCCGTCAGTGACAATGATAGCAATATTCTGAATGTCAGGCCTGTCGCCGTTTTCGGGCATGAACTCAATCTTGTGAGTGATGGTGATGCCGGCGGCAGTGTTAGTGCCTCCGCCCAAGTACGCCATCTGTAGGATGGCATTCTTCAATGAGTTCTTGTCCGAGTACATATTAAGATGGAAAACGATATCTGCGTCCGACGAGAACCTGACGGCTCCGATGCGCACCTGTCCCGTCTCAATCAACATGTCATCGACGATACGCACCATAAATTCAAGCAGATGATTCCAATTGTTGAGGCCAACACTTCCGGAGCTATCGACCACAAACACGATGTCGGCTCGGAAGTTGCTGCAATTGCCTACAAGAACAGTCGCATCCGTAAGTCAAAATCGACCTATAGTACACACAATGATGGGAAAAAACTAACATAATACATGCGACGTACAATGAAATAAGCACGAATACATACTTGTTTGGCAGTTGTCTCCAGTGTAGCCATCGACACAGGTGCAATTGTATTGATTCAATTCATCGGTGCAAGTACCACCATTCTGACATGGGTTGCTGGCACAGTTGTCTGCGTCTAGAACATATTGAGCAGTTTTTATCATATATGTTATTTCCGTATTATAGAACACATTTCCACACGTAGCATCATTGCCAATCCAATATTGAATTATTATACTCATATGCGTTTTACACATACATTGATACAAATGAATTGATGTAATGTTATTTTAACATCAACATAATAGACAAGTCCGGTCCTCTAGAAGATAATGTTGGAAATATAATATAATTAGGTTTTTGAAGGCTGAATACATATATATATATATATATATATATATATATATATATATATATATATATATATATATATATATATATATATATATATATATATATATATATATATATATATATATAGATTTACAAGAAAATCAAAAATATATTACCACATAAAGCAACATCTGATTTGACAAGTCATCAACCCTATATAAATATTTTTTTTTAGTAAATATGTATCATATCATCAAGATTGATGCATCAACTGGTACATTTCATCTTAATCAAATGTAGTTATCAATTATGACTGACGTGACATACTGATATAAAAAAAACTTGAAGGCCTGACAATATATGTCATCATATGATATTTTCCAAGGAATCGTACGTGTTTGTGAATTGAAGACATGCGAAGTACAATGAAAAAATCACGAATACATACTTGTTTCGCAGTTGTCTCCAGTGTAGCCATCGACACAGGTGCAATTGTATTGATTCAATTCATCGGTGCAAGTACCGCCATTCTGACATGGGTTGCTGGCACAGTTGTCTGCGTCTAGAACATATTGAGCAGTTTTTATCATATATGTTATTTCCGTATGATAGTACACTTTGCCATACTTAGCATCATTGCATATCCAATATTTAATTATTACATTGACAATAACTGGTTTGCTTTACAAACTTTTCAACCTAGAAAAGTGTTTCTATTATATCATGGAAGGAAACTTGCACGTTGTACGTCAAGTTATTTTGATATGTTGATGAATCCACACAGGCATACGAAATAACAATGCAAAGCGAAGCAATTCGGGGGCAACGTAGCTACTGGGAACTGAACACTATAAAATCTATGTTAATTATTTACTGTAGTTCAAATGCAATACGCACTAGATATATCGAATATACCAATCTTAGTTTAACTAGCTACAATACGTGTTTAAGCGGGATCACTTTATCCTTTCAAATGCGGGATGATCCGAAAACTTTCTTCATGATCTTACCGGATATCTTGCATGCAGTCGAGGCGAGGGCGTCGGCCACGATTGTAAGACTGTTGAAGTTTGTAGCCAGGAAGTAGTTTTCATTGATCAATTGTGGATGGGACGCCATCTTACGCATCTCTTCCTCGTTGATGTTGCTTGTAACGCCGACGGTGTAGATGTGAATGCCGTCTATGCGAGCGGCTTCGGCGGCCGATATCGTATAATTATAATTATTCGAGCGGCCGTCAGTGACAATGATAGCAATATTCTGAATGTCAGGCCTGTCGCCGTTTTCGGGCATGAACTCAATCTTGTGAGTGATGGTGATGCCGGCGGCAGTGTTAGTGCCTCCGCCCAAGTACGCCATCTGTAGGATGGCATTCTTCAATGAGTTCTTGTCCGAGTACCTATTAAGATGGAAAACGATATCTGCGTCCGACGAGAACCTGACGGCTCCGATTCGCACCTGTCCCGTCTCAATCAACAAGTCATCGACGATACGCACCATAAATTCAAGCAGATGATTCCAATTGTTTAGGCCAACACTTCCGGAGCTATCGACCACAAACACGATGTCGGCTCGGAAGTTGCTGCAATTGCCTACAAGAACAGTCGCATCCGTAAGTCAAAATCGATCTATAGTACACACAATGATGGGAAAAACTAACATAATACATGGGACGTACAATGAAATAAGCACGAATACATACTTGTTTCGCAGTTGTCTCCAGTGTAGCCATCGACACAGGTGCAATTGTATTGATTCAATTCATCGGTGCAAGTACCACCATTCTGACATGGGTTGCTGGCACAGTTGTCTGCGTCTAGAACATATATTTAAACAGTTTTTATCATATATGTTATTTCCGTATTATAGAACACATTTCCACACGTAGCATCATTGCCAATCCAATATTGAATTATTATACTCATATGCGTGTTACACATACATTGATACAAATGAATTGATGTAATGTAATTTTAACATCAACATAATAGACAAGTCCGGTCCTCTAGAAGATAATGTTGGAAATATAATATAATTAGGTTTTTGAAGGCTGAATACATATATATATATATATATATATATATATATATATATATATATATATATATATATATATATATATATATATATATATATATATATATATATATATATATATATATATATATATATATATATATATATATATATATATATATAGATTTACAAGAAAATCAAAAATATATTACCACATAACGCAACTTTGACACGTCATCAACCCTATATAAATATTTTTTTAGTAAATATGTGTCATATCATCAAGATTGATTCCTCAACTGGTACATTTCATCTTAATCAAGTGTAGTTATCAATTATGACTGAGGTGACATACTGATATAAAAAAACTTGAAGGCCTGACAATATATGTCATCATATGATATTTTCCAAGGAATCGTACGTGTATGTGAATTGAAGACATGCGAAGTACAATGAAAAAATCACGAATACATACTTGTTTCGCAGTTGTCTCCAGTGTAGCCATCGACACAGGTGCAATTGTATTGATTCAATTCATCGGTGCAAGTACCGCCATTCTGACATGGGTTGCTGGCACAGTTGTCTGCGTCTAGAACATATTGAGCAGTTTTTATCATATATGTTATTTCCGTATGATAGTACACTTTGCCACACTTAGCATCATTGCATATCCAATATTTAATTATTACATTGACAATAACTGGTTTGCTTTACAAACTTTTCAACCTAGAAAAGTGTTTCTATTATATCATGGAAGGAAACTTGCACGTTGTACGTCAAGTTATTTTGATATGTTGGTGAATCCACAAAGGCATACGAAATAACAATGCAAAGGGAAGCAATTCGGGGGCAACGTAGCTACTGGGAACTGAACACTATAAAATCTATTTTAATTATTTACTGTAGTTCAAATGCAATACGCACTAGATATATCGAATATACCAATCTTAGTTTAACTAGCTACAATACGTGTTTAAGCGGGATCACTTTATCCTTTCAAATGCGGGATGATCCGAACACTTTCTTCATGATCTTACCGGATATCTTGCATGCAGTCGAGGCGAGGGCGTCGGCCACGATTGTAAGACTGTTGAAGTTTGTAGCCAGGAAGTAGTTTTCATTGATCAATTGTGGATGGGACGCCATCTTACGCATCTCTTCCTCGTTGATGTTGCTTGTAACGCCGACGGTGTAGATGTGAATGCCGTCTTTGCGAGCGGCTTCGGCGGCCGATATCGTATAATTATAATTATTCGAGCGGCCGTCAGTGACAATGATAGCAATATTCTGAATGTCAGGCCTGTCGCCGTTTTCGGGCATGAACTCAATCTTGTGAGTGATGGTGATGCCGGCGGCAGTGTTAGTGCCTCCGCCCAAGTACGCCATCTGTAGGATGGCATTCTTCAATGAGTTCTTGTCCGAGTACCTATTAAGATGGAAAACGATATCTGCGTCCGACGAGAACCTGACGGCTCCGATTCGCACCTGTCCCGTCTCAATCAACAAGTCATCGACGATACGCACCATAAATTCAAGCAGATGATTCCAATTGTTGAGGCCAACACTTCCGGAGCTATCGACCACAAACACGATGTCGGCTCGGAAGTTGCTGCAATTGCCTACAAGAACAGTCGCATCCGTAAGTCAAAATCGATCTATAGTACACACAATGATGGGAAAAAACTAACATAATACATGCGACGTACAATGAAATAAGCACGAATACATACTTGTTTCGCAGTTGTCTCCAGTGTAGCCATCGACACAGGTGCAATTGTATTGATTCAATTCATCGGTGCAAGTACCACCATTCTGACATGGGTTGCTGGCACAGTTGTCTGCGTCTAGAACATATATTTAAACAGTTTTTATCATATATGTTATTTCCGTATTATAGAACACATTTCCACACGTAGCATCATTGCCAATCCAATATTGAATTATTATACTCATATGCGTGTTACACATACATTGATACAAATGAATTGATGTAATGTAATTTTAACATCAACATAATAGACAAGTCCGGTCCTCTAGAAGATAATGTTGGAAATATAATATAATTAGGTTTTTGAAGGCTGAATACATATATATATATATATATATATATATATATATATATATATATATATATATATATATATATATATATATATATATATATATATATATATATACATATATATATACATATATATATATATATATATATATATAGATTTACAAGAAAATCAAAATATATTACCACATAACGCAACTTTGACACGTCATCAACCCTATATAAATATTTTTTTTAGTAAATATGTGTCATATCATCAAGATTGATTCCTCAACTGGTACATTTCATCTTAATCAAGTGTAGTTATCAATTATGACTGAGGTGACATACTGATATAAAAAAAACTTGAAGGCCTGACAATATATGTCATCATATGATATTTTCCAAGGAATCGTACGTGTATGTGAATTGAAGACATGCGAAGTACAATGAAAAAATCACGAATACATACTTGTTTCGCAGTTGTCTCCAGTGTAGCCATCGACACAGGTGCAATTGTATTGATTCAATTCATCGGTGCAAGTACCGCCATTCTGACATGGGTTGCTGGCACAGTTGTCTGCGTCTAGAACATATTGAGCAGTTTTTATCATATATGTTATTTCCGTATGATAGTACACTTTGCCACACTTAGCATCATTGCATATCCAATATTTAATTATTACATTGACAATAACTGGTTTGCTTTACAAACTTTTCAACCTAGAAAAGTGTTTCTATTATATCATGGAAGGAAACTTGCACGTTGTACGTCAAGTTATTTTGATATGTTGGTGAATCCACAAAGGCATACGAAATAACAATGCAAAGGAAGCAATTCGGGGCAACGTAGCTACTGGGAACTGAACACTATAAAATCTATTTTAATTATTTACTGTAGTTCAAATGCAATACGCACTAGATATATCGAATATACCAATCTTAGTTTAACTAGCTACAATACGTGTTTAAGCGGGATCACTTTATCCTTTCAAATGCGGGATGATCCGAACACTTTCTTCATGATCTTACCGGATATCTTGCATGCAGTCGAGGCGAGGGCGTCGGCCACGATTGTAAGACTGTTGAAGTTTGTAGCCAGGAAGTAGTTTTCATTGATCAATTGTGGATGGGACGCCATCTTACGCATCTCTTCCTCGTTGATGTTGCTTGTAACGCCGACGGTGTAGATGTGAATGCCGTCTTTGCGAGCGGCTTCGGCGGCCGATATCGTATAATTATAATTATTCGAGCGGCCGTCAGTGACAATGATAGCAATATTCTGAATGTCAGGCCTGTCGCCGTTTTCGGGCATGAACTCAATCTTGTGAGTGATGGTGATGCCGGCGGCAGTGTTAGTGCCTCCGCCCAAGTACGCCATCTGTAGGATGGCATTCTTCAATGAGTTCTTGTCCGAGTACCAAATAAGATGGAAAACGATATCTGCGTCCGACGAGAACCTGACGGCTCCGATTCGCACCTGTCCCGTCTCAATCAACAAGTCATCGACGATACGCACCATAAATTCAAGCAGATGATTCCAATTGTTGAGGCCAACACTTCCGGAGCTATCGACCACAAACACGATGTCGGCTCGGAAGTTGCTGCAATTGCCTACAAGAACAGTCGCATCCGTAAGTCAAAATCGATCTATAGTACACACAATGATGGGAAAAACTAACATAATACATGCGACGTACAATGAAATAAGCACGAATACATACTTGTTTCGCAGTTGTCTCCAGTGTAGCCATCGACACAGGTGCAATTGTATTGATTCAATTCATCGGTGCAAGTACCACCATTCTGACATGGGTTGCTGGCACAGTTGTCTGCGTCTAGAACATATTGAGCAGTTTTTATCATATATGTTATTTCCGTATTGTAGAACACATTTCCACACGTAGCATCATTGCCAATCCAATATTGAATTATTATACTCATATGCGTGTGACACATACATTGATACAAATGAATTGATGTAATGTAATTTTAACATCAACATAATAGACAAGTCCGGTCCTCTAGAAGATAATGTTGGAAATATAATATAATTAGTTTTTTTAAGGCTGAATACATACATATATATATATATATATATATATATATATATATATATATATATATATATATATATATATATATATATATATATATATATATATATAGATTTACAAGAAAATCAAAAATATATTACCACATAACGCAACATCTGATTTGACACGTCATCAACCCTATATAAATATTTTTTTTTAGTAAATATGTGTCATATCATCAAGATTGATGCCTCAACTGGTACATTTCATCTTAATCAAATGTAGTTATCAATTATGACTGAGGTGACATACTGATATAAAAAAAACTTGAAGGCCTGACAATATATGTCATCATATGATATTTTCCAAGGAATCGTACGTGTATGTGAATTGAAGACATGCGAAGTACAATGAAAAAATCACGAATACATACTTGTTTCGCAGTTGTCTCCAGTGTATCCATCGACACAGGTGCAATTGTATTGATTCAATTCATCGGTGCAAGTACCGCCATTCTGACATGGGTTGCTGGCACAGTTGTCTGCGTCTAGAACATATTGAGCAGTTTTTATCATATATGTTATTTCCGTATGATAGTACACTTTGCCACACTTAGCATCATTGCATATCCAATATTTAATTATTACATTGACAATAACTGGTTTGCTTTACAAACTTTTCAACCTAGAAAAGTGTTTCTATTATAAAATGGAAGGAAACTTTCACGTTGTACGTCAAGTTATTTTGATATGTTGATGAATCCACACAGGCATACGAAATAACAATGCAAAGGGAAGCAATTCGGGGGCAACGTAGCTACTGGGAACTGAACACTATAAAATCTATGTTAATTATTTACTGTAGTTCAAATGCAATACGCATTAGATATATCGAATATACCAATCTTAGTTTAACTAGCTACAATACGTGTTTAAGCGGGATCACTTTATCCTTTCAAATGCGGGATGATCCGAACACTTTCTTCATGATCTTACCGGATATCTTGCATGCAGTCGAGGCGAGGGCGTCGGCCACGATTGTAAGACTGTTGAAGTTTGTAGCCAGGAAGTAGTTTTCATTGATCAATTGTGGATGGGACGCCATCTTACGCATCTCTTCCTCGTTGATGTTGCTTGTAACGCCGACGGTGTAGATGTGAATGCCGTCTTTGCGAGCGGCTTCGGCGGCCGATATCGTATAATTATAATTATTCGAGCGGCCGTCAGTGACAATGATAGCAATATTCTGAATGTCAGGCCTGTCGCCGTTTTCGGGCATGAACTCAATCTTGTGAGTGATGGTGATGCCGGCGGCAGTGTTAGTGCCTCCGCCCAAGTACGCCATCTGTAGGATGGCATTCTTCAATGAGTTCTTGTCCGAGTACCTATTAAGATGGAAAACGATATCTGCGTCCGACGAGAACCTGACGGCTCCGATTCGCACCTGTCCCGTCTCAATCAACAAGTCATCGACGATACGCACCATAAATTCAAGCACATGATTCCAATTGTTGAGGCCAACACTTCCGGAGCTATCGACCACAAACACGATGTCGGCTCGGAAGTTGCTGCAATTGCCTACAAGAACAGTCGCATCCGTAAGTCAAAATCGATCTATAGTACACACAATGATGGGAAAAAACTAACATAATACATGCGACGTACAATGAAATAAGCACGAATACATACTTGTTTCGCAGTTGTCTCCAGTGTAGCCATCGACACAGGTGCAATTGTATTGATTCAATTCATCGGTGCAAGTACCACCATTCTGACATGGGTTGCTGGCACAGTTGTCTGCGTCTAGAACATATTGAGCAGTTTTTATCATATATGTTATTTCCGTATTGTAGAACACATTTCCACACGTAGCATCATTGCCAATCCAATATTGAATTATTATATTCATATGCGTGTGACACATACATTGATACAAATGAATTGATGTAATGTAATTTTAACATCAACATAATAGACAAGTCCGGTCCTCTAGAAGATAATGTTGGAAATATAATATAATTAGGTTTTTGAAGGCTGAATACATATATATATATATATATATATATATATATATATATATATATATATATATATATAGATTTACAAGAAAATCACAAATATATTACCACATAACGCAACATCTGATTTGACACGTCATCAACCCTATATAAATATTTTTTTTTAGTAAATATGTGTCATATCTTCAAGATTGATGCCTCAACTGGTACATTTCATCTTAATCAAATGTAGTTATCAATTATGACTGAGGTGACATACTGATATAAAAAAAACTTGAAGGCCTGACAATATATGTCATCATATGATATTTTCCAAGGAATCGTACGTGTATGTGAATTGAAGACATGCGAAGTACAATGAAAAAATCACGAATACATACTTGTTTCGCAGTTGTCTCCAGTGTAGCCATCGACACAGGTGCAATTGTATTGATTCAATTCATCGGTGCAAGTACCGCCATTCTGACATGGGTTGCTGGCACAGTTGTCTGCGTCTAGAACATATTGAGCAGTTTTTATCATATATGTTATTTCCGTATGATAGTACACTTTGCCACACTTAGCATCATTGCATATCCAATATTTAATTATTACATTGACAATAACTGGTTTGCTTTACAAACTTTTCAACCTAGAAAAGTGTTTCTATTATATCATGGAAGGAAACTTGCACGTTGTACGTCAAGTTATTTTGATATGTTGATGAATCCACACAGGCATACGAAATAACAATGCAAAGGGAAGCAATTCGGGGCAACATAGCTACTGGGAACTGAACACTATAAAATCTATGTTAATTATTTACTGTAGTTCAAATGCAATACGCACTAGATATATCGAATATACCAATCTTAGTTTAACTAGCTACAATACGTGTTTAAGCGGGATCACTTTATCCTTTCAAATGCGGGATGATCCGAACACTTTCTTCATGATCTTACCGGATATCTTGCATGCAGTCGAGGCGAGGGCGTCGGCCACGATTGTAAGACTGTTGAAGTTTGTAGCCAGGAAGTAGTTTTCATTGATCAATTGTGGATGGGACGCCATCTTACGCATCTCTTCCTCGTTGATGTTGCTTGTAACGCCGACGGTGTAGATGTGAATGCCGTCTTTGCGAGCGGCTTCGGCGGCCGATATCGTATAATTATAATTATTCGAGCGGCCGTCAGTGACAATGATAGCAATATTCTGAATGTCAGGCCTGTCGCCGTTTTCGGGCATGAACTCAATCTTGTGAGTGATGGTGATGCCGGCGGCAGTGTTAGTGCCTCCGCCCAAGTACGCCATCTGTAGGATGGCATTCTTCAATGAGTTCTTGTCCGAGTACCTATTAAGATGGAAAACGATATCTGCGTCCGACGAGAACCTGACGGCTCCGATTCGCACCTGTCCCGTCTCAATCAACAAGTCATCGACGATACGCACCATAAATTCAAGCAGATGATTCCAATTGTTGAGGCCAACACTTCCGGAGCTATCGACCACAAACACGATGTCGGCTCGGAAGTTGCTGCAATTGCCTACAAGAACAGTCGCATCCGTAAGTCAAAATCGACCTATAGTACACACAATGATGGGAAAAAACTAACATAATACATGCGACGTACAATGAAATAAGCACGAATACATACTTGTTTCGCAGTTGTCTCCAGTGTAGCCATCGACACAGGTGCAATTGTATTGATTCAATTCATCGGTGCAAGTACCACCATTCTGACATGGGTTGCTGGCACAGTTGTCTGCGTCTAGAACATATATTTAAACAGTTTTTATCATATATGTTATTTCCGTATTATAGAACACATTTCCACACGTAGCATCATTGCCAATCCAATATTGAATTATTATACTCATATGCGTGTTACACATACATTGATACAAATGAATTGATGTAATGTAATTTTAACATCAACATAATAGACAAGTCCGGTCCTCTAGAAAATAATGTTGGAAATATAATATAATTAGGTTTTTGAAGGCTGAATACATATATATTTATATTTATATATATATATATATATATAAATATATATATATATATATACATATATATATATACATATATATATATATATATATATATATAGATTTACAAGAAAATCAAAAATATATTACCACATAACGCAACTTTGACACGTCATCAACCCTATATAAATATTTTTTTTAGTAAATATGTGTCATATCATCAAGATTGATTCCTCAACTGGTACATTTCATCTTAATCAAATGTAGTTATCAATTATGACTGAGGTGACATACTGATATAAAAAAAACTTGAAGGCCTGACAAATATATGTCATCATATGATATTTTCCAAGGAATCGTACGTGTATGTGAATTGAAGACATGCGAAGTACAACGAAAAAATCACGAATACATACTTGTTTCGCAGTTGTCTCCAGTGTAGCCATCGACACAGGTGCAATTGTATTGATTCAATTCATCGGTGCAAGTACCGCCATTCTGACATGGGTTGTTGGCACAGTTGTCTGCGTCTAGGACATATTCAGCAGTTTTTATCATATATGTTATTTCCGTATGATAGTACACTTTGCCACACTTAGCATCATTGCATATCCAATATTTAATTATTACATTGACAATAACTGGTTTGCTTTACAAACTTTTCAACCTAGAAAAGTGTTTCTATTATATCATGGAAGGAAACTTGCACGTTGTACGTCAAGTTATTTTGATATGTTGATGAATCCACACAGGCATACGAAATAACAATGCAAAGGGAAGCAATTCGGGGGCAACGTAGCTACTGGGAACTGAACACTATAAAATCTATGTTAATTATTTACTGTAGTTCAAATGCAATACGCACTAGATATATCGAATATACCAATCTTAGTTTAACTAGCTACAATACGTGTTTAAGCGGGATCACTTTATCCTTTCAAATGCGGGATGATCCGAACACTTTCTTCATGATCTTACCGGATATCTTGCATGCAGTCGAGGCGAGGGCGTCGGCCACGATTGTAAGACTGTTGAAGTTTGTAGCCAGGAAGTAGTTTTCATTGATCAATTGTGGATGGGACGCCATCTTACGCATCTCTTGCTCGTTGATGTTGCTTGTAACGCCGACCGTGTAGATGTGAATGCCGTCTTTGCGAGCGGCTTCGGCGGCCGATATCGTATAATTATAATTATTCGAGCGGCCGTCAGTGACAATGATAGCAATATTCTGAATGTCAGGCCTGTCGCCGTTTTCGGGCATGAACTCAATCTTGTGAGTGATGGTGATGCTGGCGGCAGTGTTAGTGCCTCCGCCCAAGTACGCCATCTGTAGGATGGCATTCTTCAATGAGTTCTTGTCCGAGTACCTATTAAGATGGAAAACGATATCTGCGTCCGACGAGAACCTGACGGCTCCGATTCGCACCTGTCCCGTCTCAATCAACAAGTCATCGACGATACGCACCATAAATTCAAGCAGATGATTCCAATTGTTGAGGCCAACACTTCCGGAGCTATCGACCACAAACACGATGTCGGCTCGGAAGTTGCTGCAATTGCCTACAAGAACAGTCGCATCCGTAAGTCAAAATCGATCTATAGTACACACAATGATGGGAAAAAACTAACATAATACATGCGACGTACAATGAAATAAGCACGAATACATACTTGTTTCGCAGTTGTCTCCAGTGTAGCCATCGACACAGGTGCAATTGTATTGATTCAATTCATCGGTGCAAGTACCACCATTCTGACATGGGTTGCTGGCACAGTTTTCTGCGTCTAGAACATATATTTAAACAGTTTTTATCATATATGTTATTTCCGTATTATAGAACACATTTCCACACGTAGCATCATTGCCAATCCAATATTGAATTATTATACTCATATGCGTGTTACACATACATTGATACAAATGAATTGATGTAATGTAATTTTAACATCAACATAATAGACAAGTCCGGTCCTCTAGAAGATAATGTTGGAAATATAATATAATTAGGTTTTTGAAAGCTGAATATATATATATATATATATATATATATATATATATATATATATATATATATATATATATATATATATATATATATATATAATATATATATATATATAGATTTACAAGAAAATCAAAATATATTACCACATAACGCAACATCTGAATTGACACGTCATCAACCCTATATAAATATTTTTTTTGTAAATATGTGTCATATCATCAAGATTGATGCATCAACTTGTACATTTCATCTGAATCAAATGTTGTTATCAATTATGACTGAGGTGACATACTGATATAAAAAAAAACTTGAAGGCCTGACAATATATGTCATCATATGATATTTTCCAAGGAATCGTACGTGTATGTGAATTGAAGACATGCGAAGTACAATGAAAAAATCACGAATACATACTTGTTTCGCAGTTGTCTCCAGTGTAGCCATCGACACAGGTGCAATTGTATTGATTCAATTCTTCGGTGCAAGTACCGCCATTCTGACATGGGTTGCTGGCACAGTTGTCTGCGTCTAGAACATATTGAGCAGTTTTTATCATATATGGATTTATGCAGCTTACAGCTGCATAACAGATTTTATGAGATAACCAAGGCAAGTCTTGCCCTGGGTGTCCGAGACTACACCGGAACTATTTGGTCAAATAATTTGTATTACTCCACGATATTCAGCCAATCACGGCTTAACGGAAACCAGTTCAAACCAGAGCCAGCAGCTGGAATCTTTCACTCCTGTTCCAGTCTCTGCATCGCGAAGTTGTGTCTAGAAAATTTGTCTCTCGAAATACTTTGGTTTTACCAACAGTCGTTACGTTTTTCAAATACGTTTTGTTTGAGAGTGACCACTTCGAGCTGCGTCGACTGACCTGCAGGAGGAAGACCGCCTCAACACTCGTTTCAGCTGAGTATTGTTTCATTTGTATTTACTTCGTCGGTTGCCTCGTGGTTAATTTGCTCGTTTCGTATACGTTTAAACTTCCCGCAATCGGCCATTCAATATTGAATATGTCGGCGGCGAAGTCGGAGCTAGATGTGCTTGTGCTTGGGCATAGCCACGCGTATTGGTTGGGCGCGTTCATTGAATCTGCGGGTCTCCTTGACGACTTAGAAAGATTAGGTTACACGTGCACGGTTCGTTTTATGGGTCGGAGGGGAGCGTCCATTCAAACATTTCGAGAACCGGCAACCATTACCCGGATTTCTGCCCGCGTCCCTGACATAGTCATTACCCTTCTTGGAGGCAACGACCTCGATGGGAAGTCTCCCCCACCTCCAGAGGCAGTAGGTTTGCAACTAGGTAGATTGGGCGATGAATTGTTAGCTTTAGGGGTCCGTCAAGTATGTCTATGTCAAATCGAGCGCCGCAAGAAATGGCGCCATTTTGATTTTGATACGGGAGCGGCTCGCGTTGCATCCGCGAATGCTGCGTTACAGTCCGCATGTGGGGGACGTCGTGGTCTGTTCTACTGGAGCCATAAGTACCTTTGGAACAGCCCGGCGAAGGTTTTCCGCCAAGATGGCGTCCATTTATCCGATATAGGAAATTTCCGACTGTTTCGCAGCATTCGGGGGGCAATTTTCAGAGCAGTTAGCCGGGTTGTCCTACAGCTGACTACAACTTAAATTGGCGTTTCATGTCGAGCGCTAACTGCTGGTAAGGTGTCGACAATTAGGAGCTCGCCTCAGTCCTAATACCTCCATAATCATGGTGACTCTTGGTTGTTTTGTATGTCATGCGCGGACATCGTGTCCCTCTTCGTATATGTAGCCACAGGGGATGTTCCCATATTTTATCGCATTGACATACACCCAGTTATGCGCCTCCGTGAACAGTTTCGCTTTACTATATTTACTCGGCATTCATAAATTGTGGGTGGTGATCCCATACCAGTCCATGATAACTGGTATAAATTTTGTGGCGACGAGGTAGTGGTTCTTCCAAATGAAGATAATTCCCAATTTGTGTTGTGTCACCATCCTCATTGTTAGTTCTTATGACACTATTGTTGTCATGTTATCGTTGCTAATATTAACAGTAACGCAGCTTCTTACCTCGGTGACACTTTATTTTCTATCACGGGAGGCGACTCCGACCTTTTGCGTTTATGTACTTTCGGGGGCGGTGATCCCCTACTTACCCGTGTTTGCACTTCCTGCATTGATGTACTATCTCGGGCGGTGTCCCCTAACCAAATGGGATTGTCTTGCATGTATATACTATCGTGGGCGGTGTCCCCTCGCTAAATGTGATTGTCAATGGGCATTGATGTACTATCTCGGGCGGTGTCCCCTAACCCAATGGGATTGTCTTGCATGTATATACTATCGTGGGCGGTGTCCCCTCGCTACATGTGATTGTCATTGTGCATTGTTATACTAACATGGGCGGTGTCCCCTAACTAAATGCGATCGTCATTTTTGCATTGATATACTATCGTGGGCGGTGTCCCCTCGCTAAATGTGATTGTCATTGGGCATTGATATACTACCATGGGCGGTGTTCCCTAACTAAATGTGATTGTCATTTTGCATTAATATACTATCGTGGGCGGTGTCCCCTAACCAAATGTAACTGTCATTTTGCATTGATATACTATCGTGGGCGGTGTCCCCTAACTTAATTTGATTGTCATTTTGCATTGATATACTATCGTGGGCGGTGTCCCCTAACTTAATTTGATTGTCATTTTGCATTGATATACTATCGTGGGCGGTGTCCCCTAACTTAATTTGATTGTCATTTTGCATTGAAATACTATCGTGGGCTGTGTCCCCTAACTAAACGTGATTGTCTTGTTGCCTTAATATACTATCGTGGGCGGTGTCCCCTAACCACGTGTGACTGTCATTTTGCATTGATATACTATCAGGGGCGGTGTCCCCTGACTAATTATGATTGTACATTTTTTATACTATCGGGGGCGGTGACCTCCTACTTAACTGCGTGCAATTCTTGCATTTATGTACTACAGTGGGCGATGACCCCCTAATTTACTGTGTTTGTAAAGTTGTGTTGGCACACGGTCGGGGGCGATGACCCCCTGATTCCATTGTATGTTGATTTATCGTGGGCAATGACCCCCTCACTAGCTATGATTCCATTTTGTGGTGATCTATCGCGGGCGGTGACCCCCTAATCATTTGGCTAATGTCGCATATTGATGTGCATTCATATAATGGAGAAAAAATAAAACAAAAAAAAAACAAAACAAAAAAAAAGTAAAAAAAATCAAAAAAAAAAAAAATTAAATAAAATAATAATAATAAAAAAAAAAAAATAATAATAGAAACTTGTTTCAGCTTCGACGCAAGGCATCAGTCCTCGTGGTATTGCCGCAACAATCTAGGAGCTAGTTCTCACATGTGGCTTTCAGGAATAGTTTGGCGGCAGTATCCAAGAGTTTAGCCGTTCACTCAGTATTGGCCCTTCCACAATATGTTGCAGGATGGCTCCAGATAAGAACGTGCGTCGTGGACGACCTCTGCGCCGCAGCCCGGTGGCAACAAGATCGCGGGCGGCGGCAAGTCGCGCTGCCGTTGCACGATCGGCGATGTGCCCGCCCCCACCAGAGGGCCACGTCGTGCAGCACCTTGACGACGAACCGGCCCTACGGCATGTCGTTCGTCCGGTGGCGGGCGCAGCAGCGGGTCGGAAAGCTACGACGGAGGAGCGCTTGTTGAATATGGAGCGCCGACTTGACGCCTCTGACAAGATGTTGCAGGAGGTCCACGCGATGGTGCGTGGCCTGCAGCAATTGCCTGCGGCCAACGCCCTACATGCGCCGCTTCCAATAGAGGCCCCTGCAGCAGTGGCGGCGCCTACCGGGGGGGAGCCCATCGCTCCGCCCTTGGCTAACCCCTGTCTATGGCCGCAGGGCGGCCATACGTCAGGTCGGGTGACATCATCTGCAACTGGTGCTCCACCAAGCCCCGTTCCAAGTCCACCGTCGGCCACGTGGCCAGAGGCCATATCTTCAGGTACTCATACAGGTCAGGAAGTACACGCCCTCCCCAGGGCATCCCAGGACCTAGTAGCATCGTTCGCTACTTCGGCCCTATCCCGTCATTCCCGCGTGTCTGACAAACTCAAAGCCCAAATTTGGTCCGGGGAGTACATTAGTATTTCCTCATTGTTGCATGACTCCTCACCACAGAACTATTCTGTGTCCGTTAGGCCAGGCAGTGACGACGACACCCCCATGTTTTGTGTCGCCCCTAGGGCAAAGAGCACCACTGTGTCATTTGACCAATGGCTACAGGGCTTTGAAATTTACATGTCTGTTTTTCTTCTCCAGCCACAGCATCTGTCAGAATCACATAATTTACTCATGTACGTCCAGACAATTCGTTCCCTATACGAGAAAGGTGCGGACTGGCGGTCGTATGATGAGGCGTTCCGGTCACTTCGTCAGGCCAACAACTGGGGGTGGGAATCGGTTTGCTGGTATCTATGGATGAATGCATCCGAGAGTCGCCCAGCTGCCACACCCAGCGTGACTCCCTTTCGTAGCAAGGGTAAGGCCAGCTGGGGTAAAGCTAAGTGGCCATCCACAAAAACCTGCTTCGCATTCGATCGGGGGGAGGTCTGTAACGCAGCCACTTGTCGTTACACACACAAGTGTAGACGCTGTGGCGGCCCCCACTCAGCGGCACGATGCTATAGGCAACGCACCCAACCCAATCCTGCTCGACCGAGTTCAGCCACCGGCATCCCGGCAACCCAATCGTCGACTGCCAGTTCGCGACCAGCCGTCTTCAGGAGATAGTATGCCTACCCCAGTTTCCCCTGATGCACTTAGATACTTTCTTGTCGGCTACAATCGTAATATTGTTGAGTATCTTCTCAATGGCTTTCAGCACGGGTTCAGAATTGGCTGCTTTGGCTTACCAGCACCACAAGCTAAAAGGGTCACCAATTTGAAGTCTGCCATCGAATTCCCTGCAGTAGTAGACAACAAGATAGCGAAGGAGCTAGCGCTAGGCAGAATTTTGGGTCCGTTTGATACGCCACCCCCTAGTGACAACTTCAGGATTTCCCCTTTGGGGGTAGTCCCTAAAAAGAGTCCTGGGGAATTCCGAACGATACATCACTTATCCTACCCAGAGGGTTCCTCGGTAAATGATTTCATTCCCAAGGAAATTTCCGCTGTCCAATACGCAACTATACAGGATGCTATTAGGCTCATCAAACAGCTTCCCGGTAGTCAGGTCTTTATGGCTAAAGTGGACATAGAATCAGCTTTTAGGATTATTCCAGTCTCACCAAGGGACCGACCGCTTTTGGGTTTCCAGTGGAAAGGTAAGTTTTTCATGGATGCTGTCCTTCCAATGGGAGTTTCCAGCGCTTGTGCGATCTTCGAGTCTTTCAGTACTGCGTTGGAGTGGATCGCAAAGTCCAAACTGGGAGCGACTGCGATCGTCCATGTTATCGATGACTTTCTGTTTATTGCCAATTCTCGTGCGAAATGCGGACAAGATCTACAAGCTTTTGTTAATCTTTGCCTCGAACTCGGGGTTCCCTTAGCACCTGGGAAGACAGTGGCTCCTACCCGTGTCATCACTTTTCTCGGCATTACTTTAGATACAGTGATTATGGAAGCTAGACTGCCAGAGGATAAGTTAGAGAAAGCTAAGGCACTGCTGGAAGATTTTCAGAGACAACAGAAAGTAACACTTAGAGTTCTGCAGTCACTCATCGGCATCCTGAATTTTGCTTGCACAGTGATTGTGCCAGGTAGAGCTTTTCTGAGAAGAATCATAGACATGACACTAGGGGTCCAGAAACCCCATCACCACATCAGGTTGACTCGTCAGGCAAAACTCGATCTACAGGTATGGCAGGAGTTCTTGCTTCTATTTAATGGCCGGTCTTTTTTCCTAGATGACAACTTCCTTACGGGCGACCACTTGCACCTGTACACTGATGCCTCCGGAAGTATAGGTTTCGGGGCACTGTATGGTGGCGCATGGTTTTATGGGCAGTGGCCAGTATCATGGCGCTCATACAACATTTCAGTTCTAGAACTTTACCCTATAATGGCAGCAGTGATCGTGTGGGGCGGTAGATGGGCAAACAGAAGTGTGTGTTTTTACACAGACAATGAGGCCCTTGTGCCAATTATTAACAAGCAAACGTCACGCGAGCCCCACATCATAGCCTTAATCCGTCCACTGGTTTTAGCGTGCTTGCGTTTCAACATCAATTTCACTGCCCGCCATATCCCAGGTAGGATCAACACTTTAGCTGACAAACTATCACGTTCACAGGTACGGGAATTCCGAGCTCTGGCACCATGGGCAGAAGCCAGCCCGCGGGAAATTCCCTACAGTATCTCCCCAGCGGGCTTGGGGAATCTCTGAATCGGTTGCTAGAGGCTTCACTGGCGCCATCTACGAGAGCCCACTATCAGCGGGCGTGGGGTAAGTTAGTAACTTTCTTTCAGTCGCTTGGTATGTATCCCTCTTTGCCAATACCGGTGGCAATGATCCTCCTCTTCGTGGCACACCTGCATGCCGGTGGTGCTGCCCCTGCCACAATTGTTTCCAATGTGTCAGCACTAGCCTATTTTCACAAGATTAATGGCCTACCAGATCCAACTAGCAACTTCATCGTAGTCAAGCTGCTGGCTGGCGCTCGGAATCTTGGATCTGTTCCTGATGTCCGCCTGCCTGTCACACTACCCATCCTTTCTTGCCTGGTGCAGGCTCTCCCCACTGTTTTCGCATCAAACTATACGTGCACTATGCTTCGAGCCATGATGGTCATTGCCTTCAGGGCCTACTTGCGAGTCGGAGAAATGGTCCCCAGGTCGAGGAACATGACGCAGGGCTGTCTCCACGTGGGAGATGTCTCGTTGACCGGTAACCTTATAAATGTATCTTTCCGCCGTTTTAAGCACAGTGCTCGACACGGTCCGCAATCTCTGCAGGTGAGGGGGGAATGCCTAGAAGGGTCACTCATCCACCCGGCAGCTTTCTTGAGGGAGTTTATTCAGGCCAGAGGCCCAGTGCAAGGTATCCTTTTTGGTTACCCGGATGGCTCACCTATGCTCCGGGGTGAATTCGATGTGTCTCTGAAACGGCTACTCAGTTTTTGCGGATACAAGTCTAGTTCATTTAAGGGTCACAGTTTTCGCATCGGTGCAGCTACCGCAGCGGCCTTGCGGGGGGAGTCAGATGCACAAATCAGGGCAGCAGGCAGGTGGACCTCAGATGCTTTTAGGAAGTATATCAGAATTGCTTAAAAGGTTATGTCGCGGTGGGGTGGTCACATGTTTGTGGGTGACCTTGTGGCGAAATGGCCCCACCTGTTTGTAATTAAATTTGTGTATTGGTGGTGGAATGTCTGTATTCTTTGCATTACATGTTCATGACGACTTCTTGATGTATATATGTTATCGTCATGCCTGTAGGAATGTGGGCTCTGAAAAACTTGCCGGACGGGGCTGTACATGTGTGCAGTTCCTGTCTGGTTTGCTTTGAGGAGCTCACATTCCTGTTAATGTGCTTCCCAAAGTGGCTGCGTGATAAGCAGTCCACTTTGCAATAAAACGTCATTTATTTGGCCCTTTTCAATCTCTACTACATCAGACTTGTGTTGGTTATTGCATAAATGGATTTATGCAGCTTACAGCTGTATAACAGATTTTATGAGATAACCAAGGCAAGTCTTGCCCTGGGTGTCCGAGACTACACCGGAACTATTTGGTCAAATAATTTGTATTACTCCACGATATTCAGCCAATCACGGCTTAACGGAAACCAGTTCAAACCAGAGCCAGCAGCTGGAATCTTTCACTCCTGTTCCAGTCTCTGCATCGCGAAGTTGTGTCTAGAAAATTTGTCTCTCGAAATCCGCCCTCCTCCCCACCTTCCTTCCTTATTTTCAACACTTAGTGTAAAATGCGATTGTACATCGTTGATGAAATAGGAAGTTGGAAGATGTCGAAACCGCTTTCCCCACTTTTCGCTTTATACTAGATGAACACGGGGGTTTGTCCCCTAGTAGTTGGTGTTCATGGGGTTTTCTGCGCAGACAGGCTTCCTGTTTCTTCATCGGTATTCTTGGCTTATGTTTATATAGGTTAGCGAAATGGCCCCACCTGTTTGTAATTAAATTTGTGTATTGGTGGTGGAATGTCTGTATTCTTTGCATTACATGTTCATGACGACTTCTTGATGTATATATGTTATCGTCATGCCTGTAGGAATGTGGGCTCTGAGAAACTTGCCGGACGGGGCTGTACATGTGTTCAGTTCCTGTCTGGTTTGCTTTGAGGAGCTCACATTCCTGTTAATGTGCTTCCCAAAGTGGCTGCGTGATAAGCAGTCCACTTTGCAATAAAACGTCATTTATTTGGCCCTTTTCAATCTCTACTACATCAGACTTGTGTTGGTTATTGCATAAATGTTATTTCCGTATGATAGTACACTTTGCCATACTTAGCATCATTGCATATCCAATATTTAATTATTACATTGACAATAACTGGTTTGCTTTACAAACTTTTCAACCTAGAAAAGTGTTTCTATTATATCATGGAAGGAAACTTGCACGTTGTACGTCAAGTTATTTTGATATGTTGATGAATCCACACAGGCATACGAAATAACAATGCAAAGGGAAGCAATTCGGGGGCAACGTAGCTACTGGGAACTGAACACTATAAAATCTATGTTAATTATTTACTGTAGTTCAAATGCAATACGCACTAGATATATCGAATGTACCAATCTTAGTTTAACTAGCTACAATACGTGTTTAAGCGGGATTACTTTATCCTTTCAAATGCGGGATGATCCGAACACTTTCTTCATGATCTTACCGGATATCTTGCATGCAGTCGAGGCGAGGGCGTCGGCCACGATTGTAAGACTGTTGAAGTTTGTAGCCAGGAAGTAGTTTTCATTGATCAATTGTGGATGGGACGCCATCTTACGCATCTCTTCCTCGTTGATGTTGCTTGTAACGCCGACGGTGTAGATGTGAATGCCGTCTTTGCGAGCGGCTTCGGCGGCCGATATCGTATAATTATAATTATTCGAGCGGCCGTCAGTGACAATGATAGCAATATTCTGAATGTCAGGCCTGTCGCCGTTTTCGGGCATGAACTCAATCTTGTGAGTGATGGTGATGCCGGCGGCAGTGTTAGTGCCTCCGCCCAAGTACGCCATCTGTAGGATGGCATTCTTCAATGAGTTCTTGTCCGAGTACCTATTAAGATGGAAAACGATATCTGCGTCCGACGAGAACCTGACGGCTCCGATTCGCACCTGTCCCGTCTCAATCAACAAGTCATCGACGATACGCACCATAAATTCAAGCAGATGATTCCAATTGTTGAGGCCAACACTTCCGGAGCTATCGACCACAAACACGATGTCGGCTCGGAAGTTGCTGCAATTGCCTACAAGAACAGTCGCATCCGTAAGTCAAAATCGATCTACAGTACACACAATGATGGGAAAAAACTAACATAATACATGCGACGTACAATGAAATAAGCACGAATACATACTTGTTTCGCAGTTGTCTCCAGTGTAGCCATCGACACAGGTGCAATTGTATTGATTCAATTCATCGGTGCAAGTACCACCATTCTGACATGTGTTGCTGGCACAGTTGTCTGCGTCTAGAACATATTGAGCAGTTTTTATCATATATGTTATTTCCGTATTGTAGAACACATTTCCACACGTAGCATCATTGCCAATCCAATATTGAATTATTATACTCATATGCGTGTGACACATACATTGATACAAATGAATTGATGTAATGTAATTTTAACATCAACATAATAGACAAGTCCGGTCCTCTAGAAGATAATGTTGGAAATATAATATAATTAGTTTTTTTAAGGCTGAATACATATATATATATATATATATATATATATATATATATATATATATATATATAGATTTACAAGAAAATCAAAAATATATTACCACATAACGCAACATCTGATTTGACACGTCATCAACCCTATATAAATATTTTTTTTAGTAAATATGTGTCATATCATCAAGATTGATTCCTCAACTGGTACATTTCATCTTAATCAAATGTAGTTATCAATTATGACTGAGGTGACATACTGATATAAAAAAAACTTGAAGGCCTGACAATATATGTCATCATATGATATTTTCCAAGGAATCGTACGAGTATGTGAATTGAAGACATGCGAAGTACAATGAAAAAATCACGAATACATACTTGTTTCGCAGTTGTCTCCAGTGTAGCCATCGATACAGGTGCAATTGTATTGATTCAATTCATCGGTGCAAGTACCGCCATTCTGACATGGGTTGCTGGCACAGTTGTCTGCGTCTAGAACATATTGAGCAGTTTTTATCATATATGTTATTTCCGTATGATAGTACACTTTGCCACACTTAGCATCATTGCATATCCAATATTTAATTATTACATTGACAATAACTGGTTTGCTTTACAAACTTTTCAACCTAGAAAAGTGTTTCTATTATATCATGGAAGGAAACTTGCACGTTGTACGTCAAGTTATTTTGATATGTTGATGAATCCACACAGGCATACGAAATAACAATGCAAAGGGAAGCAATTCGGGGGCAACGTAGCTACTGGGAACTGAACACTATAAAATCTATGTTAATTATTTACTGTAGTTCAAATGCAATACGCACTAGATATATCGAATATACCAATCTTAGTTTAACTAGCTACAATACGTGTTTAAGCGGGATCACTTTATCCTTTCAAATGCGGGATGATCCGAACACTTTCTTCATGATCTTACCGGATATCTTGCATGCAGTCGAGGCGAGGGCGTCGGCCACGATTGTAAGACTGTTGAAGTTTGTAGCCAGGAAGTAGTTTTCATTGATCAATTGTGGATGGGACGCCATCTTACGCATCTCTTGCTCGTTGATGTTGCTTGTAACGCCGACCGTGTAGATGTGAATGCCGTCTTTGCGAGCGGCTTCGGCGGCCGATATCGTATAATTATAATTATTCGAGCGGCCGTCAGTGACAATGATAGCAATATTCTGAATGTCAGGCCTGTCGCCGTTTTCGGGCATGAACTCAATCTTGTGAGTGATGGTGATGCCGGCGGCAGTGTTAGTGCCTCCGCCCAAGTACGCCATCTGTAGGATGGCATTCTTCAATGAGTTCTTGTCCGAGTACCTATTAAGATGGAAAACGATATCTGCGTCCGACGAGAACCTGACGGCTCCGATTCGCACCTGTCCCGTCTCAATCAACAAGTCATCGACGATACGCACCATAAATTCAAGCACATGATTCCAATTGTTGAGGCCAACACTTCCGGAGCTATCGACCACAAACACGATGTCGGCTCGGAAGTTGCTGCAATTGCCTACAAGAACAGTCGCATCCGTAAGTCAAAATCGATCTATAGTACACACAATGATGGGAAAAAACTAACATAATACATGCGACGTACAATGAAATAAGCACGAATACATACTTGTTTCGCAGTTGTCTCCAGTGTAGCCATCGACACAGGTGCAATTGTATTGATTCAATTCATCGGTGCAAGTACCACCATTCTGACATGGGTTGCTGGCACAGTTGTCTGCGTCTAGAATATATATTTAAACAGTTATTATCATATATGTTATTTCCGTATTATAGAACACATTTCCACACGTAGCATCATTGCCAATCCAATATTGAATTATTATACTCATATGCGTGTTACACATACATTGATACAAATGAATTGATGTAATGTAATTTTAACATCAACATAATAGACAAGTCCGGTCCTCTAGAAGATAATGTTGGAAATATAATATAATTAGGTTTTTGAAAGCTGAATACATATATATATATATATATATATATATATATATATATATATATACATATATATATATATATAGATTTACAAGAAAATCAAAAATATATTACCACATAACGCAACATCTGAATTGACACGTCATCAACCCTATATAAATATTTTTTTTGTAAATATGTGTCATATCATCAAGATTGATGCATCAACTGGTACATTTCATCTTAATCAAATGTAGTTATCAATTATGACTGAGGTGACATACTGATATAAAAAAAAACTTGAAGGCCTGACAATATATGTCATCATATGATATTTTCCAAGGAATCGTACGTGTATGTGAATTGAAGACATGCGAAGTACAATGAAAAAATCACGAATACATACTTGTTTCGCAGTTGTCTCCAGTGTAGCCATCGACACAGGTGCAATTGTATTGATTCAATTCATCGGTGCAAGTACCGCCATTCTGACATGGGTTGCTGGCACAGTTGTCTGCGTCTAGAACATATTGAGCAGTTTTTATCATATATGTTATTTCCGTATGATAGTACACTTTGCCACACTTAGCATCATTGCATATCCAATATTTAATTATTACATTGACAATAACTGGTTTGCTTTACAAACTTTTCAACCTAGAAAAGTGTTCCTATTATATCATGGAAGGAAACTTGCACGTTGTACGTCAAGTTATTTTGATATGTTGATGAATCCACACAGGCATACGAAATAACAATGCAAAGGGAAGCAATTCGGGGGCAACGTAGCTACTGGGAACTGAACCCTATAAAATCTATGTTAATTATTTACTGTAGTTCAAATGCAATACGCACTAGATATATCGAATATACCAATCTTAGTTTAACTAGCTACAATACGTGTTTAAGCGGGATCACTTTATCCTTTCAAATGCGGGATGATCCGAACACTTTCTTCATGATCTTACCGGATATCTTGCATGCAGTCGAGGCGAGGGCGTCGGCCACGATTGTAAGACTGTTGAAGTTTGTAGCCAGGAAGTAGTTTTCATTGATCAATTGTGGATGGGACGCCATCTTACGCATCTCTTCCTCGTTGATGTTGCTTGTAACGCCGACCGTGTAGATGTGAATGCCGTCTTTGCGAGCGGCTTCGGCGGCCGATATCGTATAATTATAATTATTCGAGCGGCCGTCAGTGACAATGATAGCAATATTCTGAATGTCAGGCCTGTCGCCGTTTTCGGGCATGAACTCAATCTTGTGAGTGATGGTGATGCCGGCGGCAGTGTTAGTGCCTCCGCCCAAGTACGCCATCTGTAGGATGGCATTCTTCAATGAGTTCTTGTCCGAGTACCTATTAAGATGGAAAACGATATCTGCGTCCGACGAGAACCTGACGGCTCCGATTCGCACCTGTCCCGTCTCAATCAACAAGTCATCGACGATACGCACCATAAATTCAAGCAGATGATTCCAGTTGTTGAGGCCAACACTTCCGGAGCTATCGACCACAAACACGATGTCGGCTCGGAAGTTGCTGCAATTGCCTACAAGAACAGTCGTATCCGTAAGTCAAAATCGACCTATAGTACACACAATGATGGGAAAAAACTAACATAATACATGCGACGTACAATGAAATAAGCACGAATACATACTTGTTTCGCAGTTGTCTCCAGTGTAGCCATCGACACAGGTGCAATTGTATTGATTCAATTCATCGGTGCAAGTACCACCATTCTGACATGGGTTGCTGGCACAGATGTCTGCGTCTAGAACATATTGAGCAGTTTTTAGCATATATGTTATTTCCGTATTATAGAACACATTTACACTCGTAGCATCATTGCATATCCAATATTGAATTATCACACTGACACTAACTGGTTTGCTTTACAAACGTTTCAACATAGAAAAGTGTTTCTATTATATCATGGAAGGAAACTTGCACGTTGTATGTCAAGTTATTTTGATATGTTGATGAATCCACACAGGCATACGAAATAACAATGCAATGGGAAGCAATTCGGGGGCAACCTAGCTACTGGGAACTGAACACTATAAAATCTATGTTAATTATTTACTGTAGTTCAAATGCAATACGCACTTGATATATCGAATATACCAATCTTAGTTTAACTAGCTACAATACGTGTTTAAGCGGGATCACTTTATCCTTTCAAATGCGGGATGATCCGAACACTTTCTTCATGATCTTACCGGATATCTTGCATGCAGTCGAGGCGAGGGCGTCGGCCACGATTGTAAGACTGTTGAAGTTTGTAGCCAGGAAGTAGTTTTCATTGATCAATTGTGGATGGGACGCCATCTTACGCATCTCTTCCTCGTTGATGTTGCTTGTAACGCCGACGGTGTAGATGTGAATTCCGTCGTTGCGAGCGGCTTCGGCGGACGATATCGTATAATTATGATTATTCGAGCGGCCGTCAGTGACAATGATAGCAATATTCTGAATGTCAGGCCTGTCGCCGTTTTCGGGCATGAACTCAATCTTGTGAGTGATGATGATGCCGGCGGCAGTGTTAGTGCCTCCGCCCAAGTACGCCATCTGTAGGATGGCATTCTTCAATGAGTTCTTGTCCGAGTACCTATTAAGATGAAAAACGATATCTGCGTCCGACGAGAACCTGACGGCTCCGATTCGCACCTGTCCCGTCTCAATCAACATATCATCGACGATACGCACCATAAACTCAAGCAGATGATTCCAATTGTTGAGGCCAACACTTCCGGAGCTATCGACCACAAACACGATGTCGGCTCGGAAGTTGCTGCAATTGCCTACAAGAACATTCGCATCCTCAAGTCAAAATCGACATATAATACACACAAATCTACACAATAATGGTAAAACAGCGATCGATGACAGACGTATAGACAGATAGACAGCAGACAATCAGACTGACATATTTACATACTTATATACATGCGTACACTCAGGATTTGTTGAGGTTCAGCTTTCACGGGCAGTACAACATTTCACACGGCCACCGACAAACATGGTTTTACTTTTGTCAGGCGCATTATCGCGTATATATACACAAGACAATGAGAGTTGCATTCCAATCCAAGATAACACGGATTTATTTAGTCAACATTGTTATTACGTTGACGCGTACATTGCTACATTACATATCATGTTATAGTGGCACAAAATGCTGCAGGGCCGACAGCTAGTGCTACACATAGTCTTAGAGCTAAAAGTGATCGAAGTCAACTTCTTCAAGTTGAAATGTGAAATCTGCACCTTCGTTGTCGTCGCCGTCTCTTGCCCCCAAAACCGGCGCCTGACGCATCGCTTCAACTTCACGCTTTTTTGGCCCATTTCTCCGCAATGGCGAGCGCCTCTACCTCAGATAGTCTTTCGGTGCCATTGATCGGTTACGTAATTTATTCTTGAATCGTAATAACGCAGAGAAGCCGCGTTCGGGCCATGCGGTCGACATGGGTAGTATGAGTTCGATGGCCGCGAGCTGCACCAGGTCAGTATGTTTGACCTGGTAGACCGGGTCACGAACCAACAGGATGTAGCCATCCGCTGTTGTCTAGCACTATTCGAATTCGACACCGGGCAAGCGCTACTTCAACGCCTGGTAATTTACGTAGAGAGTTTGTTCGGCGTTTGTCAGCAAACTACCGACTTTGGTATATAACGCAGCAAGCGATGTATTGCCGTGCAATTTGCGCTCAGGAAGATCACACGGCACAAGATCCAGATCAAAGATGCTGAATGCTGCCAAGATATATGGCTCCGGAATGCAATCAGCATGATTGTTCAACATATTGGTGCAGTGGGCAGCAGCCAGTTCCTTAGCCTGACTTGCATCTTCTTCAGTGAACTCTCCCAGAGCTGGAGTGTAACTAGGCCACGCTGCACATCACTTCGATCGCATCAGTGCATTCCCGAAGAGAAGAAGTGACATTTGCGAAGTTCAAATCGCCTGTTTGAAATATCAGTGACAGGTTCTTGAGAGGCTTGATCGCTGGCGCCAGCAGATGGAGACAAATTATGAGTGACTTGGTGTGGGTCAACTTCAAGATGCCTATTGTGGTAGCATCGTTCTTCTGGTTGGCGAAGTGTTGAAATGCGGCCCAAACTGCTGCGTAATGTGAAAGCCACCTTGTCTTACAAGCCTTTGCCAACTTTCGACGTCTGCCCCTCGGAAAGCTTAGCATTTCTCAAAGTTGACATGGCGAAGTACTTCCAAAAGCTGGAAGAGTTTGCTTTCAAATACGCGAAAAACCTTCAAAGCTTTGACGGTATCGGTGCAGGCCAACGCAAGCCTGTGTGCGTGACAATGGATCGAGTCAACGAGTAAGCTCTTTCACCTTCTGTGACAAGGAGTTATGGCGGCCGAACCTGGATGCGGCACCGTCACAGGCGAGACCAACGTGCTTTCAAATATTAAGGTCGTATTCATTCGCAACGTACTGCCGCATCAAGTCGACGAATGTCAACAAATATAGTCACCACTTTGTCTATTTTAACATAGCGAATGAAGGTTACATACTGTTGAAGGGTGGCAACGTCCGTTGTTTCTTCTACCAGCAATGCCCAAAAACATACGTGCTGTACATGTACATATACATACATACACATATACATACATACATACATACATATATACATACAAACACACACACAAACACACACACACACACACACACACACACACACATCCATACATACATACATACATATATATATATATATATATATATATATATATATATATATATATATATATATATATATATATATATATATATATATATATATATATATATATATATATATATATATATATATATATATATATATATATATATATATATGTATATATATATATATATATATATATATATATATATATATATATATATATATATATATATATATATATATATATATATATATATATATATATATATATATATATATATATATATATATATATATATATATATATATATATATATATATATATATATATATATATATATATATATATATATATATATATATACACATACATACATACATACATATATATATACACATACATACATACATACATACATATATATATATGCTGTCGGTTTTTATAAATAGTGCGGTCAAAATTGCGAATACCCTTATATTTTTGTTGAAAACCGGATGACTTTTGTCATTTTCGCCGCATTATTATGGAAATCGGTCAAATGTTATGTACTATTTTGTCCTATGATTTCACAAAAAGTAAATAAAACTATGAGCAGACGATCTTGCATTTCGATTTCATTTTTTTTAATTCGTGGAATTAGTCTGAAACTAGTCTACTGCATTAATTTTCACATATTTATTTTGACTAGTATTTATGATTGTTGATTGATGCTGCGATTAGGATAATTATTCCATTTTATATTGATGATGAATATATTTAATTTACAGTGTATGTTGTATTCACATAACGGTCAACAATGACGTATTACAATTGAGCGGCAACGCGCTGTTACAATTTTGTTTATTTTAACTCCACTCACCAGATGGCACCGCTTATGTGACCAAATATTGCTATTTGCTTTTGGACTGCCATTTGATTTAACAAGATTTAACAAGATTTGCCATCCAAGCCAAAGGCCCAGATTGCAAGTGGACAAGGAAGCCATTGGCTTATCGAGAGTTCAACAATGTTCATTTACTTATAACCCGCCCTCCTGAGATATGTGTCAACCTTGTTTTTAAACATATTCACGCTGCTAGCAGTTACACAATCTGTAGACAATTTGTTCCATTCATTTATTGTCCTCTGTGAGAACGAGTGCTTCCTGATGTCCAATCTACATTGATCCTTTACTAATTTTACCTCATGTCCTCTAGTTCTGCTATACTTCTTGAGTGAGAAAAACATATTTCTATCAATATTTTCATACCCATTCAATATCTTATCAACTTCAGTCTGATCTCCTCTTAACCTCCTTGTCTCTAGAGTTGTTAAACCACATTCTTTCAGGCGTTCTTCATAACTAAGGTCTCTAAGTTCTGGAATCATTTTAGTTGCTCTCCTTTGTATGCGTTCAAGCGTATCTATATCCTTCTTACGATATGGTCTCCATGCTTGTATACAGTATTCTAAATGAGGTCTAACTATTGCTTTATAAAGAGGTATAATTAACTTTTTTTCCCTTGTATGTTATGTTTCTTCTAATCAATCCAAGAATTTGATTACCCTTTGAAGCTGCAATACCACACTGCTCTGAAACTTTCATATCAGCGCTTATTGTAACTCCTAAGTCCTTTTCTTTTACAGTAGTACCCAGAACAGTATCTCCCATTTTATAGTTTACATTCAAGTTCCCATGTCCTGTATATAGGCATTTACATTTCCCAAAATTGAACAGCATCTGCCATTTCTCAGACAATTTCACTAATCTGGCTAGATCGTTTTGTAAATGTTGTTTATCACCATCAGTATTAACCTTTTTAAACAGTTTTGTGTCATCCGCAAATTTCAGTATGTTACTTGTTATACTGTCGTCCAAGTCATTGGTATATATTAAGAATAATATAGGTCCTAATACTGATCCTTGAGGTACCCCACTCAAAACCGATTTCCAATTTGAAACTTCTCCATCTACTACAACTCGTTGTCTTCTGTCAGTCAGCCATTGTTCTATCCAGTCAGTTATGCTATCCCCGATACCATGGGCTTTTAATTTAAGTAGTAATCTTTGATGTGGCACTTTGTCAAAAGCTTTCTGAAAATCTAATTAGATAATATCTACTGGCGATCCCACGTCTATCCACTTAGTGATTTCTTCCCAAAAACATAATATATTTGTTAAGCATGACCTCGCTTTAAGGAATCCATGTTGAGATGAATTTAATAAGTTATGCTTAACGAGGAAGTCCACCATATGGTCTTTAATTAACCTTTCTAATAATTTACAAATCACTGACGTTAAACTCACTGGACTGTAATTTTCTGACTTATTGCTCGAACCCTTTTTAAATAATGGTATGATGTTTGCTTCTTTCCATTCAAACAGAACAACTCCCTCTTTTAATGACATGTTGAATACTCTTGCAAGTGGTATACTGATTTGTTCTATTGTTTCCATTAGTAATTTTGGAGGAATCCCTTCCATTTCCGGTGATTTGTTATCCTTCATTGCCTTTATTGTCTTAGCTACCAATTCTGGAGTTACAACTAACGGACCTAAATAGTCAGATTTAGCCTCCTGAAATTTAGCATCAGCAACTGGTAATGAACTAATATCTTCTTTGGTAAACACTGAACTGAAGTAACCATTTGCTATGGGTTTGCTGCATTGAATGCATCTGGCTTCACTTCCGGTTACGTATGCGCAACGTGACTTTATGGGAGGAGGATGTTGATATTATAAATTTTTTGAGTAGAGCCTTCTAGAAAGAAAGAAACGTTTCTAAGAACCTTCTAAAATGCCACGACTCATCTGATGACGTGTCTGTATTGAATAGGGCCTTCTTGAACTTTTCTGAGAATCTCAACAGGCTTCTAGAATGCCGTTTTACTGATTGACCGGGTGTTTCTTTTCTGTTAAGTAGATATGTTATATGCAACTTCCCGCCGGAAGGCTGCCAAGATGTGCCAATGTTATGCTATAATAGGCACTATTGTTACATCTATATTCCAGGTGTTCAGTCGTTGACATTAGCAACTTTTGGAGAATTTGTTTATTTATGCGATATGAACGGCCACTCACTTCCTTCATCAACAACATCAATGCAAGCAGCAATTTTAGCTATGGAGGCGATGCATTTTCATGTACGTAGCCCTTGTCCGCTAAGCCATTGCCACGTTTAGCTATATGTTATCGCTATTTATCTATGCAAGTATTACTTTTAGCTGTGTAAATGTCGCCCATATAGCTTTCTTAGCTACGTAATTACCACAACTAGACTCAACATATTAGATATAAATGTTAGCGCATCTTAGTTCAGTAAGTACCACTTTTGGCTATATGTTAACGCTTTTTAAGTACGTAGCTTTTTTGCTAAAAGTTAAATATATTTTGTTAAGTAAATACCACAATTAGCTACATGGTATCAATCTTAAGCTAACAAGTGCATCGCTTAGTTATTTAGGATTGCGTTTTACCTAAGAAGGTACCATGTTTAGCTATAATCATGTTAAATTTTTAGCTAAGTAAGTATCACATTTAACTACATGCTAACTCATTTTAGCTACGTAACTACCATATTCCAAGTACTGCCCCTAGTGACAGCAAACGTAACACCATGGACTGTATCCAACTCAAGAAGTGCATCATATTGTCTGTATATTTACCAACTTGACCCGAAGCGCCATAGTAATAAAAAAACGTAATAACTCCACCTTTATTGTACCCTAAAAGAAACGTAACGCTTTGGAATAAGTGCCTTCTAGTGACATTATATATAACATATTTACCTGTATTTCCTCCAAGAAGTAACTATGATGACAACAATCGTAATACCTACGTTTTCATTCAATTAAGTCCAAGAAGCATCCAGAGTGATCAAAGGGTCAACAAATTGACTTGTATACATGTTGGCGTGTTAGTTTATATCGGAAGGTCTGTGATTTGAATTGCCCACCGCCATAACAAGTATGTAGCGCTTCCATCTATATATATTTGTGTCGCTTTTAACTATGCAATAAAATAATTTAGTTATGTTTTACAATTACAACTGATATAAACTTTTTATTTGTGAATAGTTTGCAATAGTTTACCTTAGTTTATTGTGGTACACTTTCAATTGCAACTGTTTATTCTAATTTGTTTTGAGGAAGTTGGTTTGAGTGAACTACTCACCAACTGCAGCGGTCAGCATTACGGTACTAACGTCACTCATGACAGCAGCACGACATCATATTATATTTAGTACAAGTTCAATAATCAAGTTCCCGGGTAATAATATAGCAGACAGATGGCAGCCTCTGCACCTGTCTCACATATTACTTCATGAGCTTCCGACCGCCTACCTCTACACTAGAAGTGCTACTTACACTGCCGACGGTGATGACGGCTACTAAAAGTGGCCGTTCATATATCTTAAATAAACATCCTGCTACAACAGTTGCTGATGTCACAGATTGAACGCATAACATGAAACCTTTAAATGTTTCAACAAATAGAAACAATCTGGCGCATCTTGCGAGTCTGCCAGCGGGAAATTGCACAAAATGTATCCACTTGTCGGAAAAAAAACACCAGGTGTGCAAAGTGTGTGCAAAGGCATTCTAGATGGTTCTAGAATATTCTGATAAACTTTCCATTCATTTTAGAAGGCGCTACTCAGGAAAAGGTGTGTAATACAACCAGCATCCGTACATGAAGTCACGTTGCGCAGGCGCACCCGGAATTGGCGTTAGACGCCTTATGCTACTTAACGGCATTGCTGGTCAATAAAGGCGCTTTTTTGAGTTACACGGTGGTGTTTAACCCAGAGAAACCACAGCTTCTGGAAAGCCACAAACACAAAATGCTTTCTCTGTGCCACGTCTTGCATGTCCCCAAGTAGAGAGGCCAGGTTGCGTGTCATGCGCCAGTCATCTCCAGTACGACAGTTTTCTGTGAATGTTGGTACGTTCTGTTTTGTCCTCGCTGACGTTAAAATACTATTTTGACAGCCAATAAGTAGCGATTCGTTAGACACCGTCCACGAATAGGTGGCATTATTGATCAAGTATTCGTATGCTGTGTAGTATGATATTTCAATATATTCTCGAGAGCTTTGCGGCAAATTGCCTTTTAGGACGGACAACGGCTTTGTTGTTGTGAATGTTCGACAGTTGCCCCGCTTTAATCTTGATTCCAACGTTGTTTCTGCAAGCAGCTGTTAACATTCCATTTACTTCTCCTGGGAACTGGTCACATAATAAGTCACATGCTGTTCAAAGTCAACCAAGTGTGTGTGTGTGTGTGTGTGTGTGTGTGTGTGTGTGTGTGTGTGTGTGTGTGTGTGTGTGTGTGTGTGTGTGTGTGTGTGTGTGTGTGTGTGTGTGTGTGTGTGTGTGTGTGTGTGTGTGTGTGTGTGTGTGTGTGTGTGTGTGTGTGTGTGTGTGTGTGTGTGTGTGTGTGTGTGTGTGTGTGTGTGTGTGTGTGTGTGTGTGTGTGTGTATGTTGGTTATTCATAGCGAAACATCTGGACATTTGAGACGGTAGCTAGTTTCCTTCCCAATAATTCCGGCTGTGAACATAACGCAGTGGTAGCTTCAGACGACAACGCTGCATATATTCAAATAGGCTTCACTGAGTCAGCGTCTTCTTAGACCGCTATTCCATGTTGGCAGTGGACGGACGGACATTACGTTTTCCTCTAAGATGTGCTATCTCCTTTCTTACTATGTGTCGTCCCCAATTTACTAGTTATTATATAATGCACTATAAAATATATTAAAACAATTTATGTTACATAATTATATTAATATATACCATGCCCCCAAATTTTCGATTAGCTGTCTACACGTGCACGCTGCTTTTGTGTTGATTACTAAGATATATGAATATATATATCTTGACATTTATAATTAGGGAACTTAACATTATAAAACGTTCTTCCCTGTTGTTTTCTTTATGTCATTAGATAGGATTTTACTTTGCTTTGCTTTATACTTATACTTATTGTAAAAGCTGCAATAAACTTGAAATGAATCTCCATTGATTTAAGTTTGTTTCTCTCTTCTCACGAAATGGTATATACGTTTAGATTGACTGACCAAAATCAAATAAGCATTTCCTTATTCGCAAGTTGCTGTTCGCCTGTCGGCTTTTTGTAGGAAAAAAATACTACTCACCTTCCGTCTGGGGGAAGCATATTAAAAACAACGCCGCTAGGAGCCACAACTGTGCTACTTTGAATGTCACCATTGTTTGTGGCGTTACTGCATCTGAAACAAAACCAGCGCAGTCGTTGTAGTCAAAAGTCATGCTGTTGCACGAATGTCCATGTCGTCATCTATTTTCTAAATCATACTTTTAATAATATCAGGCGTGCGTGTTTTGTGAAATTGACTATTGTGCATTTTGTAACACCGGTAATAGTCCCCTATTATATTATGTTCAATTTCCGCCAACGAAAATATAACAACTAGATCCCGTTGCAAGCACGTTCACTTGTTTTCCAAAAGCTGAGTTCGAACGTACCTAATCAGCCGAACTAATCCCCCCCCACCCCGAGGACCGGCATGCGGTTCTCACATATGATAACTGTTTATTCCTCATACTGCTGTCTTGCCTCATAATGGAGTGGTGATGCGAAATAAAATCAGTAGCGGCGAAATTCAGTCTACCCGCAGTAATAAGTTTCCCTTCCTAGATAAATCGAGATGGCGTTCAACTGAATAGGTCGGCCTTGGCGTGAAGTGTAAAGCGTTTTGAGCAGTTCACAAGACTGGATACCGCGCTATATAAGGGCTAACTTTTGCTAACCTTGCCAGATCATTTAAGATTAATAACGTTTCGCAGGCATCTGACGTATGTGTTTTTTTTCGGTGTCTCGTCCATGTAAACAGCAAGGAATGAGTTATGGACTGTAATGCCCCGGGCAGGCTGCCCATGGATGGGGCAAGACGGTGTTTTGGGTACTCTCACTATTTTTTTTGGTGCAACTCAGCTAGGTTTTCTAGCTTTCTATTTGTTCAAAATAGTGTTCTAATGGGTAACATACACATCTGTCTATAATAGGAACACGATAAATATAGGCTAACATAGTTTAATAATGTACCATTTAAAGATTTCTGTTAGGGTGTCGCACTGCCCCACGTTAACCTACTCATTGTCCACTTGCGATGCGGTGCTCGTTGAGGTGGGTGGCAATCTTGTTAAATCTAGTTAAGTGGTTATAAGCCGTTGAACTAGCAGATAGGAATATAATCTTCTGCATTTCAATTTCAAGTAATCGCCTTCGGGCATTTTATGCCTCACACAGTGGGCGTTGTCGTTCACTTACTTAGGTTTACTTTGGTTTTTCCTGGCCGTAGGTAGTGCTTATCCAAGTGCTTAACTTATACTTTATAACGCTCAAACAGACTTGCATCCACTACGTTTTAGGTGGTAGACCAAGCACGGAAATATGCCAGGCATAACGTCGTCAATGAAATGCGGTATGTAATTAGTATTTTTTTTGGTACATGAAAGCCAAAACCGACGACCTACTTAAGTGATATGAAATGTCAACGTCTCCAAATAATGTGACTTTTGTTCAACTACGAACTAGAGATGCATGACACATATGCCGGCTGGTTCTGTTATATTTTATCTACATTAGAGTAATAAGCCCGCATACAAAACTAGCATTCCTTTCAACTGATCAGTCGATTACTACTCTGGTGGCGAGCTGTGCCTGGTCTGATTAAAATTATTAAACAGGTGAGTTAAACCAGCTTACTTAAAAGAACAATGCACACACGAACGTACGCACACACGACACACACACACGGTTAAATATTCGGCGGAGAGTCGGTGAAAGTTTGCAAATCAATCACTAGCACGTTACTAGTACGATAAATATTAAGTATCATAAAACATAAGCGGTTTTAACGATGTTGTTAGTCAGACAAAGAGCATAATAAATCCTCAGGGTTTTGAAAAAGGGGATCGAGCGTATACAATCAGCCGGGGATTTCTGGGACGATTTCTGAAAATGTTACAGTTAAACACAATTCTCTCAAGGGGGTTTGTTCGATATATCCCTCCCCGATGACAATCATCGTTTGCATGCCCGTAAAAGCTTAGCTGAGGGTCGGTACCCCCACAGGCCTACGGCCACTACAGCTAATTGTCCAAATACTATTGACGTTTGCTTCATTTATCGTTTATTCTGCTTTTAGTTCATAGAGTTCAAGAATGGGATATATACATTGGTAATATCAACTGTTAATAACAATAATGCTTCAAAGTTTACACGAAATTTAGTCCGCAAGCACGATCTTTTTCCAATGAAATTGTTTATGTCTGCCTAATCGCATTCAGACTGAGTTCTCTTCATTTCCCCTATTATAAAACGAAAATGAGCCATCCACACGGCGACCAGTATACCCCACAACAACACAGGACAGAACCGTGATTTTGTATCGTATGTACAAAGGTGCAAAATGGAAAAAAAATTAGAAACGTACCCGGCTAAAAGCGTACAAAACCAGCCGTGTTTCGCCTGCCAGTAACTGCGAAGCGAACACTTGATTGGTGCGTGACGTCAACATGAATGCCGTCTATGGACGTGTATTATAGCCTGGTTTGTCCATGAATAATCTTTTCGTGAGGCTTTTATCAAGGGTGCATTGTGTCCAGTGATTATGTCTTACATCCTTAAATATCCCACACATATGAAACTTTAAATTGTATTTCCATCAGCTCCGTCCTGCACCAACACATGTTTTTTCCACACCCGTGGGGCTCCAAGTACTCACTCTCAATAGCCGTTCTCTGTACACGCTCTCTGTACCCGCTCTCTTTACCCGCTGTCAGTACCCACTCTCGATACCCGCTGTCAGTACCCGCGCCCGCCGCCCCCCACAACTACACTCTTTCTAATAGCCCCATTCGATGTTACGTGCAAATGTGTGCTCATATGATCATGTGCGCGTGCGTGCGTGCGTGCGTGCGTGCGTGTGTGTGTGTGTGTGTGTGTGTGTGTGTGTGTGTGTGTGTGTGTGTATGTGTGTGTGTGAATGAGTGTTTTCGCGTGTGTGTGCGCGTGTGTGCATGCTTGAGTGACTGTGTGTGACTGCGTGCGTTCGTGCGTTGGAAACATAATAATGGGGTGAAGTGACAATTTATATTAAATGCTGTCCAGTGGTATTAAATTGGACTGGCGCTACTGTTTGTGATTCGTGACGGAAGAACAAAAGAGGGACAAACAAAGACACGCACGTGCTCATTCGTTGACCGGTTTGGCGCCCACGCAAACCCGCAGGCAGTCACCCACACAGCGCGCGAAACAATTCACTTGTTGTTGTTCAACGATGCGTAAATAAAGGTGTCGGAGGTATGCTCACCCTGGACTGTGCATTTCACCGGAACGTCGTTGCAAACACGAACACATGCCACTGGCCCATTTTTTCAACTCATAACTTCCTGGTACACGGTAACATAACGATCGCACCTTTTTGTGCGTCACCTCAACGACACATCGCATATCCTTATTCATTTACATTGTTGTTTTCGTGTCAGGCTCATTTTGTGAACATTGCATCGATCTAGTTTTAATGTGTTAGTCCTCATATCATATGCCTGTAATGAGACTCGGATCTTATACGCAAGAGTTTTTCCTCCCACAGCTGTTTGGGGCAAACGAACGCTTGCGGAATCATATAGCAATCCACTAATAGCTAGCATATATATATATATATATATATATATATATATATATATACATATATAGTATCGACTACGACATGCGCGCTTAAATTGAGATCGGATCCAGTGAGAATTCGGCGAAAATTACAAAACGGCACTTCATATTACAACATTAGGCTACTCACACGTTCGCCAGTTACCAGATCTAACGACCAAAGCCAATTATTTCATATATAAGTGCTATGACTTTGCAGTTTATTAAGATTGACTGCGTGCTTCAATGACCCGCTTGCTACGAAAAAGGGCAATTAGTTATAACAACTAATGCAGCATTATCGCAATACATGTGCATACACTGCAATATATTTCAGAATCACTGGAAAGTTTGTACTATGATGACCATATATACACAGAATTAACCGTGATAATTATATTAATATACATATAAACGCAAACCCTTCTCAGTAATAGCAACCATTAAATCATAAGCGAACAAGTCATGTGTAGGCAATTATAATGCTTCAGTAATAACGCGTTTACGAGTCTATCATATCTACATAACGTGTTCAGTTACTACCCTCTCCTTCATTGGGGTTAAATGTTAGCGTTAAACGTCAAAACTACATTCAACTGCGTATTATCGTAGTCATGCATTACCTTGGCCAATCCCGACAAACACTCAGTTGTTACCGTAGGACGGAGAGAGGTAGTGTTATGCAATATACAATGATCGTTGGAAGTCGGGACAGATAATAGGGCGCTGACGTCAATGTTCAGATAACCTCACGTGAGGAATACTCAGCCGTGCACGACGAGACCAAACAGTATGCAGTTGGAATGGAGATATCACAGTTGGCAGAGGAACTTGTATATTATGTGTTGATAAACATACTAACTAACTACAGAATCAACGGTGCTTATGCTTATACGGTAGTGGTTATACGGTAGTGGTTATACGGTAGTGGTTATACGGTAGTGGTTATCTACACACTGCACTAAGCGGCTTACATGTATTTGTTGGAAATGTGACTATAGCAACAAATACAAATATGGTTTAAATAACAGTAAGCAATATAAAAAAATATTGGCATGCAATGGTAAATTGTGCAGTCATGTCAGGTAAAACATGTCGCCCCAAAATAGAAAACTATTGATTACGCGACACAAATAGCTAATTTCACCATATATAATATGCTATATTGGAGGCTACAAAGCGAACTACATATGTAGGCTTTTGAATTCATGTTATGAATACTGCATAAGACACAAAACATATTCGCAGAAAACGCACATAACGTGTATCTATTTGAGTTATGTTACATTGTCATGATAATTATAAGTGTACCTAAGTATCCAAATATCACATCAACCCAACCCTAGCGGATCCCGTTCCATTGTACACTGTCTTAGTTACTTAAACAACTGCAACTATTTCAAACCAATCCAATTAAAACTAATCAAACGCCTGATTACAGACGGTATCCGTTCTGCTAATGTGTTGTTCAGCAAGATCTGTTCAATCGGGTTTGGAATATGGTGCAAACGTACACATTCCTCAAAACAACTACGCTAAGATTTATGTTGATACACAATGTAAAGTATAATAACTCATACTACACATACTATAGACACCTGTTAGAATGGACGGCTTGTAGTGTCTCTTCAGACATAAACAGACAAAGTGGAGTGACCGACACTACAAAAGTGTCGAAACATAAGCATTGAAACAACCATGGTGGTGTCTCAATTGACAACTAACCGCCGAACCACTGCACCACAGGAAAATGATTTGGTGATAATGAAATAATGCACCGCGCCAATTACTTCTATCATATAAATTAGTTTGTGACTATGTCAGTCTAATTGTCTGCCTGCCTGTCTGGCGGTCTGTGTGTGTGTCGGTATGTCTGTCTGTCTGTATGTCTGTCTTTATGTTACCTCATATTTGTGTCAGTTTCGCATGTGTGTGTGTGAGGCTAACATCTGTTAGGCGTATCCAGGGCCCTATGGAAATGATTAAATATTAAGCAAATTCTAAATTATCCGGGGTTGGGGATATTAAGGATATGTTGACGTTTGAAAGAGATTAATGATAATAATAACTTTTATAAAACCTGTTCAGAGGTCCTTATAATACAACATCTGTAAATCCTAAACATGAATAAAAATATATAATACGGAATTAACATATTAATTTGTAGAATAACGGATGTAAAATACAGTATCGGCTAAATACTGATTAAGCACTGCTTTAAAATCAATCGAATAATAAAAATAAATAAGTCATTAAAATACAATTAGAGAGAAACCATATTAGTGATGATATATATTAGTTACTGTAAAATCAGGTTCTATACATAATCTTCAAATGCTGTCTTAAAAAAGATGTGTCTTAAGTTGAGACTTAAACAATTCGAGTGAGTCAGCGACATGGATGTATATCGGACGATCGCTAAAAAGGCGCGGTGCCGTCATGGAGAAATCCCCGTCGGCCATACAATTCCGTATTATTGTGTGGTACAGAAAGTAGATTGATGTCGTCGGAACGAAGCCGGCGCCCTGGTGTGTACGGCGAAATCATGTCAACAATGTACGCGGGCGCGAGATCGTGTAACGCGCAGTAGGTCAACATAAGAATGTTGTAGTTGATTCGCCATCGGACTGGAATCTAGTGAAGCGTAGCGCCGCTGTCGCTTTATGAGGCGAGCTGCCGAATTTATTACCATTTGAAGCTTCTGAATTAAACGCACGTTTACTTATAACAGCAGAGCATTTCCACAACTCAGTGTGTACGACCGTCTTGAACGCATGGGTCGTAAAGCAATTTCGAATTTTTGCGATATTGCGCAGTTGGAAATACGCTCCTTGACACATACAAGCGACTTGTGTAAACATGCACAAAGTGTTGTACATGAAGACGCCTATATCTGTTACAAATGGTTGCGGTATTATGTCACACCCACACAATTTGATTGTATGAACATTTGGAGGAGCGATCCAGTAGTGCAAACAGAAAAAATTGCCTATGTATTGGCCTCATTCAACATTAAATGTTGGTCCATCATCCATCGTTTGACGTCAACTGTGCATCTCTCGATTCTTCGGATAGCATCCTTTACCTCGGAGGGTTGGTCACGAGTGAATTCTGCGGACAGCTGCGTATCGTTAGCCTGGTGTTGGATTTTTTTTATAAAAACAGTTCAAAGTTAATTTCCATTCGAACCCTGAATACTCTAGTTATGAATCCATTTGTGTTGAAATTTCAGATTCTTCTTTCTCTTCTTCTTTCTCCGCTTATTTCGTCTGTATTTATCGCCATCCAGGAAAATCAGCCGATTTCTTTGAAGAATTCCAAGATCTGCTGGAACATTTGGCAACTATTCATTCAGATTTTTTTATTTTTGGTGATTCTAATCTTCATTTGGACATACCTTCAGCAATAACAACTACCTTTAAAGACATCCTGGTATCCTTTGATTTGAAATAACATATTGCCTGTTCGACACACATACATGGCCACTGGCTCGATCTTTTCATAACTCGTTCAACTTGTTACAATATAAAAACACCTACAGTTTCGGATGGTTTATCAAACCACCACACAGTCATTGTCGATGTTAACGTTTCCAGAACTAAATTAGAATCAAAACACAATGTATTTTACATACATATTCATAAGATTAACATCGTTGCTTTAAAGGCTGACATCCATAAATCCGACCTAATCATAAAACCAAAGGGACACCTATCCGATTTGTGTGGACAGTATTACCAAGTAATCAAGTCTTTACTTAACAAACATGCACCTGTAAGATCCAAATCTGTATCACAAAAGCCACCTGCTACATGGATGACTCCCGAAATTCTACAATCTAAAAGGCGTCGTCGTTATCTTGAGCGCGTATGGCGCAAATCACGCTCGTCTTTGGACAGGTCGCGTTATTCAAAAGACAGTCACTACTGCAACAGACAAGTGGCCAAAGCTAAATCTGATTATTACACAAATATGGTCTCAAATAACTCTGAAAATTCACGTCAGCTATGGAACTGCATAAATCAAATTATACAAAGGCGGCCTGTTCCATCTCTTCCTAATCATGTTTCAATCAAATCTCTATGTGACTCGTTCTCTATTCATTTCAAGGACAAAATCAGTCTTATCCATTCTGCTTTCCTGTATTCCCAGATCATACTTTAAGTACTGTAAACGTGGCCTCCCCACGAGTAAATTCTTTACCTGTATCATTTCAACCTGCCACAGCTTAAGAAATGAAGAAAATAATTATGTCTTCCCCAAATAAGTCCTGTGAGCTTGATCCACGACGAACCGTACTGTTGAAATATTGTCTTGATACATTGCTCAAACCGATAACGGATATTATAAATGCATCACTGTGTTCTGGGTTGTTTCCGGATGATTTCAATCACGCCCATGTCAACCCACTTCTTAAGAAGTCATATCTGCTTAAATAAGATCTAACAAGTTATATACCTGTTTCCAATGTCAGGTTTAATTCCAAAATACAGGAGAAAGTCGTAGCAAGCGGTCTCACATCAGCTCAAATTGCTTATCTAATGTGTCACAATCAGCTTACAAAGAGTTACATTCTACAGAAACTGCTCTCTTAAAAGTACACAAAGACGTTACCTTAAACATTGACAATGTCGCTAAAACTATTGCAACAGCTCTTGTTAGCAGCATACTTGATTACTGCAATTCCCTCCTTCATAATATTGCTATCAAGGATATTACAAAACTTCAACGTGTCCAAAATTGTCTGGCTAGGGTAGTTACACAATCTCCTCTTTTCGCTCCCTCAGTGCCATTTCTAAAATCATTACATTGGCTCCCTGTGCGATATCGCATTATTTTAAAGATCTGTACACTTACCTATCAAGCCCTTTCAACCAAACAACCTGCATATTTACATTCAACGCTCACTGCAGCAAGACAGCCCAGACAGCTTCGGTCGTCTGGTTCTGGTTTTCTTTCTGTTCCCAGAGTTAAGACAAACGCTGGACCTCGAGCTTTCTCGCACCAACTCTGCGGAATTCACTCCCCGACAGCGTGAAATCAGCAAGAAATATTTCGCCGTAATCTGAAAACCTATCTTTTCAAAATAGCCTATCCTCCTTAGCTTTTTTGCACCTCCATCCATCGGTTGACGATTTTTGCATTGTACATGGTCACGAGAATGCCTAATCCTTTGGTTTTTTTTACGCCACTGAGCTCGGATTTTCTGAGGATATTGACGCCAAAGAAGTCATTTTATTATTATTATTATTATTATTCAGCAGTGCCGTGACTAGAGCAAGCGATATATTGGTGATGTTGGCTAGAGTCTCGGTTTCACGGTGTCAAGGTCGCACTGGATCACTGATGGTCGGTTAACAGTTTCTACTGATACGGCAGATACGGTGCAGTCATGCGTATTTCGTGTTATCAAGAGGTCGAGGATGTTACCACCCACATGGGTCGGTTCTGTCACGTGCTGTTGTAAATCAGTCTCACGGAGAAGGTCAGTGAGATAACGAACATCGCTGGCACGATCATCGTCGTAGTGTATGTTGAAGTCAACGAGGATGTCACATTCAGTCTGCTGCGTGGCAGCACGTTCAAGAACACGACTGAATTCTACTTTCAAAGCAAAACATTTTTATCGACTCTCATTCTATTCCAACATGGTCCAACATGGTAGTTCCTGCACAAATATATTTATCGTATTATGTATTAACCTATTCATATATTTATTTATTAATTATAACTTCATGTACATTATTTCAGTTATAAGTATTTATATAGTCTTATTTCTACATAATATTAACACTATATGACAAATATTTTAGTATATTTAATTATTGTACTGAACTGTATTTTATAAATGTTAATTCATATAATTTTAATTAATTTATATATATTTTTTTTTAAACCTATTTGTCTTGTAAAGCGCCACGAACAATTTAAAATTGGATCTGGTGCCATAATTAAAAGGCAATACCAGATTTAAGGTAGCCTAGTAAATTGCCAGAAACAGTGGACTATTGATTAGAATAAATATTACTATTACACATATCTTATACATAAACTTGTTATAGACATATATTAAGAAACCGTTTTTGTTAACAGAAATAGTATTTTGAGGTAGCTATTCTCTGATTCAAATTCAGCGAGTAATAAAGGGTTTGTTTACAGTTCGTGAATTAAGTTGCGGGTATCAAACTATAGTCTACATTGCTGAACATATATGAGATAAAGTGATAAATTTACATAAATTAAATACATAGGGTAGTGTCTGACAAAGTTATAGTTAACGTTTTCGGTAAAAACGACCTAACAACAGGATTTTAGCGTAAGTTGGTATACACTGAGTCATTGTTTTGTTTGTGTTCTGCGCATTCGCTAGGTGGCAAGCTTTTTAGGCTCATGCAAACTTTGTAGATATAACATAGATAGCAAGTATATTATTCTCAATAGTAAATTAAAACCTAATAATCCAGACTAAAGTGTTCCTTTGAAAACAGAATACAGCCTTTGTCAAGGCTAACGTAGCAATCTAACTAAAACTAAATTATGTGATGGCGCCGTGCAAACGGTAGTTAAAGGCCACCAGGCATTTAATACGCTGAAGTTGTTGCAATTGGATGGACGTCGTCACGTCCGGGTGTGAGAAGTCCAGGGCTAAAGTTCAGGCGGATAGTTTTTTTATTTTTGAGTGTAGGGTATGAGCGAAGATGAAGGAACTGGAGGTGGAGATGGAATAGCTGATGCAGCTCGTTGTGGCAATGGTGGGAAGGGAAGAGGTGGGTTGTGCCAGTGGTTCTGGTGGTGGTGGGGAGTGGATGATAAAGTGGGGGAAGCAAATGAGATACATGCTAGGGTGAGCTCACCTCAGAGGAGGCCGAGAGGAGGTAAGGTGACAGGACGTAAGGAGATAGGTCGAACGGAGAAAGGACGGAAGGAAACGGAAGTGACTGAACAGGGAGGAAGATAATATGAGAGAAGGAGAAGGAGAGAGGATGGGAAGCGACGGTAATGATGGAGGCAGGAGCGAAGGAGACGGGAGGGAAGGAGATGCGAGGTAAGGCGATGGGAGCGAGGGAGACTTGAGGGAAGGCAAAAGGAACGGAGTAGTCAGGAGTGAAGGCGACAGGAGCGCGAGCCAGGAGACGGGCGGGAAAGGTGATATGTTGATGGGTGAGAGGGAGACAGCAGGCTGCTAACTGACACAAGACTGCGGGACAGAATGCGACGTAAGGGATGCAAAGCAAGAGCTACTGCGATAGAGGGGGTGAGGAGGAGGGCGAGGGTGTTTGTGGGGGACTCGATAGTTAGGAAGACCGACAAAGCGCTAAATAAGGGAGACGACGTGGTGATTTGTTTGCCTGGGGCCAAAATAGACGCGGTAATAGAGATGATGGAGAAAATCTTGGGTCCGGGCAAGGAGGATCTGTTTTAGTACACGTAAGAACTATTAACGTAGAGAGGGAGTGCACAACTGCCATAGTTGGGAAATACAGACAATTAGTCAGAACACTAAAGCAGACGCTGGATCAGCAGACAATTATGTCAGGGATTTTACCAGTAATGGGAAGGAAGGGTCAGTGGTATCGACATTGTCGGGGACAGCAATTAACATGCTAGTCCAGCAACTATGTAGTGAAGAGGAAGAGGTATTTGTCGATTTTCTTGGGATATGTTATTGGAAGGGCTTATGTATATATGGAGGATGGGTTTCAACTAAGTGGAAAGCCGTTTTTGCAGATTAACTCTCAGCAACAACCGACAGCGGCATGGGTAGTACAACACATATTTTTTGTAGCAAACGTTGTTTAAACTAGAAGCGCGGGGGGGCTACTTAGAAGTGCCTCAAACCGGACAAAAGGCCACTACTACACACAAACCACAAAAATAATGTCCGGAAAACATTTCGGAAGCTGGTTATCAATGCGGGTGTGTAAATGCAACGTGCATAGTAAATAAGAAGGACGAATTATACATTATAGTAGAAGATATTGACCCTCACATAATTGGTATAACCGAATCATGGGCCAACAGAGATATATCTTATACGCAGAATTAAGACTGGCAGTGGGGAAAAGGGAGGGGGAGTTATTTTATATATTAAAGAATCTATTCAGGCTTACGAAATAAAATTAGAAAGGGAAGCAGATTTCGATAAAGCTCTTTGATGCAATGTAGTTTCACCATTAATTATTGGAGTAGTTTACCGTAGTCCAATCATAAACGAAGTGGATAACACAAAAATACAAAGTGCTACAAAGGAAGTGAGTAAAGGGGACTGTATCATAATAGGAGATTTTAACCACGGGCACATACAAAGGAAATATCTTCAGTGTACAGGTGATGAAGACCAACATTTTGCATTTTTATTTCAAGTTACCTTCCTTACTCAGCACGTGTTAGAATCAACCAGTGGAGATAATGAATTAGATATAGTTTTGTCTTCATAAAATGAATTAGAAGATAATGTCAAAACATATGAGAAAATACTTAGCAAATCTATATTGGAATAACATGCTGAGGAATAAGACCGAAACTGACTATTGGAACATTATAACAAATGGAATTGAGGGTATCACTGATCAATTTGTTCCCTTGAGAAAAAAACAAGGAAAACGGTCTACAAAGAAACACTTGTCAAAAGAAGCAATAAAAATAGTGTACAGGCAAGTTATGTGGTGGGTTTACAGGCGAACCAGAAAAGATGAAGACTACACAAATTACAAAAAGGCACTTAATGCAGCTACAACTGAAATAAGACATTCAAAAAGAAGCTATGAGAAAAAATTAGCGTGTAACATAAAACATGAGAGCAAGAGTTTTTATGCATATATCAGGAGTAAACAAAACGCACGAGACATGGTTGGACCTCTAGAAGACAGTGTTGGTAATATAATAACACAAGTTTTTTTAATGACGGAAGATGTAAATGGCTACTTCAGCTCAGTGTTTACCAGAGATGATATTAATTAATTACCAGTTCCATATGCTAAATTTCAGGAGATTAATCAGACTATTTGGGGCAGTTAATTGTAACTCCAGAAATTGTAGCTAAAAATAAAGGCTATGAAGGATAATGTATCATCTGGAGTGGATGGAATTCGTCCAAAACTACTCATGGAAACAGTGTAATAAATTATTATACCAATTGCAAAAGTGTTAATGTGTCATTAAAAGAGAGAGTGGTTCTTAGTGAATGGAAAGAAGCAAACATCATACCATTATTTAAATAAAACGGACAACTCGGCTAGTTATAGTATAATTGAGCATAGTGAAATGTGAATGTACCTGCTACGTTAGGTAGAACAACAACTAAAATAAATGGTTGTGTTTCTACAGTCGTGATCTGTTATGACTAATCAAGGCACTTTACACTTCATTCGCAGCGAACATAGTCAGAAAATTCGGCACGACCCCTATAAAAATAGACCAGGAAGTATTTTAAAATATATGAGGAATTCACACAGCGCACAGGATTGTTTGCACAAATACGGACTTATGAACAAATGTTTTCACGACCTACTTCAAACAATCAATTACACACTGATTCAATCATGCATGCACACGACCGTGTAGTGATACACGAACACCAACAATTGATACATCAACGGTTTACACAATCACTCGCGCGTAACGGACGTACGCTCGCATACATCAAATTGAATAATGCGTATTGTTAAACACAATTTAATTACACAACATGTTTCTATCATCCATTTTCTATCATATTTTTTTCAGAAGCTATTGCTGTTGCCGGCGGTGGAATAATTATGCATTTAACCGCAGTATGATAAAAACCCATACATATCCATTATTCACCCCTAAATGTATTATTGGCGTCTGGTTAGTTAAATGCGACATATGTTTCACGGATTATTATTTAAAAATACGAGTCGTAGAGAGTGAAGACCAACCGATACCTCTTTGGGACGTCGCTCTGAGACATCAAGAAATCACTCAATGTTAATTACCTCTTTATGCAACCTCACAATCACGTTTCGGCTAGGCGAACTTACTTCGCAGAGAAGTCATGTCTTTATTGGGAGCTGACTAGCCTTAATAACCACACGTACGACCATACGATTATATGTACGCTTATACACAAGCATGCCTCCTCGCCATATCACACGTAAAATGAGGCAGTTGTTGTTCATTGAAGCATTCAATGGACTATCGGCGTTATGATCACTTGGGACTACCGTTCAGGAGAGCACCTGTTTCTGCTACTTACTTCCTGATCCACATTTACACATCGGTCGTATTAGTCGTGTTACCCACATCGATTTACTGGCAGTTTTCGATCTTGTGTTGTTGTTGTTTTTTTGTAAAGGCGGTTTTAAATAGTGACCTAGACAAGGTTCTTAAATGACGAATTCAATTATGCATACTTTCCAAAAAAGTGCACAAACGACAACTTTTTCAGGAAAATACAATTTTCAGTATAGTTATGTTTTTCTGAGGCAATGTGCCAAATGTATAAACTAAAATAGTCGAAATAAATTATTTTTGGGCCCAAATAGGTACTATTAGTGACAAAATTAATGTTTTATCAAACGGGTAATTGTTTGGAGGCATAGTTCCAACTTGACCATTTCATCGATGAGAATGACACCAGCAAAGCATATTATCGATGGCGCTAGTATCCAAAACTACAGGGATTATACAAAACATCTAACGGTACGAAATGCATAAAAACGTAATTGATAACTTAATTTTACAGCCAGTAAACCAACTGTCAAGTCGGTACTTTAAAATATCCGTCTAGCATATTCTTAATGTCAGGATGACTTATAAAACCATACGTTGTCTACTGAAGCATCACTACCTTCCCGTAAATTTGTTGAACTAATCAAATAAACGTATCGTTTGTTTGCGACAAAACATAAAGCTATGAAACAGTAGCGGCGACCGGAAACTAACATTAAGCCGACACATTTTTGGGGCGAATTGATAGTGGACCGATTTGATTGTGGACTAACTTGGCAGTAGGTCCACTAGGTAAACGGTACGTTCTTATATAGTGCGACATCAAGTCATTCCTGGCAAATTCAACTTACTTTTGAAGCATTCAGCCACGCTGCAATTACTGGAGGACTGTCGGATAACATGTACGCACCACTGTCTATAGTCAGGCACTCATTTATACAGCTGAGTGAAGTGTGGAAAGGGCAGAAAGACGATTCAAGTTCAGGTCATTTCGACAGGGAGCCCGACGTTCAAACCACTGGCGTGCAGTGGACAGTACAGTGGAACTTGTAGAGGACCGTCTTAGTATTCTCCAACTTGGTGTTGGAAGAGTTTGTGGTGTTGACAACAATACTATTAAAACTGTATCCTTACCGTGTGTTGTGTTTCTCTGTGTAAAAGCAGGCCTTGTCGCCGACGAGTAGTGAGCAACCCACTACATGCAGTGTAACAGTGTGAACTGCCCTGCTGTCACTGTTGACTAAGACCTCCTCCAGCCGAATAGTGTGCGTGTGTGGTCATGCAACGTGTGTGGTCATGCAATGTGTGTGGTCATGCAACGTGACGCATTCATACAACTACTGTTTCATACACTCGCAAAATGCTATATCCGTACAAAAAAACTTATTCCTATACATATATGCTCGGGGTTAACGCTCGCATTAGTATGTGTTATCGTTGCTTCACTGAGCGACATTATGTTTGTGTTCCGTTGCCGCAGCGACAGTCAGTCTGTCAGCCATGAAATTCAACTAGCTGGTGCCAAACAAATATGAGTATGCTTTCTGACACGGACACGCACATGTACACAAAACAACTTCGCCACATTGACCCCGGCCGCTTACAAAGCTTACATACATGGCACAAACTCATTATCATTCATGACTGGCAGTATTCATTCACTATGTCAAAGCGCCGTTGGTGTTAATACGTCTGCGGCCATTGGAAATTAGTATAACGTTGTACTTAGATTATTCTTCACTAGACATGTTGCTCCCACTGTTCTATCGCTTGGGTTGTTGTTCTGAAAAAATCTAAATGTGATCTGTGTAGACTGATCAACATGCAACACGCTCAAACTGTCGCTATCAGTCCTGTTTCCTTCATATTGCTGAAGTAAATTATATATATATATATATATATATATATATATATATATATATATATATATATATATATATATATATATATATATATATATATATATATATATATATATATATATATATATATATATATATATTGTGTGTGTGATTTTGTGTGTGTGTTATTCGCTAGAAGGGCATATTGTATTGAGAGTATTTCATCCAACCTCTTGCATTGCGCCGATGCCCATGTAGTTATCAAGGAAAACGTCTCAGCCGGATATTGCTGTCATATACCCGACCAGATATACATTCAGTCCTTGCTGCAGGCTCCTCCATTTCTTTGAAAAACAATATATTTCACCTTTAAATATGAATACGTTTTGGTCTGATTCTATTTGTAATCGACGAAATGAAGAGGTAACATGTCACTAAGGTTCTGGCAGTATATATTGTTGCTACTACCGTAGCAGTGTAGACCAACAGCGGCACCGCGATCGCCGCCAGTAGGTACAGCAGCCGAAGGGCCGCCGTGGCGGCTCACACCCAGTGTCACGACGGAACCCCGCCGTAACTCCAAACATGGTCGGCTGTTTTTTTATTTATGAATATTGACCTTATTCATATACATATATGCTCAGAGTTAACGCCTGCGTTAGTAGATGTTACCTTTCCTCCACTGAGCGACGCTGTGTTTGTGTTCCGTTGCCGCAGCTATAGTCAGTCAGCCGTGAACTTCAACTACCTGGTGCCAATATATATGTGTATGTTTTCTGACACGCACACGAACATATACACAAAACAAACTTATTATATTCATGTGGCAATTTTGAAAACTTCCGGAATATATGGAAAATAAACTCAGATGTTTATAAGTGTAGTTTTGACTGCGTATTGTGTTCCTGACATGTGGTTTATATAACCGTCAGCCATATAACATTCTTTGTCATTCAGGTGTGTTTCACATAGCGGTCACGTCAGTGATCCGTATCGTTCTGGCATTGGCTTTCATATGTGCCGTGCTATATAACGTGGTTGATATGGTTTGGAAGTTATATTGGCAACACTGGCAAATTGGTCCGTTGAATGTGATACCTCTCAATGAGTAATATCTTCAAATTTAAAGCTTTGAGCGGCCTTATGGACTGGATATCGCGCTATATTATAATCCATCGATACGTTCATAGCTGTGGATACACATGTGTGTTTGTGGCTTTGTAGGTACCTAGCTAGCTAGATATATTTCTGTCCACAAACAAAACGTCTATAACATTTACTGTTTTCTCGTGACTTGACAACGGATTTCACAGAGAAGAAACAATAACTAAAACGTTCCAAGTTATTAAAAAAACGTGTCTTTCATTAGGATACATAATTAGTATACATGGACTGTATATTATTTTTTTACATCTTTATTATACTTTTTTAAATAGTCATTAAGTTATGCAATATGTTTACAGTTACGTCAGTTGTAACGACCACGTAATATAGTTATACCATGTATACCATCTTTCTTTTGGGGACTTTCGCAGGCAAACTGGTGGAACAGACGAGCTGCCATCCGAATGTGACTCTAGTCGGAACAAGAAGTCGCTGAGGCGTGTTGTTGTGAATGGTGCCTAATGAACTATATACACCAAATCGGGGATCTGTGTTGCGGAAATAGCGACTGGGCACAGACTAACGACCGATAAACCGGCCACAGATTAGCGACAAATATTCTTTATATGATAGCCACAAGTTCAACACAACACAGCACAAACGTTTGCGAGCGAGTGATGACCCTTTTTTGAAAGCAATAGCCTTTGTTGTCAACGATGAAACAACATTAAACAAATCTTTCCAGGCTCTCTGAAGAGCAAGGGAGCTGATTTCATGTGGCATCAGAAAGCCACACACAGGACTTCAAAGATGCTTCCATGGTCAATCCCTACAAGCGCAAACAAAATCGACAGATTTGAGACAACCACAGAGTCATATCCCTGCTCTGCATGACCGGCAAGATTCTTACTAGGATGCTACTGAACTGTCTCAGACTGCACCATGATCAAGGCTTACCGCCAGTGAGTTAGTGTGGCTTCAGGGCAAACCGTGACACCATCGATATGGTGTTTGCCAGACAGATGCACGAAAAATGTGTATCCTTGCTCATGTCCTGGATAGCCGTGATTTATCCAAGTAGTTTCACGTCACCAACGGGGTCAAACAAGGTTGTGTGCTGGCCCCCAACCTATTTATCCTGATGTTCCCAGCTATGCTCAAAGATGCATTCTGTGGCAGCACTGTAAGTGTTTGTGTCAGAAACCGCACCGATGACAAGGTGTTCAATCTGAGGAGTATCAAAGCCATAACCACATTTCAGAGGGACAATGTCCGTAATCTCATCTTTGCTGATGACTGTGCGCTCTATGCTGGATCGCAGTCAGATATGCAGCAGAGCATGGACCTATGCTCCACAACTTTGGTCTAACTATCTGCACCAAGTAATGCCCAGCTTGCTCCAGGGAAAGCACGTGCTGCGCCCACCATCACTGTCAATAGCCAAGCCCTCTCTGCTGTTGATAGGTGTACCTATTTTGGTAGCACTCTATCTCGTGCAGTACAAATCGATGGCGAGGTGAATACCAGGATGGCCAGAGAAAGTGCAGCATTTGGTAGACTTCGCTCAAAAGTGTGGGAACGCAGGGGAATGTGCCTGGAAAACAAACTGAAGGTATTCAATGCAGTCCCCCTGCCATACCTGCTCTATACATTTGAGACCTGGACAGTCTACAGCCGCCATGCCAAGAAACTCAACCATTTTCATTTGAGTTGCCTCAGAAAATTAATGAAAATTAATTGGCATGACAAAATTCCTGACACCAAGGTCTCCGGCAGGGTAAGAATGACCACAATCCACATAGTTCTTAAGAAAACTCAGCTGAGATGGGCAGGTCATGTGATCCGCATGTTGGCCGAATGCCTACCAAATACGCTACTCTAAGGCGAGCTTCTGACAGGAAATGGTTCCCAAGGCCGCCAAAATAAACGCTTTAAAGGCACCCTGGAGGCCTCAGGCAAGAACTTTTTTTGTATCGTGTTCACATTTCAATGACAGTTATGTTCCAGAATCAATATCTTATACATTTATAAAGCGGCATCAAACGACATTCGGTGCTTTGTAGGTTAGGTATTGATTAGTCGTTTGTGTATTTCTTACACAATGCGATATAACATTACTGACACATGTAATCCAAAACAGTACACTTACATGTGAGTAGTACGGGCTTTCCACTTCTGTCACTGTAGTGTGACATGTTTCGCTACATAGTGAGGAGCATCGTAATCTTCGTTCAGCTAGCTCCAAACTAGTAACTGTTGGCAACTGTTAGTTGCACACCATCTGGCCGATTCCGTTATACGTCAACAACGTCACCAGATATGAAAATACCACCGTTACACTTTACATTACTGTAATAACAGGGCTATGAATAGCTCTTATTGAACGGCGAACTTTGTATTTTAAGTGTTTGTTGACATTGTTTTAGCTGACACTTCAGCCTCAAACATCATCATCACCGTTTGACCCGATTTGCTCGTCTGTGCAAGTTGTGCAGCTAACTCCTACGCAGCCACATACCTCAGTGCATGGAGTAATGTTATCAAGACAACTGCTCTTCCTCTTGCATCCACGTTTACTTCCACGCTTGACTGAGTTAATGATTGCTTCAGGGACAGGTGAACATGAACTAAATGACTAACAACTGCATTTAAGTTCCAGCCACACTTAGCTGGAGACGGGAGACATAAGTGAATGTAGCGAGCCTTTCTCCAAATCATTCCTATGGAATGTGCTCGAAGAAAATGTTGAGTTAATGAACCTGTAGATAGAGAAATACTATCTCCCCCCACACGATTTGAGTAAAAGAACCAATAGAGCTAATTTACTTTGGTGCATACTTTGGACCCGTAAATCATGCAGACAAATCGTTCCAATTATGTGCCTGTTTCTAGAAATTGATCAATATTCCCCAATGATGTAGATGCTTCCAGAATATCATTATCACAAGACATGAACACTTTGAAGCACTACTCTTTGGTTCTACTGGCAAATCTACCAAACATGTCAGACCCCGTAAAAGCATTGAAGCCTAACATCGCTGATGCGCGTTTTGGTCTCAGCATGACATAAATAGGTTGCACTGCAACCTTTCTCTTCAGCTTGCCCTTTCCATTACGAAAGTTGTTTCAACTGGAAGGCTTGGATACATATGAACCATCAGCAGATAGACATATGTTTCTGGCGAATCAAACACAACTTCTGCATCTCTGTCAATTATAAGGGCATGCAACAAGAGCAAAGTATCTGCCTCCTCCACATTGTGAGTGATTAGGGTGCTTGGAACATGGAAATTCCCTTGCTTTGTGTTCCAACGTCACAATGAACTTCTTCAACATGTTGCCAGGATTGTATGTTCTACCTTAGTCTTGACATTTGAGATTTTATCGTATCGTTACCCAAATATACCAAATCAAGTCAAAGTTTGCTTATAACAAAGATTCTGCACGAATGCATTTTCTATGATATAGTATTAATAGTATATATCAATCCCACGGTCGCTTTGGAGACGATTGCGGAGTGATTCTTTAGATTCCGGAACTAATCACAACGAGGCTGCTTCTGTTTGGCAGAACATTATACACTAGCGGCAATCAAAGATAACAATTATAGGGAAAGGTCGGGTACCTCGTACCCTCGGGTAAATAATACCGACGCGAATACCAAGAACTGGCTAATACTTTTAAACTGAACAGTGTACTGTTTAGTAGCACCACAAGTGGCAATTCCATAAAAAAATGGCATAAAAGAAGCCCACCGGAGAAAGGTGAGAACATTTCGTTTTCTACTCCCTATGATGTTAAATGCCACAGAAATAAAGGTGATTTAGTGTTTTCCTAACTCAGCACGAAAACGTCCTTGCTATCTGGTGAACACGATCAATAATTTATAGGCACACGAGAAGAGGGCAGGAACTAAACGCTGTGTCCAGGCATTATATAATTTCCAAACCAAGTTTCAGGCGTCTCCTCCTGAACAGAAATAAATAAGCAAATGGATGTACAGAGAAGAGACGGAGGGCAACCTGGTTGTCCCCCGAGTTTGAGAGGGAACTGGAGAAGCATGCGCTGCAACTCGAAAACAGGATGTTTGGCATAACCAGACACAATATGATAAAGATGGAATACGACATCGCTGAGCGAAATGGCTTAATGTTTTAACAAACACAAGCAGCGAGCTGGAAAAGACTGGTTCTTTTATTTCATGAAAAGATATCCTAATATTTCCATGCGATAAACCGAGGCAACGTCACTTATTTGACCATCGGGATTCAACAAAGAAGCAGCAGGCTACTATTTCAACATCTTTGAAAAGGTCTACGACGAGAACAAGTTCTCTGCGACGAGAATTTATAAGGTGTACGAAAGTGGACTTTCAACCGTTCAGAAGTGCCAGAAAGTGCTGCCCATAAAGACAAATCTCCAGTAGGAGTCATCACCAACGGAGAAAGATGTGTGAACACCATTGAGGTTTTCTGCGTAAGTGCATCAGAGAAATATGTACCGTCAATGCTGATCGTTAAAAGAAAACGAATGAAACCAGAACATCAAGATCGGGCGCCTGCTGGTACAATCTTCCAATGCACAGAGCGTGGGTGGGTGGACTCTGATGAGACATTCCTCGTTTAGCTTAAACACTTCATCTTGACGGTGAAACCATCCACCGACAACAAGGTACTGTTATTACTGGATGGTCACTCAACACATACCAAACACTTGGCGCCATCATCACGTCAAGGGTTGCTGGAGTGATTATGTTGTAATTCCCACCGCACACCACACACAACTTACAGCCACTTCACATCAGGAAATTGCGAAATGGTTGAGAGCTCAACCAGACTGAGGGATTACGACTTTTCACATTAGTAAGGTGCTCGGAGCTTCGTATTGTAAAGCAGCAACAATGGTAAACGCAGTAAATGGCTTCAGAAAGGCCGGTATTTGGTCTTGCGATAAGCACGTATTTTGACCAAGAATTTGAAACAGTGCGTGACAACAACATGCCAAACACTACCGGATTCGACACAACACTCGTATATAGGCTTATGTTATTATCGCACAAACCCTTTTTAGAGAATTACTGTGAACACTTCGACGACAAACCCATCTTAACGCATTACTGTGAACACGACGATAAGCTAAATGTATTTCGTCACGTTGTTGGCTTACAAAGCGTATGAATTTACGAAGGCCTGGCGTATTTATTCACCACTGTAAAGTTCAGATGGCAGTGATAAGCAACATGTTGTGATTACGTGTTTATTAAGTTTCATAGCGGTGCTTATCAAAGAGCACGAACGACGTATCGAGTAGTAGATAAGTCGGCCAGATACGAATTATAAACGTGTAACAACTGAATCTTTGTGTTAGCATATTTACATGATTCACATGGTAACACACAGACAACATCATATCTTCCTGACAAGATAAGCAGGGCAAAATGCACTACATATCAATTATAATAGCAAAGATGACGTGTGGACTCGTCTGCAAGTGAATAAGAACGATAGGCTGCATTTAGTGCGAACTACGTGGTTGGACAAGAAAGAAGCAACGGTTAGCATGTGTCTGACGGTGCCATACTGTTTCGAACCGTGTCACGTGTCTCTCTCAGAGATAATTACGTATCGCGTTGGGAGCCTATATACGTAATTATAAACATGGGACGCCGACGTCATCAAAGATCAGTTAAGCTCACGTGAGAAGGAAAAAAAATACACAGTTGGAATGGGGATAGCATTGTATACAGCTGAACACATGTACTACCTGTTGATAAATGAACACACATATATATATATATATATATATATATATATATATATATATATATATATATATATATATATATATATATATATATATATATATATATATATATATATATATATATATATATATATATATATATATATATATATATATATATATATATATATATATATATATATATATATATATATATATATATATATATATATATATATATATATATATATATATATATATATATATGTATACATATATATATGTATATATATATATATATATATATATATATATATATATATATATATATATATATATATATATATATATATATATATATATATATATATATATATATATATATATATATATATATATATATATATATATATATATATATATATATATATATATATATATATATATATATATATATATATATATATATATATATATATATATATATATATATATATATATACATACATACATACATATATATATATATATATATATATATATATATACATACATACATACATATATATATATATATATATATATATATATATATATATATATATATATATATATATATATATATATATATATATATAACATTTTAGCTCAAGCCCGGCCCGCAATTAGAGTCCAGGCCCGGCCCAGGCCCGCAGCAATTTTTCAAGCCCGGCCCGGCCAAGGCCCGCAAACTAGAATTTAGGCCCAGGCCCGGCCCAGGCCCGACCCAGACCGTGAATGTTTGGCCCAGGCCCGGCCCGGCCCGCAAGTTTCAGGCCCATACCCGGCCCATACCCGCGGGCCAAAGACGGGTAAGCCCGCGGCCCGCTAAGTTTAGAGAAGATAAAACCATAATTTTGTAAGAAATACGAAACACAAATAAACTGTAAAACATACTTATTGGTTTAATAAATTAAAAAAATAATATATGAACAGTATATAATGTTTACTACTGAAATACTATTGTCATTTGTTGTTTAGTAGTGTCTAGCTAGTAGCTAGTACTAGCTACTACTATATGTCACCCACTGGCACCGACACCCAGTGGCATTTCCAGCAGGCCTGCAGTCACTAGCCTGAGACAGATCAGGTTGAGACATGTGTGAATTAGTACAAGTGTGAATGAATCAGTACTGGGTAAATTGTAGATACTAAATAATAGTCACTAGTTCACACAATTGAAAAATACCATTTACCAACTGGGGTGCGTAATGGCACTACTAGGCAGTGGGCAGTGGCCAGTTGGCTGGTCATTCAGGCAGGCAATGTTTTAGGGAAGACCTAGACAATAGAATGTCCACTGGTTTGGTTAAAGGGTGATTAAGTTGATGGTTAATCACGGCTTGATTGCCTCTGCAAATATGTCTAAAGTAAATATTTGGGGCTGGCTGCTTCTAGCCAGGTGAACTTAAGTGGCCTGGTATGATGTAATTAGATCTATGCAAAATTCATGCCAAAAATACGCGGCTTACAGAGTCTAGACATCACGGATTAAGGGATAGGAAGTTAAATTTGAATTGAAGAAGAATGATGGGAAACATGCTTTAACTCTGATGAAGCCAGTGAAACAAGTGCCACTACTCCAGTCATAGTGTCTTGGAAAACCAGTACATGTTTAAAGAATTACAATACAAATATATGGGCATGCGACTATGCATATATTTTATATGAAATGTCTCTATTAAAAGAATGAAAATTTTTAAAATGATACCATTGGGAGTCCCATTGTTGAAAAGAGGTTAAACTGCATTCCAGTGTATAAAGCACTAGTGTCATTTATTATTGCATGCAAGGTCTCAATTTGCAACTATATAATACTAAATAAATAATGTTAAGCATTCATTAACCGGAATTGCAATTTATAATCCGTTTTTATTAATACTAAAATTAATAATCTAGGTTTTGTATGAATATTTTTATTATGTCCAGTCCCAGCCCAAGCCCGGCCCGGCCCGGCCCGCTCACACTAAGCTCAGGCCGGCCCGGCCCGCGAAATTATGTAGACGCCCAGCCCGTGCAGGGCACTAATATATATATATATATATATATATATATATATATATATATATATATATATATATATATATATATATATATATATATATATATATATATATATATATATATATATATATATATATGTATATATGTATATATATATAATTACATAATTACTTTATTATTTAATGATTGCTTTATTCAAGAGCATATCCGATGCTAGCGTTCGTGGACTGGCGCCAGCGGTCGAGGACCGGTGCCAGCGTGTGGGAAATTCTCGGAAACAAAGTTCACTTCACTCGCTGGTGGACATATAAGCGCACAACACCATTGTCATTGTGCATTTCTCAGCCACGCAGTGAATATGCAGTATTCGTTCAGTCACTCAATTGCTCCATTGTTCAGATTGTTGGCCAAATATAAGCGTTTCCTTTGAACGCGAACGCATAATATTATCATGGAATATTTGATACGATCCCTAGGCTAACGTAGACCAGGAAGTACTTAGAAGAATACCAGGTTGTACTTAAAAGCAGTCACAAACTGTTATTCGTCTACGTGCTATAGTGACCCACAACATACGGCATTGTGTTCAACATTTTCATGGATCAAGTTTAAATATTAAACGGCGATTAAAACATTTTTTTTTTATTAAAGTTGTATAATATGATTATTGGGATATTGCAAATATTAGCGCATGGTTCAAATTCAACGTAAATCAGCCAACGAGTATGCCAATGTTCTTATTGTCACTTATCAGTTAAAATATCATATTCACGTTTTAACTATTTGATAATTACGTTTACCATGTTGAACGTGTCACACTATGAAACAGCTGTTATGGGTAACTGCGATACGCCTGTTGTGGGATGCATTTAGAGGGAGTGAAGTAGAACATGCATTGATTGGGTCTATCTAGGTGCATGTTTACATACACAGTGAGGATGTTGACCCAGTCCTTTCATTATCCCAACATTTGCCCCCACCCCACCCCGGCCCTATTGCTAGTTTTCCTTATGTATTGTTTTTTTTTCATGGAAGGGCGGTTTTACAAATTTCACTTGAAAAAGTTCTGATAATTCAGTCCTACAACAAATAACCCTACTGCCAAGTCGGTAGTCACACATATCCGTCAAACATATGCTTAATTTCATGGTGACTTATAAAACCATACGTTGTCTACCGAAACCTCATTATCTTCCTGTAAATGTTTGAGGAGAGTCCTTTATTGAACTAGTCACATAAGCGTCTCGTTTGTTTGCGACAACACATAATGTAATGACACATTAACGGCGATCGGACACCAACATTAAGCAGACACATTAATCGGGCGAGTTGGCGTTGGACCGATTTTATTGTGCGACTTCACAGTAGGACGACAAGGTAAATGGTATGTTCTTACATTGCGCGATATCTAATTATTCGGACCGCTTTTTACGCTTAACACCTAGCAAACTCAACTGTTCTATGAAACATTCAGCTAAGCTGCAATTACTGCTCGAAGACTATTCGTTCACGTGCATCTACTACTGTCCATAGTCATTGTTTAGTACAGTGAAGTGTGGCGACGTGAAGCGAACGAAATTACCAAAGCTTCGTAAGGGCAGCAAGAAGATTCGAATCCAGGTAATATCGACTGGGATTCCTACATTCTGACTACTGATATTCAGTGGACAGGACTGTGTGACTGGACATGGGCAGGACGGTGTGACTCTAAACGGACCGACTTAATAGTGCCCTACTTGGTGTTGGAAGAGTTTGTGGTGGTACTGACAACAATGCTGCAAAAACTGTATCCTTACCGTTTCTTGTGTTTTTTCTGGACAAAAGCAGGCATTGGCGCCGACGAGAAGCGGGCAAACCACTACATCCAGCGTGAACGTAGTCCTGCTCGATGTTCTAGTCCCACTGCCCTGCAATCACTGTAGTGTTCGACTATAACCTCCTCCAGCTGAATAGTGTGTGTTCATGCAGCGTGACGGTTCCACATGACTACCCGGTGCCAGTCAAAACTCGTAGATTGTTCTTTCCCAACATGCTATCTTCATACGACTCCCGACACTTGCAAGGCCGATATGTACGGTATAAGCTGATATGCGGACGATATCATTCAGGACTGGCACTATTCATTCAACACGTCAAAGCGACGTCAGTGTTAATACGCATACAGCCATTGTAATGTGGTGTAATGTTGCATGGAAATTATTCTCCACTAGACGTGTTGCTACTACTGTTCTATCGTTTGGGTCGTGGGTCATGGGTGGTCGCGCGGGAAAGGCTCTTTTTGGGTATGTCATCTACCCACTTTGTAATTTCTTCTAGAAAACATAAGAAATTGGTTAGACATGACCTTGCTTTTAGGAAGCCTACCCCACTTGAATGCAGCCCCTTGTTTATCCAAGCCTAATGTTCAGCCCACAAGTTTCCCATAATAAACATGTCACTGGTCATCTGTACAATGCTGTTACATGTGGCTGTAGGGTTTGCCCTTTGTAGTAATTAAAAATGTCCTCATGGAGAATACATGTTGGAGATTAGGATGTTGAAGACTCAAACTTTCCAGTAAATTTATGATACCACCACTGATAGCGATATAAATCTGACTCATAGCATATTTGCTCCCCCCCGGACATCTGCCCCTTTTTTCTATGATAGTTGACAAGTGAAAATCAGTTTGCAGTTTTATCATTATTGCTACAATAACATAACATTCAATGACAAGTCAAAGTCACTTTAGCCTAATGCAATGGCCTATCCCCTGGAGTGTGTATGAGATGTTCTTGTCACCAGTTGTCTTCCAGGTATCATTGATAGTCAGATCAGTGGTGGAAGATGGGTTCTTGGGGTGATGCTTCCACAAACAGTGGTGGACAGTAACGAGTCAGAGATCAGCTGGTTTGGAGGGCCCCTGGTATTAGCTGCCTTAGTTTTCAGGTCCTCACCGACCTTGGCAGCTTCTATCGGTGCCATGTCACCATCATGGTTGCAGGCAGTCTTGTTGATCGCATTCTGGATCTGGAGATCAGATCAGTGACCACAGCACCCTTGCATGATCAGGATCGACGCTGGCTTCACTCCCATTGAAGAGTAATCTTGTTGGTCCCCCTTCTTGGTGTAGGAATGACACTCAAAACATAGCTTCTGACCTCCTCAGATGCTAGTAGTAATTTCCATAGTGAAGTTATAAGTGAATTCTGACAACTCTGGCTTGTGCATCCAGTTTTATAGGAAAATGGAGTCACTCCAACTCTCCATGGTAAATGCAATTCAAAAGAAACCTTGTTGAGATGGCTTCTTTCAAATATCCTCAATTGTCCTAACAGGTCCAGGTCCTAATGTCACTGGCTTCTTCCACAATTGCAATAAAGATAATCCTTTGATTACAGGATCACCTCCAACTATATAAAGTAATTTACTTGGCTGATCTGGCACAAAGAACATTAATTGCAATTAGGGTAATATATATCTTGAATTCATGTTCAGAAATAAAAAATAAGTTAAAAAAACATTTCTTAAAAAACTTACAAATAATCCAGAGGCTACGGACAGGGGGCAAATGTCCAGATTTTGAATAAGGCAAGGGGCTAATGTCTGGGGGGGGCAAGTGACAAAGGGGCAAATGTCCGGGAGGGGGGCAAATGACCTGGACTTGATATATATATATGTGTGTGTGTGTGTGTGTGTGTGTGTGTGTGTGTGTGTGTGTGTGTGTGTGTGTGTGTGTGTGTGTGTGTGTGTGTGTGTGTGTGTGTGTGTGTGTGTGTGTGTGTGTGTGTGTGTGTATTTAACGAACAATAATTTTGTAATCATATCTAATTAAATATGACTATGCACACGTGACAAATAAAACTGTGTTAAAACGAATTGGATTTTAATTTTTCTTTAGCCTAGGATTTTAATAGTTGGAATTGATTTTTTGCAAGGCGGAATTAGAAATGAATTTTTGGAATTGACAAAACAGAATTGTCCCCCATGCCTGATAGACTTCCTTCATATGTATAGCTTGTACTAATACTATTGTGGGTTGCCGATAGTTGCCCACTCCTGCCACGATATTCATTACAGTGTTATCAGTCGACTCAGAATAAAATGTAATTAATACATCTCTTTATGAAGTTCCGGTTATTACATGTGGGGTTTAATCTGATCAATAAAGCAAATTAATTTTGCCTTATTGTCAATTAAGTCACAAGAATTCAGACAGAAATTATAAAGTGTCATTATAGAAAGCAGACATGTAATCTGACAGTGTTCAACTGGGTAGATGACGATGCCTTAGTTAGTTTCCTCTCCAGCTAGACATTGCATGGGTGAAATACATTTTATTAAATATTTAAATACTTTTAAAAAGTTTGTGTAACTGCATTTGCACTTAATCACAATGAAAGTATTTGTATATTTAAATATTTCCATAAAGAATTTGAAATGTAAACAGCAACAGCAGGCTTCTGTTGCGCTATAGTCTATACTGTCTTTTGGTGTGTTTCTCCCATGCATCTACCCCCTTAGGCTTAGCCTTACGCTTGCTGCTTGGACTTGGTCTCTAGGCATTTAAAACACTGGAGTATGAGACTTATTATGACTGTCAATAAATAATATCAAATTATTTTCTTGAATAATTTTGCCTAGTACACACGCCATGGCCCATGTTATAAGGCTGCAGTATATCCTGTAGCACTTATTGAGTTATTGTTATTGTTTTGAGTACGGCCACGTATTGACGGTACGTCTGATCACGTCGAAAATAAATCGGCGGATAGGAAAACACTCGTAATTATATCAAACTATTAACAGTTACTCGCACTTTATTGTATTCATACATTTCGATTTACTGTGGGTTATATATATGCTGACGTTGAAGCACAGTTGTGCTTATTGGGGTGGAACTATATTGTAATCGTAGTGATAAGTCACAATGGTAACGGTAATCCAATTTACTAACCTGGTTTCGGCTCGTCGCTTCCTGCGCATCGCTCTGCCCTTTGATATCTGACGTTTCCTTGTCGCAGAATAGTCTGTAGATGCATGGTCATATGCGGAAAAAAAATCTAAGATGGAACGGTGTCTTTGACCAAGAATGACATATTGATGCTCTCCGTCTGTCCATGCTCATCACAGTCTTTTGTCGGAAAAGTGGTCACTCGCAGTGCCTGCGGCTGGCGGACACGGCAATTTCCGCATTTGCAACCACCTTTTCCGCTGCAAATTCTTCCTCGGAAGTCGATCAAAAGTTTTTTCCTTGCATTTATAGTACTAGTTGATATATCCAGGAGCCATCCAGTGTACACCAGTTTTCTTTTTATTCGATTTTCCATGCGTTTCGGCCGTTTTTCCGAGAGGTTTTTACTGTGTGAACGCCGTGCCAGGAGCTCGTACTCAAACCACTCTGCCGCTGATCCCCCGCAGAGCAATATGGCGCCGCCCAGCGAAGATAATGGCAAAGTTTAAAAGGATATTACAAAATTACCGTGGCGTTGCGCCCATCATATAAGGGTGATATATACTGTAAATGGTATGTTATTATGTTTGGGCTATGGTTGTTCGAGTGCTTCACCCCCCCTTTAATCCAGATAAAACAGACCTTATTATTATTGGCACTAAGCAACAACGAAATAAAGTCATCAACCATTTTCCTGTTAAACTGCTTGGCAGTAATACATTCCCATCAGATACTGTTCGTAATCTAGGTGTTATCTTTGACAGTGATTTCAACTTTCGCCAGCATATCTCTCAAGTATGTAAATCCTGTTTCTATCATATTCGTGATCTTCGTCGAATTCGGCGTCACATATCTATATCTACTGCTAAAACAATATCAACGGCACTAATTAGCAGTCGTCTTGACTATTGCAATTCATTACTAAACAACATTGCTAAAAGAGACTTGGCTAAACTCCAACGAGTACAAAATTGTCTGGCACGTGTGGTTCTCAGGGCGCCTCGGTTTTCACCGTCACTACCACTACTTAAACAGTTACACTGGCTTCCAGTTTCTTATCGAATTAATTTTAAGCTGTCCACTCTTGCATATCGCGCTCTATCTACACAACAACCATTCTACTTGGCTAGTCTCCTGCATCTTTCAAATATCCCTAGGCAGCTAAGATCATCAGTTTCACAACAACTTATTGTACCTAGGACGAAACTTAACTTGGGTAAACGTGCTTTCTCTGTCGCTGCGCCTAGGGTCTGGAATGAACTCCCTATCGCTTTGAAAACATCCGAAACTATTGCTATTTTCCGAAAAAAAACTCAAGACATATCTATTCCAAATTGCATTCCCACCATAAATGTTCGGTTGTCCCTCGTTCTGATACTGACTTTTGCGCGTCCTTGTTTACGATTACGCCTACTGATTCTGTTTTGTTGCGCCTCTGAGGACATAGGCGCCATAGAAGTCAATTATTATTATTATTATTATTAGTTCCTGGTGTCAGCTTGCCTGTCACCCTTTCTATTCTTTCACGTCTGGTAGTTGCCATGCCCACCATTTTGTCGTCACATTACAAGTATCGGATGCTTAGAGCAATGATGGCCCTTGCCTTCAAGGCCTGTTTGCGGGTGGGGGAGATGGTGCCACGGTCCCGAAGTATGGCACGTGGATATTTGAGTTCGGGTGATGTGTTGTTGTCGGGTGATCTCATCACAGTATCGTTCCGACGATTTAAGCATAGTGCAAGGCCCCAGCAAGCTCCCCAATCCATGCAAGTCACAGGTGAGGGCATTCTAGGAACGGAGATTTACCCAGCTCGTTTCTACGGGAATTATTGTTGTCAGGGGTGCTGTACCAGCGCCACTGTTCGAATACCCCGACGGTTCACCAATATTACGTTTTGAATTTGATGCGTCACTAGATCAGCTGCTGCACTTCTGTGGGTGCGACATCAGTGCGTTTATGGGTCACAGCTTCCGCATTGGAGCGGGAACTGCAGCAGCTTTGAGAGAAGATTATGATGCGCAAATAAGAACGGCAGGCAGGTGGACTTCAGACGCTTTCAAAAAGTAGATCTTGATTTGTAGATTGCTACTTGCTTATAATGGGATGGCATGTTGGTGGGGTGTTCGCAGGTTTCGGTGGACGGTGGCGTTATGGTCACATCTTTCAAGTTACTAAAGTATATAGAATAGGAACTTTAGCAAGTAGTGTAGTCCGATGCTGCAGTGTCTGGAACTAGGCATTATGTCGAGTATTGTCGGTGTTCGGTTACTGTTTTAATGTGCTGGTGGCGATGTCATGAGTTGTCTTGTGTTGAAGGAATGTTACTACATGTACTGTATTGCTATTTCGAAATATGGGCCCTGGAAGCATTGTGTCCATGCGGCTTTGTGTGAAGCTCAGCCACAGGCTTGGCATATGTTGCAGGGTCCACATTTCATGTTCTTAATTGGAATAGTATGCCATTAGGCATACCCTTAATAAACGTCATTCATTTGACCTTTTCATATCTTTACATATGGCTTACATGATTTTATGCTAGCAACAAAGCGAGCAAAGCACGGAAGGGTTAATAGGTTAATCATGCAAATTTATTGGTAAACAAAGAAACATGTATTCCTGACTAAGCGCTCCGTGACATCGCTAAACCAATCAGAGCGCAGCGGTCACTCGGGTGATGCAGATTGAAAGTACGCAGCTTCACTCCGAATGTTCGTTATGGCCCCACCTTTAGGTTACTAAAGTATATAGATCAGGAATTTAGCAAGTAGTGTAGTCCAATGCTGCAGTGTATGGAACTAGGCATTGTGTCGAGCATTGTCGGTTTTCGGTTAATGTTTTAATGTGCTTGTGGCGATGCCATGAATTGTCTTGTTTTGTAGGAATTTTACTACATGTACTGTATTGCTATGTCGAAATATGGGCGATTTTTATGATTCTCAGCCACAGGCTTGGCATATGTTACAGGGTCCACATTTAATGTTCTTAATTGGAATAGTATGCCATTAGCCATACACTTAATAAAGGCCATTCATTTGGCCTTTTCATATCTTTACATCTGGCTTGCGTTGTTGATTGCACACACACACACACACACGCACGCACGAACGCACACACATACACACACACACATATACTATGTATCATATGTAAGGTATGCGGCTTCCTAATTTAATTTCGGTACAGTTCCCGTGCTTCGTTTTTATAGAACAGCGAGAAGAGTAGCATTGCTCTATGCACCAGGTATATTACACACAGCCCAATGTATGACCCAAAGACAATTCGTTCAAATGTTCTCGTGTATAGCACCAAACTATTTCAACAAGATTGAAAGAATATACCATCCTTTAGCGGAAACCTATATCAGACTAAAACGTGGCATTTGTAATGAAGATAAGCGATGTCCAGCCGGGCGATGTGATTACATTATACTAAGTGGATATTTTGGTAGAGCCAGTTTAAGAAATTGTAGCCACAGGCAATGGAGACATTGCACTTTATTACAACGACCATTGGTATGGTCATCGGCTATCATCAACAAACGCTGTCTCACTTGCGAAACACAGTGGAATAAAACTGTTATTGCACTGCTGTTGTCACCGAGGTATTTTTTAACTTGTTAGCTACTTATGCATGTCTTACCAATATGAAGTACACATACTATACACGAAGTGTGCCTAATAATAGCTATTCACGTGTGCATGCCACTAGTTTCTATAACCGTGCGACCAATAAAATAGGCTTATATCCCAGAATAGTTTAAGCTTAACAGCACAGCAGCTTAAGTTTCGTAGTATGCTAGGTGCCTCATCGAGTACGTAGTTACGTAATGTGCAACGATATGCAATACACAACGAACGAGTGTAGCCGATATAGATAATTATTTACATGTGGGCGCTGATGTCAATGGTCATAGAAGTTCACGTGAGAAAGAATCAGCCGTGCGCGACGAATTCAAACAGTTGAAACAATTGAAACGGTGATATCAAAGTTGGCAGGTGACTATCTGAGATACATGTTGTCACACGTAAAATTCGGTTACACCGCGGAAAATGCACAACGATTTTGTGTGACAATAATGTCAGTACGCTATGGCTATGCAAGCTGTGGCGTACATTGTCGCACGACTTTAGCAGTGTGGCTTACTTCAAAGAATGTCGATTGACGTATGTTGTTCAATTTGCTTTGCGCTTTCTATTATTAAAACACTTGCTATTAGCAAAACACATTGGGTGGCAGCACCTCGTTGCTCAGTCCATTTACATATAATTAACCGTTGAACTTACATAACTTGCAATTGGGGAGAACACCGATAAGAATATATTACATCCCACCCGGAGTCACCTGCGGCAATTGGGAATGCAGCGTGCGTGCTGCCCCATAGTCTTTCTTATTATGCCCTATTGGCGGCACGTGTTGACGTGTCAGCCAAGCTCCGTGTTCTCGCGTCGATCACGGTCGGCAGCAAGCCCTGAGGCTCGATGCGCAGTTGTGGTCCAGCCACAACCAGCGGCGCCTGTTCGTCGCCTTCCCGAAGTGCCGTTGCCTCGTCGCAGTTGTAAACTCGTGTCATACATCGTGCCATTTCCCCACCAATGGCGCCACTCATCATTTCATCACTGCCACAACTGCACATCTTTATTAATTTGGTATAAACTCCTCATTTTTGAAACGTTTCAATTGCAATCAATTATGGATTATGTATATATTGAACATGTGTAGAAACACAATAACGTTGTTATATTGGTTACTATGCATACTAATCTAAGCATCAGAGCAGTGTGGTATTGCAGCTTTAGAGAGTAATAGCATGTTGGGTTGATTAGGAGAAAAATAACATACAAGAAAAAACTAATTATACCTATGTATTAAGCAATAGCTAGGCATCATTTAGAATACTGTAAACAAGCGTGGTTATCATATCGTAAAGAGGGCATTTATACGCTTGGAACAAATACAGAGGAGAACAACTAACATTATTCCGGAACTAAGAGACCTTAGATATGTAGAACTCCTAAAAGAAAATTTTAAAATATTGATATAGCTATGTTTTTCTCACAGCATAAAGATAGTAGAACTAGAGGACATGAGGTAACCTTGTATATTGGATATCTGGAAGTACTCGTTCTCACAGAGGGCAATATATTAATATAATAAATTATCTATAAATTGTGTAACTGCTAGCAGCGTGAATATGTTTAAACAAGTTGACACATACCTCAGAAGGGCAGGTTGCACATAAAAGAACATATTACGTATATTACGCACATAAAAGAGCAATGTTAGACTTTCAAAACAACCACTATGATATCCTTGTCCGCACTGCATCTGGGCATTAACCTCGGGTGGCAATATTGTTAAATATTGTCTTTTTAAATACATACCCCAGTCTTATCAAACGATATATTTTCTGTAAAGCGAAATTATGTTATTGAACACAAAGGAAAGTAATCAATAAAGCGCAACGTTTGACAAATGTGTTCATATAACCGCAAAAGCCTTTTTAATAACACCTCACTTCTTAACAAATTGTTCATTTTAACACCAATACAATTGTCCTACCGAACCTACAGCGACGCTGCACTTACAGCTGTGTCCTTACCGTTTGTCGTGTTGCTCTTGGCAAAAGCAGGTATTGGCGGCGACGAGAAGTGAGCAACCCATTACATCCAATGTAACAGTGTGAACTGCCCTCTGTCGCGTATGACCTCATCCAGCCGAATAGTTTTGTGATCATGCAGTTTGATGGTTTCATACAACTGCCCAGTACCACTCAACAATCGTAAATTATACTTTCCCATCATGCAATATCCGTTCAAGTTCATACAACTTCGCCATATTGACACCCGTCGCTTGCAAAGCCGATACAGGCGGTATAAGCTGATATGCGGACGATATCATTCATGACTGACAGTATTAATTCACTACGTCAAAGCGCGGTTGGTGTTAATACGTCTGCGGCCATTGGAAAGTAGTATTACGTTGCATAGAGATTATTCTTCACTAGACATGTTGCTACTACTTTTCAATCGTTTGGGTTGTTGTTCTGAAAAGCTAAAGGTGATCTTTGTAGATTGACCAGCATACAACATTCTACCCTCTAGATGTCAGTCACGCTTCGTTTGAAGAGCATATTGTATTGAGTGTATTTCATCCAACATTTTTGTACGAGCAGATCTTGGTAACCTATATATATATTTTAACAATACTTTCAGGGTCGGGTTTTGGTGCGAGGCCTAGCACTAACAATGGCGTTGCGTGCGGCCTGAGTCGAGCCGAGACGGGGGTCTCCACTGAGTCCTGAATAATACCGCGCAGGCTAACATTGATTTGACTTAAATTCTCTGTCATATTGCGTCGATTCCAATAGAAGGACAACGTCTCATCCGGAAGTTGTTGTCAGATACCCTACCACCCAAACATTCAGTCCTCCGCCGACTATCTGATAAGTAGCGCCCCGTCGATGTTGTTCAGAGCAATGAGGGAAGCACCAATGATATGCAATGCATGAGATATTATCTGGTGGGGCATAATTATAGTGTGACTATAATATGTTTTATGGTTGTAAATATGTATTGTTGCGTAGGTTGATTCGTAGTTACAACCAACTGGTTAGTTTTGAGCGATCCCAAGGATATGAAGCGGATCTTATTTTTATATATTTTAGTTAATTTATTTTGTTTAGTGAATAGTATACATTATTTGATAGATGTCCAGCAAAATATTTAATGCGTAAAGAAACTGTTAGGCGTTACGTAAATATAATAATTTGGCAACCGTATAATCTACAACACTCGTAATTTGAACAGATAAAGATCGTGTTTCACCTGGCGTTCGTGACACCATAAACGACTGTGCAGGCAACTGAAAGTTTACCTGTGACTGCACTAAAATGTCCCGGGTCGGATGATTAGTCTGTCGTTAACCTTACCAGCCACCGATCACCGTGACCATCACAAGCGCATAGCGTATGCCTGAAATGAGATTGGTTAACGTGTTCTTTTGTATTTCGGCAAACGCTTTTGTGACGTCCTGCATGCCAACTGATTACATATTGAGTTGATGTCTTCGCTGAACCAGTTTTCGAAATAGATAAGATAAACCAACATCTTAGTTGTACCCTCTCTTGGACATATTGACAAGTACGAATTCACATAAACGTATATTACGTAACTGCAAAAATATATATTGGAACGCTAATACGTGTATGCTAGAACAAGATATTAAAATTAGTAACAATACACTAAATCAATAGTGTACTACAAGCTTAACCTTTGTTGTTGCCTTGTCAAGACGATAAAAAACTTTTGTGCTGTTCGGTAAATTATCCATTGTTGCACCTCACACGTCTATAAAATTAGCAATATACAAGGTGAGGCAACGTGTCTTTATCAAATTATCCTGGTAGTAATAACACGCGTCATTTTGTGTATTCAAGAGGCGCACTCTGGTGTATAGCTAAGACACCACACTGTATATCTTGCCTGAATGCACTGGCCAACATATTGGTCAACTAACTGGGGAAGCAGGGTCTTTAAAAAACGACTAAGGTCGAACATTTGCATACTGCGTTCCCGTCTAAGGGGAGTACATTTCTTAAAAGGTTGTTGTCCAGTTTAACAAAGTTAATATTTTAATTATTCAATTTTAATATAACTATGCAAAATACTCTTTATTGTATTGTAGTTGTCAGCATATTTTTTAGTTAATATGATCTGGATCGCTTGAAGTGGAAAACACGGAGCTTATACCAAACGAAGAATAAATTCGGCGGTCTGCAAGTAACGTAACCCACTTAGTCATTCTGTTTCAGCTACATAGTCAAGCCAGTTTGTACAGTTTAACCATCGCCATTCAAGATCCGTCCAGTAGTTGGCGTCTGACCAGTAAATGCCAATCTTAATGTTAAAGTGATGATAGGGAATATACGTGTCGCAAATCAAGTTCTATCTTACAACAAAAGTGTGCCCAAATAAGATCATTCATGCCTTAGTCGAGTGGTCAGTCAAAGTCATTGTTACGTACGACATGTGACCAGACAATAAGGTTGTTTCAATGGTATTGTCACTAGTGAAGTCCACTCTTACAGTTGGTGGTGGTCATGTCTTACGGTTGACGTGTGATCCGTCCAGTCTTACAGATGGGTGTGGTCAGCCTTGTCTTACAGTTGACGTGTGGTCAGTCAAGTCTTATAGTTGAAGTGTGATCAGACAAGTCTTCCAATTTAAGCATGGTCAGTCAAGTCTTCCAGTTGAAGTGTGGTCAGTCACGTCTTATAGTTGAAGTGTGATCAGACAAGTCCTCCAATTAAAATGTGGTCAATCAATTGTAGTATGGCAGTTGATGAATGTCAGTCAATTGTTTGAGGTTGCTCATAAATGTTGGCGTTTGATAGCATGCCATACTAGACGCAACAGGCAAAAGTATCAGCACAATTGTTTTAATCGTGACGTGAGTCTGGTTAATCAAACACTACACTAGTGTTGTCTCCAGCAATATGAATCACTGACAACATCGAACAACTTGAATAATATCGTAATATACTTGAATAATATTAGTCCATGTGATGAAATCACATTCTGGCGATGTGAAGGCAAACTCCAATTTCAAATATTTTTCCAAAAATCTATTAAATACATTAACGATTATGATTGAAACCGTAGCTTGTGCAATATCTCAATATTCCAAATGTAACTATCTCGCCATTATTTGCGGCACACCACCAACTTTATGATATTCCGCTAGCACAACAACAAGCTGCTCTCTATGTACTTTGTTTCCGGAATTTGCGTGTCCGCCGTGTCACGTGACGCGCAGCACGTGACCAGCATGTGACTTTCAGTAAGAATTATCTCGTGCGTGTCCGATGTCTTTGAAATCGCTGTTCCATTGTCGTTTTCCGTATTGGATTCTTCGAGTTCAGCAGACCGATTAATCGGCCTATTTCCACGACTGCAATGATATAACCACTTGACATTATTTGTACCACAGTAGCTAACCGTCTTGACGTGTTGAATGTATTTAGAAGAAAACATGACATACCAGGCAGCTACCGAAGAGAGTGTTGTAAATGTGTCAAGGTTTGGCAACATATGATTAAGAATATGTATATCGTGCATAATCCTTCTTATTTATGTCATAGTATTATTTTAAAGTGAGAGCTATTGTCGCCGCCTATTACTTTGTAATCGTGTATGCTCATGACGGATATTTTCTTCGATCGGGAGTAACATTGTGTAGTAAACGATGGTGAAAACATTGAAAACATTCGAAATTTTACTTTTTCCCAGTTGTTGCAGTAATCGACGTTTATTAGCGACCGTCCATTCCGACTGTGGACCAGTCGCAGCTAAACGAACTACTAATGTATGGCACATTTCTCGATTGTTGTCATAGCATACGCACGGCCAAGACATTATAGACGTTTCCTTCATATACACAATTAATAAGGTAGAATATTTGTTCCGCCCAGTCACCAGATATGCAACTCACCCAAACATCGTTGCGTCGCTGCGCGGGGGCATTCCGTTGAAGCATGTCGTCATGTTGGCCCAGGTTCCGCTTGGCAAAGTTTCGCATTATGCTCCAGTCCTACAACACATCAACTATCACCGAGTGGTATCTCATGTGGCAATTGGAGATTTGTTTTTCATATGCAAACAATGCGACAGCCAACTACATACAAGACATGGCGGTTTGGATAAGTTACACAGTAAATCGTACACGATCGTTGATTTTTTTCCATTCGCCATTATGGATGTCCACAAGAACAGTCGACACCCCACTCGAAACAGCAATGTTGGACGTAGACGGAAAACAACTCACAACATTTGCTACTTTGTCCATTGCTCTGCTGATCACGTTCATCCGCTGACGATCGTATCTATTTTGTTGTAGCGCTGCAGCGTCAACGGGGGGCATCGTCGGCTTTCTCTCTTGCCACAGCATCTGTCTCTTCATCGCAGTCGGCCTATAACAACCAGTCAAATACCCGTACATTGTACAGGGATTGAAGAGTCTGATGATGTTAGTGCTGGCATTGATTATAGCGACTTCCTAATGTTGTATTTTATAGTGTGATATTACAATTTATGTTTCGCTTAATTAAACCACAATTGTATTAATGATACCGATAATGACTATTGAAATGGCGATTCTAATAAATACAATAATGACAACAGTGATGAAAATAAAACGACGATTATAAGTCAACTCGCCCCTATTTTCGTTTGCCTCCTTGGGCCAGTGACTTCTGATCTACCTATTGGCAATATGTTAAAAACACACAAACGTAGTTATTTAGAATTATTTACATATGTGTTTGCAGCTCACCTGATATGCTTTTCTACCTGTCGGAGAAATATGGAAACAGGGCGAATTGCGTTGTGATCCATTCTCCAAAGGGCGTAACTTCTATACCGGAATATATCGGGTGTGAGCTAGTTTTTATTATTATAATTATCATCATCATCATCATCAACATCATAGTCGTCATTATTATTATTATTATTATTATTATTATATGACGATGTTGATGCTGATGAGGAATACCTATAGATAGTGTTGACTTCGTCGTCTTCCGAATCGCGTTGACGAAACTTGGCGTGTCTGAACTTGCGCACGGTGAAGACGACGAGAATGACGACGAGGACGAGTAGGACGACGGACAGGATCGTGCCGAGGACCACGACCAGCCACGGGACAGACGAACCTGCAAGCGACAGTTGGCGACAACAGTAACGACGACTACAACAAAGTCGTAGAGAATACTGTGTATTGTGGTGTTGTGTAAATAATAATAATAATAATAATAATAATATATTAATGTAACATATTAAATTATTGAAAATTATAATAGTAATTATTCAAATCAGACATCGGTTGTGGGAAATGTAGCTATGTTGCATGTCAGTGTTAAAATAGGAATACGGACTCATCAAATGTTACGTTTATCCAACAAGTTGATGATAAACGTCAGCTGAAATCGACAGTTATTTACCTGTTCCTCCAAACTTTTTGTCTGAAACAGGAAAGCGAAAACAATAATATTTATGATAGCATTATTAAACTGCAGGTATAATCGGAACGAGTGGCATAATAACGAAATTTAGCAGCATTATAACATACCGTAGCATAACAAATGAGATTATGCAAATTATTGTGTATACAATATATAATATCTAGTTGGATACACATTCTGTATTATAAATATCAAGAACAAAATAAATTGGAAATAAATGTCACCACCTTTATTTAAAGGTGGTATGATATTAATCCACGAATTCGCATTCATGGCTTACACTGCATCGTTTTATTGGAACGGACAGTGTCGAACTTACCAGACAACCTGATGCTCTCTTGATCCACATTAAAGCCTCCTATTTTAAAATCGGTCTGATTGGCGAGAATTTGTCTCAGCACATCCTTGTCCGTGATGGTGGCATCAACCAAGAGGGTAAAGTCGACAATTACGCTGCCTTTCCTGTTATACAGCATACAGTACACATTGTTATTACAACACAGCGGAAACATTTATAAAAAGCCCTGCCACTGGACCATAAATGTAATAGCTTTATACTTCAGTTCAATGGCATTGCCTGACTCGAAGCTATTAATACATTGATTATGAATACACAAATGCATTGAGATAGACTAGAACAAATATGCCGATATATAACAGAGTGTTCATGATTACAGTGTTGCTGTTAGCCGTAAGAAACTCGTACGTACGTGAACGTTATGTCCGACACAGCGACCAGTTTTGAACCAACTTCTTTACTATCCCGGTATATTCGTGTAATCTGACAAAAAGACGTACACTGTTATCATCCTGCTGGAACATAATTACACATACCTTCGCATTCAGTATAAACAGTTCTCAAATAAGCATCACATGTTCCACAGTCGATCTGATCCCTGCACTGCGACATCTACAAGAAGAGGCCACAGAATAACACTATATAAAGTGAAGAGTTTTCATGATGATATGAATTCTATGGTCAGCGTTGGAGAAGAAAGAAGCAAAGTCTTTCGTGTGAATCACGGTGTGAAGCAAAGATACGACCTAGCAAACGTCCTCTTTGCAAATGTCCTGATAGCCGTGCACCAAACCATTGATGAGGACCAACGAAAGCTATTGTTTAGAACAAGAACTGACAGAGACCTTTGACATGTAAGAATATTCAATGCAAACACCAAAGTACGTGATAGCTGCTTAGTAGAGCTACTATTTGTCGATGACACATCCCTGATAGCATCAAGATATACAGCGCATATCGGTTATTTTTAATCAAGCTTCCATATCATTAGGCCTCTCAATAAACATCAAGAAGACCGAACTTTTATAACAGGCAACTACTAACTCACAGACTGATGTGCTACTGTGTATTCTTCTAAATGGGAAACAAATAAGCGCACAAAGCAACTTTACCTAACTTGATAGCACTGTATCGGACACCTACTCAACATTCAGTAAATGAAATCAGTAATAGTACCATATGCAAACTCTACTCAGTAAGAATTATTACAGCGCTTATGTGTTCTTTAGAAGCATGCACGTAGTTCATAAGTCACGTCTGCAAATTAACAAGCGTGCACATCAGACTTCTACGTAATTTCCTTAACTTCAAGTGGCAAGAAACAATCCTTGTCACCGGAGTCCTGAAAAGAGCTAACATGCCCAGTGTTGAAACCTTGTAAGCAACTGCCCAACTCCGCTGGGCTAGATATGTGATTCGGATCCGGGTTGAAATATATCAGAAAACTGTGTTTGTATCGAACTAAATAAGGAGATCAGCGGAGATCAGCGTGAGGACAACTGTTCTAATACTAATACTTCCTGAAGGGGCATCTCAAAGCTGCTGATATCAGTATCAACACCTGGGGACGTGACGCCTAGATCCGACCAGCTCAGCGAGCGAGGCTTCACAATGCCCCAATGCACAAAGATATATCACCTACCAACATAGAAGATGCACTCGCCGTGCTCACCAATTCCAGCACAGACGCCACCATCCTGGACCTGCCAGCACTGCAAACGTGCATTCCGCTCCAATGCTGGTGTATGCCCCCCTCTCGTACAGACGCACGGCCGATGATGATGATTATAAGCATCACTACGTTCGAATTTATTCAAAATGTTGGTGTTCGTTTACATAAAATCAACAATGCCTACACTAGCAAGACACTCTCTTCCGACAAATATATAACAACATCGAATACATGTGTCGAATGATTGTCCCGATGTTTGCAATAATATGTTTTTCAACTCACCACGTGTGTGACATTTGCTGCCAAGGCTTTGTAGTCGTTGTTTGTGTTGACGGCAAGGTTAGGAGTGTACTTCAATCCTGGCACCCGGAACCGCCCGTAGAATTTGGTCGTCTTCAACTCTAAGAAAGTATGAAGAAATAATGTTTGTTTACAACAGCCATTCTGTTATCAAGATCTAACAAGACTTTATAGGTAACTATTTATTATAGACAATTGTTTAAAATTAAATCAGGCATCCATAATGTGCTCACGTAACTGCATTGCATTATAGCAAACCTTTTCTGTGTACGTCACTTGATGAAGGTTATAACTTGTCTGATTTGCTTTTACAGATCGTTTATGGCTGTGACAATATCAAACATATCAGAAACATTTCTGAATCTGCTTCGTATAGAGATGAAGCAAACAAAAGTACTTGCTTGCCGCATCAGCATATCAGATTGTTTAATGGATATCATGCAACAAGAAGTGAATAATCTTGTTGTTTGGTTTAGATCTGCACACACCTTTACTCAAATGTAGTTGCAAAATATGGTTACAAATCGAAATCGAATTAATGTGTGCTAATAATAACAATTATTTTTATTATCTACACTAAATTTGTGTTAGCTCTGAATTAAGGCAACGTCTAGCAGTTACCATTAATTACGAGAACGATATTGGAAGCTGTTGTCCGAAAAGGTAGAAACAACATTTCTGGAGTTGCTGAAGATTACGTTAGTGATAAACTAATCTGCAAAACCCTTATCACAATATAAAATTATAGCGGCATTCAGCTTCAATCACTTGTTTCGCAACTTTCTCCTGTGAATCCCGGCACACAACGGCAGGAGAATCTGTTGAAGTTAGGAGTGGAACAAGTCGCTCCGTTCTGACATGGGTTGCTCGTACATTCGTCGAAGTCTGTGTAACAAACGATACAGTGCAATGCACACTTATCCGATACCTTTTTGATATTTGTTGCATTTACAGTGCGATGTCCGTGCGTACATAAGTACGTACGTATTACTAATAATGTTATTATTATTATCATCATCAGTATCATCATCAACATCATCATAAGCTAGTCTTCCGGTGTACATGTTTGTTATATTCTATGTCAGTCGACTTCATCTATTCTAAACCAACAACACAAACTAAAGATTAGTATCGACGATGCCCCGAGGAGGACGTACCTGTTTCGCAGGTAGAACCCGTGTATCCGCCGTTGCAGTTACAAACAAACCCGTTCACTTGGTCCTCACAAGTGCCGTTGTTCACACATGGGTCATTTTCACAGTCGTCGATGTCTACACAAAAAAAGCTTTGGCCAAATCACGGACCGTCGCCGTGGTATATCAGGAGGATGGGGGTGGGGGGGTTGGACCATGCTCATTTGGATTAATCTTTTGATTTTTTTTGATACATGTTAGCATGGAACACTAATAGGTGACTAAGCTAGGCCACGTCTTTGGCTTCTACTCTACTGGACTGACACATGTGGATACGCTTTGCATTAGGTGCATATATAAAAAGAAGATAATGTGCATAAACATATTACTGAACCTGCTTCTGATAATGAAACTTCTACCGGAGATCATGCTGATCAAGTCAACATTATTATTTATGACTACCATTATGTAAAACTGTCATGATATTGTGCAACAAGTAAATTATAGTATTTAAATTCTACGGAATGCAAATCGAAACAGAATATACATTATTATTATTATCATCATCATTGTTATTTTTTATTATTATTACTATTAGGATTACAATTAACATTATCACTCTTATTATTAATTATATGGCTACAATTGTAGCTGCTACAATGCATCATGTCATGAATAACATGGTTTCGGAAAAGTTAGGCAAATATTTCCTGGAGTTACTGAGCTAAATGTTATCATTAATACAAAAACGTTCAGCAGTGTTGATGTGACTTTTATTACGGCACTAGGTTCCATTTACTTATTTCGCAACGTTCTCCTGTGAATCCCGGAATACATTGGCAGGAAAAACTGTTTAAGTCGGGAGTGGAACAAGTCGCTCCGTTCTGACAAGGTTTGCTTTTACATTCGTCGAAGTATGTGTACCAAACGATACAGTGCACTACACAATTGTCTGCTGTAGTTTTAATATTTGTCCTAGTAAAAGTACGAAGTATGTTAAGGGCATGAGATAATTTTAAATGATCTACTGCAACATACTGTTGTTTCAGCTGTTACTACTATAACATTCAGTATTGTAGTTTTATTATTATTATTATTGTTACATTATCATTATTAATAATATGATGATGGCCATCATCATCATCCAGTCTTCTGGTGGACAAGTTTGTCACATTCTGTGTCAGTCGAATACGTCTCTTCTAATGAACCAACAATACAAACTACATATTACTGTCGACAACACTCCGAGGAAGACGTACCTGTTTCACAGGAGGAACCCGTGTATCCGCTGATGCAGTTGCAAACAAACCCGTTCACCTGGTCCTCACAAGTGCCGTTGTTCACACATGGGTCATTTTCGCACTCGTCGATGTCTACACAGAGACAGTTTAGAAGACTTCACAGAATGATGCAGTTCAACGTCTGTCATAGTATTGTATTTGTTTTGTGGTTCTATAAGTAAGCAAACATTTTCTTTGGTTTTGGATTTGTGTAATATGTTCTTAACTCCATTATAGTATTCATTTATTACGGAATGCAAATAGAAATAGAATATACAATGTCATTATTTTTATTATCATCATCGTCATCATTAGCATGATTATGTATGTAATTTATCGATTACCATGCGGCATGTCAATGAACATGAGAAACATACCAGAGCCGGTTAGATATATATTTGATGGAGTTACCGAATTAAATAACATAACTGATAAAAAAAAACGTTCCGCGAAAGTGATGTGGCCTTTTATTCTTGCATTCAATTTCCCTCACTTGTTTCACAACGTTCTCCTGTGAAACCCGGCAGACACTGGCAGGAGAAACTGTTGAAGTCGGGAGTGGAACAATTCGCTCCGTTCTGACAAGGGTTGCTCGTACATTCGTCGAAGTCAAACAACACTGTGTATAATACAATGATACCTAATTTTCTTTATTTGATGTGGCGGCGACGTGTGGTGTTTACATTATGTTAACGTTATCTTTGTTGCTTGACTACGTGCATTTATTCGTAACACCTTGTTCGTATTATGCAAAATACAGTGGAAATCACTATGATTACATATAAAACTATCATGGTGTTCAGCCAGCTAGGCCACGGCGACTCATGTTGTGCGTATGAAGCCTTACATATAATTATCGTTCACATGTAACTTAACAATGATGACAATTAACTTAACAATGATGGCTGAACCAACCTGTTTCACACCTATGTCCGGTGTATCCAGCTTCGCAGTTACAACGGTAGTTGCCATTGTCCTGACTGCAACTGCCGTTGTTCTTGCACGGGTTGCTGTCGCAGATGGCGATCTCTGGCACATAGACACAATGCATTTGCCTATTTACAATGCATTTCATCGACCTAGAAGCTTTTAATTAATTATTCCCTCCAAACGCTTCATTCCTCAGTCATTTAACATGTAAAGTTCATGGTGTGTTTAATTCACTAACACGTAGCAATTGAGGTTACCAGACAACAAAACAAATTCAGACCAAGAAGGCTGCGTTTAGTTACAGTTGAAGCAGTATCAATCAAATTGTTCTAACCACGTATGATATACAAGGATCTTAGGTTTAAAATGCCACACAGCTACCAATTCTGAAGACGCGATAGCCTTAATCATGCAATATATATGACACATTTACGAGATTTAAACATAACCCCTAAACATAACGGTTTACTCGAATACCACCAAAACTACAATTGCTCTAATAATTATTTCGTTCATATAATAGACGGATATTATTATATTATGTATGAAGTGTGACAATGCTGAATAAACGTCAGTATATTCCAACATCTTGGTTACCGTGCCCCACACTACTTACCGGTCTCGCAGTCCCTGCCAGTGAATCCTCGCAGGCAGGTGCATCGATATCTATTTGTCAGGTCTGTGCAGGTGCCATTGTGTTGACATGGTGAACCATCACAGTCATCGATATCTGAAAATGTCGCTGATTTGTAATCGAGAACGTACATCATATATCAGTCGCTACATTTTGATTAAGGCTGATTGTATAATGATAATGAGTATATAATATTAGTATTAAATGTTCTTTATTCCTGCCCACGTGATAGGCGAGAGATGACCTGTCTTACATTCGTGTTAAAAGATAATTGTTCAATGGAGTGGTGATCATATAAATGCTTCATCATTGTGTTTAATAGTTAAGGTTTGTTTCTTTCTTTAGAAGCAAATATGCTTTGTCTGCTTTATGTAAGCATAGCGCCACTGTTCAGGTTCGTTATCTGACCTGTTTCGCAGTTTCTGCCGGTGTACCCTGACACGCAAGTGCACACATATGTGTTGTCCCCGTTCCTGCATTCGGCTCCGTTCAAGCACGGGTCACTTTCACATTCATCGAAGTCTACATAAGAACAAAAAAAAAACAGATTATTTGTTAGCATTATATAATACTTGTTACAGGCGACTTTTCTAAAACACTGTATATGCAGTAGGAACTGAATATAATCAACATAACTGTTGAATTGTGCATTGTTCACCTTAGAAGAAGCTTGGCTTGTATGTGTCTCACGACATGCGTCACCGGACTAGCTTCGCTACGAGCATATCTCATGAAGCAGACCATATAGAAACATTGATGGTGCAATATATGTTGTGACATGACACGGCTGTCAGTAAATGATCACACATATTGTAGTTGTTTCACAGTTTAATGTAAAGAATAGAATAAACAATGTAAGTGTTGCCACAACATGAATAAGTACATTATAATAAAATAATATAACACTATCGATCACGACCATTAAATATAATTTAAATATATGATCATTGTGTAGACACATCGTTGCTTGCCTTGACAAGTTGTTGAGTTGTACTGTGTATACCCGGCCTGACAGACACACTTGAAGGTGCCGAACGTGTTGTTGCACGTGGCGTGTTCGTCACACGTGCTGTTGGTGCACTCGTCTATGTCAATGCGACAGTCACCACCCGTAAAGCCGACCGGACACTCGGCACAACCAGTTGTTATGTCACACACAGCGTCGCTATTAAGACAGTTACAGTAAAGAAGACAATCCTTTCCCCAAGTGCCGCTCGGACATGCTGCAATAGAGCACAACGTCCACATATGCTGGTTGTTGTCTCACACAAGCTTACTATTTGCTATGCTGGAGAACAATTTATGTTTATGTTTCACTAAAATTGTCTGTATAAAAAAATAATTGCTCAAAGTCCAAAACAACGGTGCTTCTTACATAACACCAATAACGTTGAACATTATTTTTACAAAACGCCATGTTGATTAAAAAGCAATATATATACTTCATACATATGACAAGTCGTCAGATACTTACGTGTGCAGCCTTTCTTGTCGTTCATCAGTTGGAAGCCGTCTTTACAGCTGCAATTGAAGCCACCCTCGAAGTTCGTGCAGTTATGGACACAACCGCCGTTTCTCATTCCACACTCGTCTACATCTACAAAACATGTATAGGCAGGTTAAACCATGAATATAAACGATGTTGTAGAATGTTGCTATAATGCAACATTTTGTCAAATAGCGAACTCTATGTCACATTATCCACATAATGCAGTGTAGAATAAAACGAATAAATAATGTTAAACCGTGAATAACATATCAGTGTTATTGCGGTGTTGATGTCCCCTCGCATGACACCAGCAGCATAGGCTTACTCACCGTCGCAAGTAGTGTTGTCGTTGTTGAGAGTGTATCCAGTTTGACAGAAACAAACGTAATTGTTTGACTGATTTTTGCAACCGTATGAGCAGTTCATGTGACTGCATTTGTCAATCAGGGTTTGACCTGCAAAAAAAGAGTAAGTACAACGTTTCTCTCATACTGTCCATTCGGTAAAATGACATTTACACATATGAAAAGTAGAAATCGTAATGATATTGCCGGCTCGGGTAAACACTCATTGTCTGCGCCAGTGCGCGTCCGCGTGAGTGCTACCGTGCGCATGTACTGCCAATTGTTTGCGTGCGGGTGCACACACTATTATTTACACACGCGCACAGGTATACTCGCACGCACACACGCACGCACAAACATGCAAACGTATGACCGCGCACGCACACCCAGGTGCACACTCATACACGAGCACGCACGTGCACACATACAAATAAACTGTCAGCATTTCTAAATGAAACGTTTCTAGTTAATATTCTGCCATTAAAGTTTCCTCTTCAATTTGAATATTTCGCTAGTCTCATTTCAAATCCATTTTGCGAAAATTAAAACTTACCCAGTATCCACTACGACGTACTAGCTCGCTTGTTAATTTATTTTTGTGTGTGTGAAATCATCAAACAACTATTAAATCATATAATGCTTGATCCAGAATTTATTAAAGTGAAAATGAAAACGCTGATTACTCTCTAATTTCGGCCTTGTTGAAATGTCACAACTTTGCCTTATGATCGGCAAGAGGATGAAAGTCATGTCCATGATCACCCGTGATCTCATTATTTGTTTACGTTTTGGATATCCACTAATTTTAACCGTACCACATATAACGACTAAAGTCAATAATGTTATGATTTGAACAAAAACACGCACTGCTACATAAAACCGACTGCATATACTACTTTTTTATTATTCACACACAACGGATTCGCTATGTGATAAATCAGTTGAAGATGAAGTTTTAAGTAAATTAAGTAACGTTATAGTTAACTGAATCGAGATTTCACTTACTAGAACTTGGCTAAGTTCTTGAATGCATTTATCCATGTTCAGCATGCATGAAAAATGACAATAGTCATTGTGTGGATTGGAAGACAATATAATGACAATGAGGTAGAGGGATGCATTTGATGGCAGTATTTCAAGGGCATGTCACATCCCAATGACTCAAATAGGGTTTACATACTGCCGGGTTAACGTTGACTGACTGAAAAATTCTTCCGTTGGTGACTTACTCTTGCTACACGTCAAGTTGTCTGTGTTGCGTGTGTATTCGTTGAAACAGGAACACTCAAAGCTGCCGTTTGTGTTCTTGCACTCCTGCTCACAGCCGGACGTCCTCTCGTCACACTCGTTTATGTCTGCAGGACACAATGTGGGTGTGAGGACGAAAGCAAGACACAATGTGGGTGTGAGGACGAAAACAAGACACACTGTGGGTGTGAGGACGAAAACAAGACACAATGTGGGTGTGAGGAGCAAAACAAGACACAATGTGGGTGTGAGGACGAAAACAAGACACAGTGTGGGTGTGAGGACGAAAGCAAGACACAATGTGGGTGTGAGGACGAAAACAAGACACAATGTGGGTGTGAGGACGAAAACAAGACACAATGTGGGTGTGAGGAGGAAAACAAGACACAATGTGGGTGTGAGGACGAAAACAAGACACAATGTGGGTGTGAGGACGAAAACAAGACACAATGTGGGTGTGAGGACGAAAACAAGACACAATGTGGGTGTGAGGACGAAAACAAGATACAATATGTGTGTGAGGAAAAAAAACAAGACACATTGTGGGTGTGAGGACAAAAACAAGATACAATGTGGGTGTGAGGACGAAAACAAGACACCATTTGGGTGAGAGAACGAAAACAAGACACAATGTGGGTGTGAGGACGAAAACAAGAAACAATGTGTGTGTGAGGACGAAACCAATACACAATATGGGTATGAGGACGAAAACAAGACACAATGTGGGTGTGAGGACGAAAACAAGACATAATGTGGGTGTGAGGACGAAAACAAGACACAATGTGGGTGTGAGGACGAAAACAAGACACAATGTGGGTGTGAGGACGAAAACAAGACACAATGTGGGTGCGAGGACGAAAACAAGACACAATGTGGGTGTGAGGACGAAAACAAGACACAATTTGGGTGTGAGGACGAAAATAACACACAATGTGGGTGTGAGGACGAAAACAAGACACAATTTGGGTGTGAGGACGAAAAAAAGCACAATGTGGGTATGAGGACGAAAACAAGACACAGTGTGGGTGTGAGGACGAAAACAAGACACAATGTGGGTATGAGGACGAAAACAAGACACAATGTGGGTGTGAGGACGAAAACAAGACACAATGTGGGTGTGAGGACGAAAACAAGACACAATGTGGGTGTGAGGACAAAAACAAGACACAATGTGGGTGTGAGGACGAAAACAAGATACAATGAGGGTGTGAGGACGAAAACAAGACACAATTTGGGTGTGAGGACGAAAACAAGACACAATGTGGGTGTGAGGACGAAAACAAAAAGCAAATAGAAAGTTATCTCTGTATCACGACAACACATACGGGTTTGGTGCATTGATGAAGCACATTATTGATTAGTGGCTGAACCTTATTTACATATTACAGCAGCTTTAACGCCGAAAATTTGGATGCAACTATTACGTTGTATTTCATGTATTGTTAGTGATGTTGCATTTTGAGTGATACTGAGAACAAAAACAAAAAGACATTGTATCGAATACAGGAAATGCGTACCTGTACAATTCCTCCCATTGTCCATTAGTCTGTACCCATCTCTGCACATACAGGTGTAGTTGGCAGCCGTGTCAACGCATATTTGTTCACAGTCGTGTCTAGGGTTTTCATGGTCGCATTCGTTGATTGCTGTTTACAAATATTTATCAATATATAAATGCTACAAGGTTTGTCCAATATTATCAGGCAAATGTTAGAGGCTGTTTTAGCAAAATATACAAACAACATTAGTATTATCGTTTAAGTAATTATGCATTAACTGCATGTACTACGGAGCATTTAGCTGGTTGTTAATAATGGTCGAATATATTTTTCTCGAGGAAATGTGTTTTATTGTTTCCTCTTTTGGCTCATTGGTGTAAGGTATATTGTAATCACATGATATTTTTAGATATAAAGTAGAAGTACCAACGTAAGCATGTCCCTTCGTTGTCTTCTGTCCCTTCTGGACAATCGCTGCAGCTGTACGACTTGCCGCTGGCCACTTGTTCTGCTGGAGTGAGGTCAGTGCAGTTTGTGCCCTCTGTACAAGGATTGTCTTGACAACCGTCCAAATCCAACTCGCAGTAAACACCTGACATGAAACGTGACAGTTGTAGACATTTGTTAGACATAAGTATTATTATTTATCATGTCGCAATACTTATACACAAGGCTTTCTAACCTTCCCAACTGATGGAACAGTTGCACTGGACGATCCTGAATGTCTGTTTCAGCTCATATCCGTCAGCGAGCAGGTCAAACAGACACTCTCCGTGGTCGGAACAGTTGCACAGGTTTATGGAGACATCGGTGGCCGCAACGCCTCCTTTGCCGTCCGAAGCCGAAAACCTGCGTGCAGTTATAAGAATGATATATTCAAAATACGTTATCTGATTGTTATCAATTATTATACTCCATTATGTGAAGGCATAATATAGTGAACAAGGTAAATATGTGTATTATGTTGTCACAAGTCAAACTGAAGGTGTAAGGTCCCTCGCCTTGGCTGGTTAAATATATTTTATAATATTGCAAGTTACACCAGTTAATGTTAATAACGATTTTGATAAATTTAAAAGGTAGCCGCAAAGATGAGGCGGTCAACAACGGTGCGATCATCCCAACGTACAAAGCATCGAAAGCAGAGAACAGTCCATTACACTCTTCCTGCTACACTACTTACGATATGTTCACAGGGTTCATATTGCCAGGTGTCCACGTGTAAACATTAGCCTGCCAAGTAGCTTCTTGTGGAAGCATTGAAGCAAGGGTAACGTTGACGGTATCCCCGTCCGGGTCAGACGTGGTCACTGTCAGTACGTTGTTTTGTCCAACAGTCGCATTGAACACTGAATCAACGGTAATGTTGGGGCTCCCGTTGGCTGCAATTATGATAGGAATAAGTAAATGTTTGGTAAAACAATACTAGAAGTCAAGTCAATCTAATATGTTCATATTTTTAGCACAGCAAAATATTACCGGCATGTAGATTAATATCACGGGCGCATATTTTTCCCACTAAAACTAAATAAAGTGCGTGCGTGCGTGCGTGCGTACGTGTGTGTGTCGTCGCATAAATACAAGTAATGACGGGGAAGTGCAAATGGATAGTGACCATAGCATTTAAAAACCAAATTATTTCAGTATTTGGATACATTGATATAAGACACCACAACTGCGTGAACAGTGTAGTGTACCTACCCAGTGACGATGCCGTTGCTTGGTTGTTGTTGTTTGTGGCCAAAGTCGCCGCGGCTGCGTCTTCTTTGCCTGCAATTGGTGGAATTATCTATATTATTGTTATCTTATTATCTATGATTATTGATATAGCTAGGTCGTCGTCAATGTATTAAAGAAGAGAACTCGTGTGGCCTTTTTATATTCTGATTTGACAGTTCTATGTTATTCGATACATCAAGCATAAGTTTCATAATTACATTTGTATATACTATTGTAGCATGTATATACCTGTAACTACAAAGTCAAAGAAACACTCTTTGTTGTCCCCACAGGTCTGATTCACTTTCGCTTCCTGTGCTTGAGACATCCCACTGAGCGCGTCCGCCAAGAAGAGTGGCTGGAATTCGGTGTGTGCGAACGTTGAATAACTTTCATTCGGCGCGTAGTAGAAAAGTGAATCGATGCTCTGGATTCTCCCTAGGGGAGATAACGTGTGAAGAGATAATTAATGCATACTATGTAAGCAATACAATATTAATTGCATACCTTATAACTTTGGTAGCAAATGAGAACACTACAGCTACTACATTAGCAATGTGTAAAACATAAAATGCCAATCAAGCACGCTTTAGCTTTGCTTAGTTAGCCATTATGATATTTTATCAGTTATGTTAAGTAAATTTGGTTGAAACAAAATACACATTTCTTTCTAGCTTTCAAACAAATTTCTTATTATTAATTGTTATTATGCAATTGCAGCGTACATAGTTCACCAAACTCTGCGAATATTGTCTTCTCCGACGAGCTGTTTGACAACGGCACGGCGTTCTCCCCTGGCGGCAGGAGGTCGTCACTGGGGTCGCCATTGAACACTCCCATCAGGCCTTTCGTGCTGCCCTTGAACTTGTCTGAGGCTCCGACCATTATGTCGAGTTGTTCCGCACTTACCCCTATCGTCAATGAGAAACCTGCAACGATAAACGTCGATGAATAAACATATAACGTCACTCATACATGGACCATTCTCACGAAAAAGTAATAAATTAGCACATGAAATGAGTTGATGTATAAGCAAAATTTTCTTAAAACAATACAATTATTTGTTGTTACCGACAAAATTAGCATACTTATATTGGTCAGGGCCATTTCATTATTCATTTTAATAATGTCTTTCGGAGAAGCAGGGGTTGCCTGCTGACCGTTTCTAGATTTTACCTCACCATCTTAAATATATATATATATATATATATATATATATATATATATATATATATATATATATATATATATATATATATATATATATATATATATATATATATATATATATATATAATATATATATATATATATATATATATATATATATATATATATATATATATATATATATATATATATATATATATATATATATATATATATATATATATATATATATATATATATATATGTATGTATGTATATATATATATATATATATATATATATATATATATATATATATATATATATATATATATATATATATATATATATATATATATATATATATATATATATATATATATATATGGTTTGTATCGTATTGTATATATGTTGTATATATATATATATATATATATATATATATATATATATATATATATATATATATATATATATATATACACACACATCCACACACACGAGTGATTTGTTATTACTCTGACAATATGTTCAGTGTCCAGCCTTCTCTTTACTATGAAATGAACAGGATGTGTGATAGTCCTTTACATACGAAGTTGGAGTCAGTTTCATTTGCTAACATTTTGAGGTCATTGAAACCTTTTTTGGATTGTAAGTGTCACAATCATATTTGTTTACCGTTACTGTAATTGTATGTATAATAACAAATTGACAGTTTGTTGTATTTGAATCAGCTGTGGCGACCACTGAGGGAATCTGCTACTACTACTACTATTACTATTAAAAATAATAATAATAATAATAATAATTAGTATTATTATTATCATTATAACTGTAATAATAATAATAATAATAATAATAATAGTAATAATAATACCACAACCAGAACTATTATGATAATGCTAATAATAATAATAATAATAATAATGAGGTTGTTGCGATGATGATGATTATGATAATGCAGACGATCATAACACAAATAATTATAATTACCAGATTTGAAAGACACTTCTATTTGGGTAACATTCTTTTTCGCAAGAGCGACGTTGCCGACTAGTTTTTCATCAGTCACGTTTGCCCCGTCGAACCAGTCCGTTGCATTTGTGTTTTCCACGAAAACCACCAGACCTATGCACAAACATTATTCACAATCGTCATTATTTTACATGTCATATGATATATATCTTAGAGGTTTTTAAGTGACATTCATATTTTTGTCACAACACCTCCCGTTTCATCTAGACATAATATCCATAGTTAAATAACATTATTATTGCGTACCACGCCTATGATCATGATACAAATTATGAAGAATAAATTGCTCAGCTTTGATCGAATTAACGAACATGTATATGAGCATAGCATGTTGTCTTGTTGGGTGTTTTTCGATTGCGGCATTGTTCTCATTTAAATATACGTGTTCTACGGAAAATCGGAACCGCATAAAACAATGATGTTTGCAACAAGGTGTATGTAAACAGTTAATTTATAATAGTTAGATTGTGCTGATGTTGTCCCGAATGCCAGATAGTAATAAACACGATCATTCACACATATCGTTGGAGTAAAGACTAATACTGCATTTCAACAATGGTTACATTTTAACGTGATTACATATTGTATGTGATAACAATTAACAATTTATGACACTTACCATCCCGAGTGCCTGACATCTCAACGTGGACAGTGTCTGAGTCGACGTCTTTAGCAGCGAACGCGCTGAACACGGTCGCGTCCGTCTCTGTTCCGTTGGCGTCTCGAGCCTTCGCCGTGCGGCCCTGCAGTGTGAAGTTGCCATGCGTCGTCTCTATGAGTGTGTACTCGCCCAGGCCGTTGAAGGTGTACTGGAAGCCGTCCAGTGTGCGGATGTGTGGGTCACCGTAGAACCAACCTGTGAAAAGGAAAGACCTAATTACAATAAACCAACGGAAACATACACTGCCGTTAGATCGGTAATCAATATGTGTGTCTTACTATATTGCCAATATAACATTTTCTACAACGCTTTCATCAAAATACATTTGAAAGTGTCGATAACATGTTGGTATTACTAACATGCCCTGGTTTTACTGTAAACCCTTATATTTGGTTTTCTTTGACATCAATTGAAAGTAAACAAAGTTATCTACACATATATTTATTCAATACAAAATGCAAACCTTTTTATTGCGCCGAAATACACTGAATCACCAATTTAACAGTGTAATGAAACTAAACAGCCTCCACAATCAGTTTATAATTTTAAGTCGTTTACCTTTGGATGATCAGTAATAGTAGTTGTAGTAGTAGTAATATTAATAATAATAATAATAGTAGTAGTAGTAGTGGTAGTGGTAGTGGTAATAGTAAAAACAAACAAGATTTAGCGACTGGTGATTGCAATACATTAATACAACAATGCTTTTACAGTCAATTTTACCTTTGTTCACATACTTTATAACGAGCAAAATTGACGTGTGAAATACGATTAAAACATAAAATAAGCAGATATCGGCGAATAATTAAACTAATTACTGGTCTAGCAGCTTGGCTAGGATAGAATACAATGGAACTGTTACAATACACGTGGGAAACTGGGGGTCACGATCACCTACGCGTACAACAGAGACGACACCTGATGACGATGAGAGTGCACCGCTGTGCTTAGTTGGAAGCCGCCATATCTGAGTATCTGGCCTAGGATACCGACCTACATACAACGGTGTGTAGCCCCAGCAGTGGTCCATCGGTCGGACATGGTAGAAATACTGGCAGTTGTCAGTGAATTGGCAGCACCACTGTTTCGGCAGGACGTCATACTTCTCGTGTTGTCTCACATAGCGAGGATGGTAGAAGAACGTTTGACCTCCGCGGCCGTCCTCCGTGTTGACGAGTGAGCCACTCCACGTGTAGCAACATTCCTGTCGTAGATAAGCTAATCAATCACCTTCGTTCCGTACCCATCCACACACGCCCCGCACGCACGCACACACGCACACTCCCGTAAACATGCAAGCAAGCACGCACACACACGCACACACTTATAAGAAGCTGCAGCAATACAACACAATTACAATGGAGCCTTTACCTGAAAACATAACGGAATCGTCAGACAATATCGTAGGCTATTTTAGCATACTAAAATTTTGTTTTACAAAATACGCTTATGGCTTTGTTACGGTTTTTATTTCTGTGTCAACACTCTTAACGAAAAACAACATTATTTTGATCTACAGGGAACTAATCTACTTTCCACATAGCCAAATCAATGAATGAAATAAAAACGAACGAACGCTCAGTTCGAACGAATTTTACCGTATCATAGTAACGGTAAACATGTAATTTATTCGTCATATAAAATCTATTATTTAATGATTGATGTTCTATATAAAGTTCTAGTATTATAGTTCGATATTTTACCAGATTTAAATACTTTATCATGAAAGGTTCATTATTTACTTATCAAATGGTCGGTATATCGGATACGACAAAACGTAGTTACATTAGACTTATTTCACCGATTAACGAATGTCGTTAAGGGCCGGGTGCAAAACGCACATAAAATGACGTAGGGATGCTGAAATTATCAAGGGATACGATTTGATTTGTCAGATCAAAAAAACCTCCAAACCCGTTAGTAGCGTCAGCGTCAGCGAGCGTCATTCGGAGTTTTATCTTGATCGGAGAAAGACGTAAATTTATTTCTCCCCGCGTGTGTGCGCCACTCGTTTAATAACGATGCGAAGTTCAAATTAGGGCGAACAATGCCCTGTTTAGTTAATAAGTTGATATGTTAAGTTTATAGTATTCTAAAAAGGATGAATTAATCCTTACAAGATGTTACGGTTCTGTAGAGCAGTAATCTTATGATAGAAATGTAACCTTAGGCTTAGCCCAGATTTATTCCAAGTCTTCAAAATTCTACATGTGAATGAATATACCGAAACGTTCAACCTGATGATCACTCGACGAATCGATGCGCGTTTACAACAACTCTTCCCGTATGATTCTGCGAGATATTTCAACCTGATGATCGCGTGACAATCGAACTTCTACGTCTACGACGACGCTTTGAATTCCGACCATGAGCTACAAATCGTTCGTCCTGATGATCGCGTGATTCTCCTACATATTCCGTTCCGTCGACAACACGCCAGTCATTCTTCAAATTTCGATCGTCAGTGTTAGAAAAATCCCTGTGACGACCCAGGGTAGGAGTTCTTGATAAGTTATTTGATTGATTTTCCCACATCTAGGGAAGAGATGTGTGCACAGTTTCGGACCTTGTATTTATATGAACGCTATTTCCGGTAAGCTCCATAAATTGTTAGTAATTAGATTTTTAGTAGAATATTCCGTGTAAATGGTATTAGGGAAGTAACATAACTGTTAGAGAAACATATTTGTTATAATATATGGTTGATGATGTTACAAATGCATATTGTAATATATATATATATATATATATATATATATATATATATATATATATATATATATATATATATATATATATATATATATATATATATATATATATATATATATATATATATATATATATATATATATATATATATATATATATATATATATATATATATATATATATATATATATATATATATATATAGAGAGGAAGGTATTTATAATAATATATGATTGACTGTGAAAAGAACATATTGTTTCATTGTTTATATAATAAATGTGCAAACTATTATTACGTGTTATAGTCTCTTATATATATCGTGTATATTTGCCATAGTATTTATAGATTATTAGAACCCACAAACGAAATAAAGTCACGTCGGCCCATCCACCGTTATTTATTTACCCCTAGACAAATGAAACTTATCAGATTTTATCAAAAATCGTGACAGGCTTCCATGGTGGGTGGCAGCCGTCAGAATATTGACTTTGAAGGTAACAAAAATGCAAACAAACTGTGTGCTGACTCTATTGCATGTTTCACTGGCCAACACCAGGACTAATGAGTTGACTACATAAGTAGTAAAGTAAAGGAAACCACATAAACCAGGTCAGTCACAATGTAAGCATACTAATTTGTTACCAATAAATAGTATTTTTGTGTTATCGAAAGTAAGCTGTGGTACAGGCTGGGGTCAGGTGAAGACGTGTGCATGTTTAACAAGATTTAACAAGATTGCCATCCCAAACAATAAGTTCCAGATGGCAAGTGGACAAGGAAGCCATTGGCTTACCGAGAGTCCAAAACAATTCACATCTATGTGTAGCCCGCCCCTATCAGATATCTGTAAATTCTATTTTTAAACACATTCACACTACTAACATTAACACAATCATTTGGCAGTTTGTTCCATTCATTTATCACCCTCTGTGAGAAAAAAGTACTTTCTCATGTCGAACCTACACTGCTCCTTAACTTGTATCCTCTGGTTCTACTGCCTTATTTAAGTTTGAAGAACATATTCCTATCAACATCCTCGTAACCGTTCATTATTTTATACTCTTCTATTTGGTCTCCTCTAAGTCTCCTGGTCTCTAGTGTTGTCAAACCACATTGTAATAAGCGGCTTTCGTAACCAAGGTCTCTAAATTCTGGAATCATTTTAGTTGCTCTTTTCGTTGTATTATTTCTAGCTTGTCTCTGTCCTTTGTAAGATACGGCCTCCATGCTTGTATACAATATTACAAATGTGGTCTAACTATTGCTTTGTACAGGGGTACAATTAGTTGTTTCTCCTTAAACGTGATAGTTCTCCTAATTAGCCCTAGAACTTGATTTCCTTTCGAAACAGCACTCCGACATTGCTCTGAAACTTTCATGTCAGCTCTAAATGTTACTCCTAAATCCTTTTCTTGTGTGGTTCTACCTAGTACAGCATCCCCCATTTTATATTCTTTGTAAATGTTTCCATGTCCTATGTGTATGCATTTACACTTCCAAAAATGTAATACCAGTTGCCATTTTTCTGACCATTTAACTAATTTATCTAGATCATTCTGTAAACTTTTTTTATCTGTAACATTAGTAACCTTTCTGAATAATTTTGTGTTATCTGCACATTTCAGTACGTTGCTGGATATGTCATCTTCCAAATTGTTTATGTATATTAAAAACAGCATAGGGCATAATAATGATCCCTGTTGTACCCCACTCAGAACTGATTTCCAGTTTGATGTTGCTGGTATATACCTGCGTCGACTGCGTCCAAGGCATTCGTTCGTAGATGCAGCGTCTCTCGAAACCTGTTTCATAGTATTGTCTCCAATCGAACGTCCAGCGGCCGTCCAACTTCGCCAGACGAAAGTCACACGGACATACCAATGTCCAACTCCAGTAGAAACGAACGAGCCGCCACCGTCTCATCTCATTCGCGAACCAGTTGTAACACTTCTGGTCATAGTTGATTTCATGTCTTCCCGACGCCACGCGGAACATGTAGCGACCACGCTCGCCTGCCGGTGTAATTATAGTTTTGAAATTTACTTAAATAAACGTGTCGGTAATCTTGGGATACAATGCCATTCAAACATATTATATTTTTTTGTGCTGTTGTAGAAAAGTATATTCGTTTGTTAGTTTGTTATGGTTTATATGCTTTTTATGAGCATGTCTTTCACTGAGTGTTCAACGGTGACCTTGGATAGTGGCGGACCACAATTATAATGCAGATTTAATCATTTCGTGGTTTGTTGTACTTTGCCCTGTACGGATACAAAGTGTTCAGTATTAATGTCTTGTTAGAACGTAATCGATGCTAACCCGTGTTTCCGATTTGCGTGTGCAAGCGGAAAGCTGTAGACTTCATAGATGGTGCCAGCTGTAATGTATCGTCATCTTTGAACGATAAATAGCCTATCATGTTCCGCCGGACCAGAAAATCGTTGTTCCACCCCAGATCGAGGTACACAAACATTGCGAACGTCTGATATCGGGACGGGTCGTAGGCGATGATCAACTGGAATGTGTTGGGCTGCAGAGAGGAACAAATAACATAATTAATAATTGCGCAAACACTAGCCAACAAGTTTGTAATACATCTGATGATATTCAACTATTAATCGCTGTATAATAGTCATGCCTACATAAACACACACACGCACACTCACTCACACACACACACACACACACACACACACACACACACACACACACACACACACACACACACACACACACACACACACACACTGCTATTCTCCACTCACCGAGTCGTATTCCGGCCAATAGTACATGCGAGGAAGCATTTCGCTCCACGTGATCACCATCACCCACGTGACATCTGTGACTGACACACCGCCGTGTGCAATGACATCACGCCTTGCCTGGTCAACCGCGTGCTACGAAGGAAGTGTAGTCTATTTAGTTTTGCCTAAATACCAAATTACACACAAATAAAAGTCATAACGAACGTGTCAAAACGTTAAATGTTAGTATGATTTTGTCACTATAGACTTTATTTGAAATGTTAATATTGAATCGCTAGCGAATACGTATAATCGATATGTCAGTGGTCAGCGAATGCAACATTTAGTAAATAACGACATCAGCCACACCAAGAATATTATTTTTAATATGATATGTATACCTTCACACGAGCCTGGTCTGCTGCGGTCGACCCGGGCTTGGTCAGGTCGTAGATGTGATAGTAGACGGCCCCAGAGCGAGCGTCGTTGTCCGTCCACAGCGGCGTCAGCATGGCAAAGCCTTGCTTGTTCGCTGTTTGACGTTTGGTGTAGCTGAACAGGTTTTTGCTAAGTGTGTCAGGGAACCTTCTCTCGAAGTTCAGCCCAAAGGTGACGTAGCCGTTCGTGTATATCTGCAATACGACATTGGTTATTTATGAAAAAGGAACTATACTGGGGTGCTTGAATGGATAGATGATCCGGTTTCTTGGTTATTAATATTAAACACAATTACCTCTCAAGAAACTTAGTGTTCGATCTGTATATTTCAACTGCATCCCACAGTCTTCTTCTGCAGACTGAAGTTACGGATGTGTCACATGACCAATGTCAGGATAAAACACTGAAAGACAGATGTGAACTATCAGTAAACCAGATCACCACACAGTTAGAAATCTGTCTGAACCCCACATATTTAATTTAAGATGGAGTGTTCTACAAACAGAAAAAGGGAGCAGCCATGGGTTCATCGGTTTCTCCGATAGTGGCAAACCTATACATGGAACCTTTTGAAGAAAGAGCCATCAGAGAAGCACTTCATCCTCCAGACATCTGATTGAGATATGTAGATGACACATTCACAGTGCTACAAGAGAGCGAAGTAGAACATTTCACACACCATCTGAATTCAGTGGACGAGAACATGAAGTTCACGGTAGAACCAGAAGAGGACAATACGTTAGCATTTCTAGACACATGTATATGCCTGAAAGATGATGGATCAACCAAGTTCAAGTTATATCGGAAAGCAACCCACACTGACCAATATTTAAACTGGGATTCTAATCACCACTTACAACACAAACGATCAGTGGTCAGGACACTCTTCAAAGGCCAAGAAACCTGGTAACAGAAGAGGAGGACAAGAACATAGAGTTGGTTCAAATCAAGAAAGCGCTGAAAGCAAACGGTTACAAAACTTGGATGCTCAACACCACACAACCAATGAGAAGGAAGGGGAACACCACCACACAAACCAGCAGAAGACAACATGCCATAGGTCTGCCCTACATTAGTAAACTATCAGAACAAATAGCAAGGATTTTTAAGTCCTATAACATCCCAGTTTACCACAAAACTATTAACACCCTGATGTCACTGTTGGTACACCCAAAATACAGAACAGCAATGTGTGGGGTAGTTTATGACATACAATGCCCAGAATGTGACCAACACTATATAGGAGAAACAGCCAGAACACTTGGCACAAGAATTAAAGAAAATCTTGTCGCCAACCCCTATCAGCTATAAGTGAACACAAACTGAATACAGGCCATCAATGCTCCATGAAGTACGTTAAAATTCTAGTCCATGAGGAGAACTGGCACAGGAGACAAATAAAGGAGGCAATTAACATCCACAGAGAGAAACCTACGCTGAACCGATACTTTGGCCAGGAGCTCCCACCAGTCCTACTGCAGCTTGTGTCATATTACATTGGTCATGTGACACATCCGTAACTTCAGTCTGCTGAAGAAGACTGCAGGATGCAGTTGAAATATACAGATCGAACACTAAGTTTCTTGAGAGGTAATTATGTTTAAAATCTGGGATGGTTACAATGCATTGCTACATTAGTCGGTAATCCACAATAGTGTGAACCAGCAGCATAAATCAAACCTAGACTTCACGTTCGTTTTCAATATTAAGATAACCACATGTATTAAAAAAAACTTCCAAAGTTAAACTTGCATGTGAACGCAATACAAAAATTATCACGGTATTTCCTACATACGATTATTCTATTGTTTGTGCTGCCATCTGGCGAATCAACTTACAACGTGATATTTTGTAATTGTTATATCTCGCCATTTAGTCAGCAATTTCAGTGTATACTTTTTTTTTCGGTTGTGTCGCCTGACGCGGATTTAGTTGAGTGCGTTGATACCGGATTATTATAAGTGTGAGACATACATTTGCGTGCATACAAGGGAATATGGTGCTCTGCACTTTTCGTTGGGCGTTAAACGATGCATTTTAACAATTATTCCGCAGTAAATATGTTACACCGAATTCATGTTGTGTTTGGAACTACATGCTTTGGGTCCGGCTGCGGATGTGTGTGTGTGTGTGTGTGTGTGTGTGTGTGCGTGCGTGCGTGCGTGCGTGCGTGCGTGCGTGCGTGCGTGCGTGTGCGTGCGTGCGTGCGTGCGTGCGTGTGTGTGTATATTGCATCACTTGCCTTCATTCGCTTGTACACACAACTGAAAATCTGGACCTTAGGGATCTGTATAAAATCGGATGCACAAAATTTGCCGCTCCAGTCACAGCTATACCCCAGATTATTGTCGAGATAGATGTCACCTTGGGACGGGCCGTAAAGGTAGTACTTGTGCCACACAGCTGCAAAGAAACATACAGTTTGACGATTACAATTATTGTCATACTAATCGTAGGAATAAAGATGGTACTGCGCTGGCCACTACTGCTGCTGCTGCTTCCGCTCTGCTTCCGCTGCTGCTGTTGTTGACGCTGCTGCTTCCGCTGCTGCTGCTGCTGCTGCCGCTGCCGCTGGAATTGCAGCTGCAGCTGCAGCCGCCGCATCAACTGCCGCTGCCACTACTACTGCTACTGATACTGCTACCGATACTGCTACCGATACTGCAATAATAATAATAATAATGAAGATAATGCTAATAATAGTAACGATGATGATCATGACGCTGATGGTGATGACAACAGCAACACCACCAACAAAAAAAGCAAAAATAGTAATACTAACACTAATAATATTAACTTTAATTAATAATCCATTTGAATATAATTTGTTGAAAGGTTGGTGTGCAGATATCGACTATACTGCGAAATGTTAAGCAGCAGCAGCAGCAGCAGCAGCAGCAGCAGCAGCAGCAGCAGCAGCAGCAGCAGCAGCAGCAGCAGCAGCAGCAGCAGCAGCAGCAGCAGCAGCAGCAGCAGCAGCAGCAGCAGCAGCAGCAGCAGCAGCAGCAGCAGCAGCAGCAGTGCCACTTCAAAGATTACTACTTAAATTTAAAGCCCATGGTATCGGAGATGTCATAATCGACTGGATAGAATAATGGCTGACTGACAGAAAACAGTGTGTTGTAGTAGATGGGGAGGTTTCAAACTGGAAATCAGTTTTGAGGGGGGTACCACAAGGATCAGTATTAGGACATTTATTATTCTTAATATATATCAATGACTTGGACGATAATACAACAAGAAATTTGTGGATGACACAAAAGGGTTTAGAAAGGCTAACAATGGTGGTGATAAACAACATTTACACAACGATCTAGACAGATTAGTGAAATGGTTTGAGAAATGGCAGATGTTTTTAAATTTGGGGAAATGTAAAACCTACATGCTGTACATGGGAACCTGTATGTAAACTATAAAAAGGGAGATACTGTTCTGGGAACAACGGTAACATAAAAGGACTTAAGAGTTACAATAAGCGCTGATATGAAAGTTTCAGAGCAGCGTGGTATTGTAGCTTCAACAGGTAATCAAATTATTGGGGTTGATTAGCAGAAATGTAATTTACAACGAGAAAAAGCTAATAGTTAGGCCCCCTTATAGCATTATTTATAAGCTTGGAGACCATAACGTGAGAAGCACATAGATACGCTTGAAAGAATACAGAGGAGAGCAAATAATTTCAGAACTGAGAGTCCTTAGTTATTAAGAACGACTGAAAGAATGTGGTTTAACAACCATAGAGGCAAGGCGGTTAAGAGGAGATCAACAAGTTTTTTTAGATATTGACTGGGTATGAAAATATTGATATAAATATTTTTTTCTCACCCACGAAAGATAATAGAACTATGGAGGTAACATTAGTTAAGGATCAGTGTTGATTGGATAATATAGTGTTCAGCAATAAAAAGTCGTAATGACGTGATTTTCCCTCCACATCAATGTCACTATTGATGATAATATTAGTTTATTATAGGGATTGCAATACATCCACATGGTAATCACATAATTAAATAATAATTTCTTTTAAGAGAGAATACTGCCACGTGTGGCTAATATTCCTGCCACAGTATATTGATTGAAAGGTGATTTCATGGGTGCGAGAAACAAAAATGAAAGAAGAAAACAAGAAATGAAAGAAGCCACTACCAAATGTATTAAGACAAAGCCAACTAAACTCTGTAAAGCACTTCAGCTCATCAAACACATTAACAATACCAATATCAAAATCGTCTCCTCTGTCGAAGATATATATTAATAAACAATTAGTAACTGGTCAAAGTGTAAATATTAATTATATATATATATATATATATATATATATATATATATATATATATATATATATATATATATATATATGTGTGTGGGTGTGTGTGTGTGTGTGTGTGTGTGTGTGTGTGTGTGTGTGTGCGTGCGTGCGTGCGTGCGTGCGTGCGTGCGTGCGTGCGTGCGTGCGTGCGTGCGCGCGTGCAGAAACACAATAACGTTGTTTGAAACTTTGTTACATTACTCAATTGCCTGTTCCTATGACACAACAACATAATTGATGTTGGTTACTATACATAATAATTTCAGTTTCAGAGCAGTGTGGTGTTGCAGCTTTAAATGGTAATTGCATTCTGGGCTGATTCGGAGAAATATAACATACAAGAAAAAAGCTAATTATTCATGTGTATAAAGCAGCAGTTAGGTATCATTTAGAATACTGTATACAAGGGTGGTTATAATATCGTACAAAAGGATGTATATACGCCTGGAAAAAATACAGAGGAGAACAACTAACATTATTAAGAGACACCTTAGATATGTAGAACGCCTAAAAGAAAATATGAACATATTTATATTGATATGTTTTTCTCACTGAAGAAATATAAAAGAACTCGAGGACATGAGGTAGCGTTTGTAAAGAATCAATGTATATTGGATATATATATATATATATATATATATATATATATATATATATATATATATATATATATATATATATATATATATATATATATATATATATATATATATATATATATATATATATATATATATATATATATATATATATATATATATATATATATATATATATATATATATATATATATATAAAGTAAATATTAAGGCACATACCTGCTTCCGTTGGCACTCCTGCTTCAGTTGATTTGGTTATAAGTGTTTCTGCTGTTGTGGGTACAGGTGTCCCTGCTGTAGTGTGTACAGGTGCCTCTGCTGTTGTAGGTACATGTGCATACGCTGTTGTAGGTACAGGTGCCTCTGCTGTTGTGGAGACAGGTGCCTCTGCTGTTGTGGGTACAAATGTCTCAGCTGCTGTGGGTACATGTGCTTCTGCTGTTGTGGGTAGAGTTGCCTCTGCTGTTGTGTGTACATGTGCCTCTGCTGTTGTGGGTACAGATGCCTCTGATGTTGTGTGTACAGGTGCCTCTGCTGTTGTGGGTACAGGTGCCTCTGCTGTTGTGGGTACATGTGCCTCTGCTGTTGTGGGTACAGGTGCCTCTGCTGTTGTGGGTACAGGTGCCTCTGCTGTTGTGGGTACAGGTGCCTCTGTTGTTGTGGGTACAGGTGCCTCTGTTGTTGTGGGTACATTTGCCTCTGCTGTTGTGGGTACAGATGCCTCTGCTGTTGTGGGTACAGGTGCCTCTGCTGTTGTGGGTACAGTGCATATACTATTGTGGGTACATATGCCTCTGCTGTTGTGGAGACATGTGTCTCTGCTGTTGTGGGTACAAATGTTTCTGCTGTTGTGGGTACATGTGCTTCTGCTGTTGTGGGTACAGTTGCCTCTGCTGTTGTGTGTACAGGTGCTTCTGCTGTTGTGGGTACAGGTGCCTCTTCTGTTGTGGGTACAGGTGCCTCTGCTGTTGTAGGTACATGTGCATATGCTGTTGTGGGTACATATGCCTCTGCTTTTATGGGTACAAATGTCTCTGCTGTTGTGGGTATATGTGCTTCTGCTGTTGTGGGTAGAGTTGCCTCTGCTGTTGTGTGTACATGTTCTTCAGCTGTTGTGGGTACAGGTGCCTCTTCTGTTGTGGGTACAGGTGCCTCTGCTGTTGTGGGTACAAGTGCCTCTGTTGTTGTGGGTGCATATGGCTCTGCTGTTGTGGGTACAAGTGCCTGTGCTGTTGTGGGTACAAGTGCCTCTGCTGTTGTGTGTACAGGTGCATCTGCTGTTGTAGGTACAGATTCCTCTGCTGTTGTGGGTACAGGTGCCTTTGCTGCTGTGGGTGCATATGGCTCTGCTGTTGTGGATACAAGTGCCTCTGTTGTTATTACAATTGCCTCTCCTGTTGTGGGTGAATGTGGCACTGCTGTTGTAGGTACAGATTCCTCTGCTGTTGTGGGTACAGTTGCCTCTGCTTGTGTGGGTACAAATGTTTCTGCTGTAGGGGGTACATGTGCTTCTACTGTTGTGGGTACAGTTGCCTCTGCTGTTGTGTGTACAGATTCTTCTGCTGTTGTGGGTACAGCTGCCTTTGCTGTTGTGGGTACAGGTGCCTCTGCTGTTGTGGGAAAAGGTGCCTCTGCTGTTGAGGGTGGATATGGCTCTGCTGTTCCGGGTACAAGTGCCTCTGTTGTTGTGGGTAAAAGTGTCTCTGCTGTTGTGGGTACAGTTGCCTGTGCTGTTGTGGGTACAAGTGTCTTTGTTGTTGTGTGTACAGGTTCTTCTGCTGTTGTGCGTATAGATTCTTCTGCTGTTGTGGGTACGGGTGCCTCTGCTGTTGTGGGAACAGATTCCTGTGCTGTTGTGGGTACAGGTGCCTCTGCTGTTTTTGGTGGATATGGCTCTGCTGTTGTGGGTTCAAGTGCCCCTGCTGTTATGGGTACAGTTGCCTCTGCTGTTGTGGGTGCATGTGCCTCTGCTGTTGTGGGTACAATTGCCTCTCCTGTTGTGGGTGCATGTGGCACTGATGTTGTAGGTACAGGTGACACTTCTGTTGTGGGTACAGGTGCCTCTGCTGTTGTAGGTACAGTTACATATGCTGTTGTAGGTACAGGTGACTCTTCTGCTGTATGTACAGGTGTCTCTGCTGTTGTGGGCACAGGTGCCTCCGCTGTTGCGGGTACAGGTGCCTCTGCTGTTGTAGGTACAGGTGCATTTGCTGTTGTAGGTTCATTTGCCTCAGTTGTTGTGGGTAAAAAAGTATATGCACTTGTGGGTACAGGTGCTTCTGCTGTTGCGTGTACAGGTGTCTCTGCTGTTGTGGGTACAGGTTCCTCTGCTGTCGTGGGTACAGGTTCTTCTGCTATTGTGGGTACCGGTGCCTCTCCAGTTGTGGGTGCATGTGGCACTGCTGTTGTTGGTACGGGTGCCTCTGCTGTTGTGGGTATATGTGCTTCTGCTGTTGTGGTTACAGGTTCCTCTGCTGTCGTGGGTACAGGTTCTTCTGCTATTGTGGGTACAGGTGCCTCTCCAGTTGTGGGGGCATGTGGCACTGCTGTTGTAGGTACGGGTGCCTCTGCTGTTGTGGGTACATGTGCTTCTGCTGTTGTGGGTACAGGTGCCTCTGCTGTTGAGGGTACAGTTTCCTCTGCTGTTGTGGGTATGGGTGCCTCTTCTGTTGTAGGTACAAGTGCCTTGGTTGTTGTGGGTACAATTGCCTCGGTTGTTGTGGGTACAGGTGCCTCTGCTGTTGTAGGTTCAGGTGCCTCTGCTGTTGTGGGTAAAAAAGTCTCTGCTATTGTGGGTACAGGTGCTTCTGCTATTGTGTGTACAGGTGTCTCTGCTGTTGTGGGCACAGGTGCCTCCGCTGTTGCAGGTACAGGTGCATCTGCTGTTGTAGGTACAGGTGCATCTGCTGTTGTAGGTACAGGTGCCTCTGCTTTTGTAGGTACAGGTGCATCTGCTGTTGTAGGTACAGGTGCCTCTGCTTTTGTAGGTACAGGTGCCTCTGCTGTCGTAGGTTCAGGTGCTTCTTCTGTTGTGGGTAAAAAAGTATCTGCTATTGTTGGTACAGGCGTTTCTGCTGTTGTGTGTACATAGGTTTCTGCTGTTGTGGGTACAGGTTCCTCTGCTGTTGTTGGTACAGGTTCTTCTGCTGTTGTGGTTACATGTGCCTCTGCTGTTGTGGGTACAGGTGCCCCTGCTGTTGTAGGTATAGGTGCATATGTTGTTGTGGGTACAGGTGCCTCTGCTGTTGTGTGTACATGTGCCTCTGCTGTTGTGGGTACAGGTGCCCCTGCTGTTGTAGGTATACGTGCTTGTGCTGTTGTAGGTACAGGTGCCTCTGTTGTTGTGGGTACATGTGTCTCTGCTGTTGTGTGTACAGGTGCCTCTGCTGTTGTGGGTACAATTGCCTCTCCTGTTGTGGGTGCATGTGGCACTGTTGTTGTAGGTACAGGTGCCTCTGCTGTTGTGGGTACATGTGTCTCTGCTGTTGTGTGTACAGGTGCCTCTTCTGTTGTGGGTACAATTGCCTCTCCTGTTGTGGGTGCATGTGGCACTGATGTTGTAGGTGCATGTGCCTCTGCTGTTGTAGGTACAGGTACATATGCTGTTGTAGGTACAGGTGACTCTTCTGCTGTAGGTATAGGTGTCTCTGCTGTTGTGGGCACAGGTGCCTCCGCTGTTGCGGGTACAGGTGCCTCTGCTGTTGTAGGTACAGGTGCATATGCTGTTGTAGGTTCAGGTGCCACTGCTCTTGTGGGTAAAAAAGTATATGCACTTGTGGGTACAGGTACTTCTGCTGTTGGGTGTACAGGTGTTTCTGCTGTTGTGGGCACATGTTCTTCTGCTGGTGTGGGTTCATGTGCCTCTGCTGTTGTGGGTACAGGTTCCTCTGCTCTCGTGGGTACAGGTTCTTTTGCTATTGTGGGTACAGGTGCCTCTCCAGTTGTGGGTGCATGTGGCACTGCTTTTGTAGATACGGTTGCCCCTGCTGTTGTGGGTACATGTGCTTCTGCTGTTGTGGGTAGAGTTGCCTCTGCTGGTGTGTGTACATGTTCTTCTGATGTTGTGGGTACAGGTGCCTCTGCTGTTGAGGGTACAGTTTCCTCTGCTGTTGTGGGTATAGGTGCCTCTTCTGTTGTAGGTACAAGTGCCTTGGTTGTTGTGGGTACAATTGCCTCGGTTGTTGTGGGTACCGGTGCCTCTGCTGTTGTAGGTTCAGGTGCCTCTGCTGTTGTGGGTAAAAAAGTCTCCGCTATTGTGGGTACAGGTGTCTCTGCTGTTGTGGGCACAGGTGCCTCCGCTGTTGCAGGTACAGGTGCCTCTGCTGTTGTAGGTACAGGTGCATCTGCTGTTGTAGGTACAGGTGCCTCTGCTTTTGTAGGTACAGGTGCCTCTGCTGTTGTAGGTTCAGGTGCTTCTGCTGTTGTTGGTAAAAAAGTCTCTGCTATTGTGGGTACAGGTGTTTCTGCTGTTGTGTGTAAATAGGTTTCTGCTGTTGTGGGTACAGGTTCCTCTGCTGTTGTGGGTACAGGTTCTTCTGCTGTTGTGGGTACATGTGCCTCTGCTGTTGTGGATACAGGTGCCCCTGCTGTTGTAGGTATAGGTGCATATGTTGTTGTGGGTACAGGTGCCTCTGCTGCTGTGTGTACATGTGTCCCTGCTGTTGTAGGTACAGGTGCAGATGCTGTTGTAGGAATACGTGCTTGTGCTGTTGTAGGTACAGGTGCCTCTGTTGTTGTGGGTACATGTTTCTCTGCTGTTGTGTGTACAGGTGCCTCTTCTGTTGTGGGTACAATTGCCTCTCCTGTTGTGGGTGCATGTGGCACTGCTGTTGTAGGTACAGGTGCCTCTGCTGTTGTAGGTACAGGTACATATGCTGTTGTAGGTACAGGTGACTCTTCTGCTGTAGGTATAGGTGTCTCTGCTGTTGTGGGCACAGGTGCCTCCGCTGTTGCGGGTACAGGTGCCTCTGCTGTTGTAGGTACAGCTGCATTTGCTGTTGTAAGTTCAGGTGCATCTGCTGTTGTGGGTAAAAAAGTATATGCACTTGTGGGTACAAGTGCTTCTGCTGTTGCGTGTACAGGTGTTTCTGCTGTTGTGGGCACATGTTCTTCTGCTGGTGTGGGTTCATGTACCTCTGCTGTTGTGCGTACAGGTTCCTCTGCTGTCGTGGGTACAGGTTCTTCTGCTATTGTGGGTACAGGTGCCTCTCCAGTTGTGGGTGCATGTGGCACTGCTGTTGTAGATACGGGTGCCTCTGCTGTTGTGGGTACATGTGCTTCTGCTGTTGTGGGTAGAGTTGCCTCTGTTAGTGTGTGTACATGTTCTTCTGATGTTGTGGGTACAGTTGCCTCTGCTGTTGAGGGTACAGTTTCCTCTGCTGTTGTGGGTATAGGTGCCTCTTCTGTTGTAGGTACAAGTGCCTTGGTTGTTGTGGGTACAATTGCCTCGGTTGTTGAGGGTACAGGTGCCTCTGCTGTTGTAGTTTCAGGTGCCTCTGCTGTTGTGGGTAAAAAAGTATCCGCTATTGTGGGTACAGGTGTCTCTGCTGTTGTGGGCACAGGTGCCTCCGCTGTTGCAGGTACAGGTGCCTCTGCTGTTGTAGGTACAGGTGCATCTGCTGTTGTAGGTACAGGTGCCTCTGCTTTTGTAGGTACAGGTGCCTCTGCTGTTGTAGGTTCAGGTGCTTCTGCTGTTGTGGGTAAAAAAGTCTCTGCTATTGTGGGTACAGGTGTTTCTGCTGTTGTGTGTACATAGGTTTCTGCTGTTGTGGGTACAGGTTCCTCTGCTGTTGTGGGTACAGGTTCTTCTGCTGTTGTGGGTACATGTGCCTCTGCTGTTGTGGGTACAGGTTCCTCTGCTGTTGTGGGTACAGGTTCTTCTGCTATTGTGGGTACAGGTGCCTCTCCAGTTGTGGGTGCATGTGGCACTGCTGTTGTAGATACGGGTGCCTCTGCTGTTGTGGGTACATGTGCTTCTGCTGTTGTGGGTAGAGTTGCCTCTGTTAGTGTGTGTACATGTTCTTCTGATGTTGTGGGTACAGGTGCCTCTGCTGTTGAGGGTACAGTTTCCTCTTCTGTTGTGGGTATAGGTGCCTCTTCTGTTGTAGGTACAAGTGCCTTTGTTGTTGTGGGTACAATTGTCTCGGTTGTTGAGGGTACAGGTGCCTCTGCTGTTGTAGGTTCAGGTGTCTCTGCTGTTGTGGGTAAAAAAGTCTCTGCTATTGTGGGTACAGGTGTTTCTGCTGTTGTGTGTAAATAGGTTTCTGCTGTTGTGGGTACAGGTTCCTCTGCTGTTGTGGGTACAGGTTCTTCTGCTGTTGTGGGTACATGTGCCTCTGCTGTTGTGGGTACAGGTGCCCCTGCTGTTGTAGGTATAGGTGCATATGTTGTTGTGGGTACAGGTGCCTCTGCTGCTGTGTGTACATGTGCCCCTGCTGTTGTAGGTACAGGTGCAGATGCTGTTGTAGGAATACGTGCTTGTGCTGTTGTAGGTACAGGTGCCTCTGTTGTTGTGGGTACATGTGTCTCTGCTGTTGTGTGTACAGGTGCCTCTTCTGTTGTGGGTACAATTGCCTCTCCTGTTGTGGGTGCATGTGGCACTGCTGTTGTAGGTACAGGTGCCTCTGCTGTTGTAGGTACAGGTACATATGCTGTTGTAGGTACAGGTGACTCTTCTGCTGTAGGTATAGGTGTCTCTGCTGTTGTGGGCACAGGTGCCTCCGCTGTTGCGGGTACAGGTGCCTCTGCTGTTGTAGGTACAGCTGCATTTGCTGTTGTAAGTTCAGGTGCCTCTGCTGTTGTGGGTAAAAAAGTATATGCACTTGTGGGTACAAGTGCTTCTGCTGTTGCGTGTACAGGTGTTTCTGCTGTTGTGGGCACATGTTCTTCTGCTGGTGTGGGTTCATGTACCTCTGCTGTTGTGCGTACAGGTTCCTCTGCTGTCGTGGGTACAGGTTCTTCTGCTATTGTGGGTACAGGTGCCTCTCCAGTTGTGGGTGCATGTGGCACTGCTGTTGTAGATACGGGTGCCTCTGCTGTTGTGGGTACATGTGCTTCTGCTGTTGTGGGTAGAGTTGCCTCTGTTAGTGTGTGTACATGTTCTTCTGATGTTGTGGGTACAGTTGCCTCTGCTGTTGAGGGTACAGTTTCCTCTGCTGTTGTGGGTATAGGTGCCTCTTCTGTTGTAGGTACAAGTGCCTTGGTTGTTGTGGGTACAATTGCCTCGGTTGTTGAGGGTACAGGTGCCTCTGCTGTTGTAGGTTCAGGTGCCTCTGCTGTTGTGGGTAAAAAAGTATCCGCTATTGTGGGTACAGGTGTCTCTGCTGTTGTGGGCACAGGTGCCTCCGCTGTTGCAGGTACAGGTGCCTCTGCTGTTGTAGGTACAGGTGCATCTGCTGTTGTAGGTACAGGTGCCTCTGCTTTTGTAGGTACAGGTGCCTCTGCTGTTGTAGGTTCAGGTGCTTCTGCTGTTGTGGGTAAAAAAGTCTCTGCTATTGTGGGTACAGGTGTTTCTGCTGTTGTGTGTACATAGGTTTCTGCTGTTGTGGGTACAGGTTCCTCTGCTGTTGTGGGTACAGGTTCTTCTGCTGTTGTGGGTACATGTGCCTCTGCTGTTGTGGGTACAGGTTCCTCTGCTGTTGTGGGTACAGGTTCTTCTGCTATTGTGGGTACAGGTGCCTCTCCAGTTGTGGGTGCATGTGGCACTGCTGTTGTAGATACGGGTGCCTCTGCTGTTGTGGGTACATGTGCTTCTGCTGTTGTGGGTAGAGTTGCCTCTGTTAGTGTGTGTACATGTTCTTCTGATGTTGTGGGTACAGGTGCCTCTGCTGTTGAGGGTACAGTTTCCTCTGCTGTTGTGGGTATAGGTGCCTCTTCTGTTGTAGGTACAAGTGCCTTTGTTGTTGTGGGTACAATTGCCTCGGTTGTTGAGGGTACAGGTGCCTCTGCTGTTGTAGGTTCAGGTGTCTCTGCTGTTGTGGGTAAAAAAGTCTCTGCTATTGTGGGTACAGGTGCTTCTGCTGTTGTGTGTACAGGTGTCTCTGCTGTTGTTGTCACAGGTGCCTCCGCTGTTGCAGGTACAGGTGCCTCTGCTGTTGTAGGTACAGGTGCATCTGCTGTTGTAGGTACAGGTGCCTCTGCTTTTGTAGGTACAGGTGCCTCTGCTGTTGTAGGTGCAGGTGCTTCTGCTGTTGTGGGTAAAAAAGTCTCTGCTATTGTGGGTACAGGTGTTTCTGCTGTTGTGTGTACATAAGTTTCTGCTGTTGTGGGTACAGGTTCCTCTGCTGTTGTGGGTACAGGTTCTTCTGCTGTTGTGGGTACATGTGCCTCTGCTGTTGTGGGTACAGGTTGCTCTGCTGTTGTGGGTACAGGTTCCTCTGCTGTTATGGATTCAGGTGCCTCTCCAGTTGTTGGTGCATGTGGCACTGCTGTTGTAGGTATGGGTGCCTCTGCTGTTGTGGGTAGAGTTGCCTCTGCTACTGTGTGTACATGTTCTTCTGGTGTTGTGGGCACAGGTGCCTCTGCTGTTATGGGTACAGTTGCCTCTGCTGTTGTAGGTACAGGTGCATATGCTGTTGTGGGTACATATGCCTCTGCTGTTGTGCGTATAGGTGCCTCTGCTGTAGTGGGTATATGTGCCTCTGCTGTTGTAGGTACAGGTTCATGTGCTGTTGTGGGTACAAGTTCCCCTGCTGTTGTGGGTCCAGGTGCCTCTGCTGTTGTGGGTACAGGTGCCTCCACTGTTGTAGGTAGAGTTGCCTCTACTGTTGTAGGTACAGGTGCTTCTGCTGTTGTGGGTGCTACTGTCGTGGGTACCTGTGCCTCTGCTGTTGTGGGTACAGTTGCCTCTGCTGTTGTGGGTACAGGTGCCTCTACTATTGTGGATACAGGTGCCTCTGCTGTTTTGGGTACAGCTGCCTCTGCTGTTGTGGGTACCCGTGCGTCTACTGTTGTGGGTACAGGTGCCTCTACTATTGCGGATACAGGTGCCTCTACTGTTGTGGGTACAGTTGCCTCTGCTGTTGTGGGTACCCGTGCGTCTACTGTTGTGGGTACAGTTGCCTCTGCTGTTGTGGGTACAGGTGTCAGGTGTCAATACAAAATAATACATCACACTTACAATGCTTTTATTTGACGGTTGTCCAAAGAATATATTCTGGGGAAATTTGAAATTAATGTCAGCCACAAAGCAGTTAGTACATGACGCAGAAGGGGATTATTATATAACACCATTTCGACAATGCCTTCTGAGTTTGTGGTGTGATTTGGTCCGTCAAACATTTAACATTAATGCTATCAAGAATAGTAATTGCTAATGAAATGTTTTATCAGTATACAGTTTTTAATATGTTAGTATGCTACATGGTGTCATATGACGAACGTGAATAAATGCATTAATAATAATAATTAGCTATCAAAAATATATTAAACTAGGCAACTTAATTGTTGGTGATGCGAATACACAGAAAGTTGTATAGCCAAACTCTTTTTCAGTTGTTTATGTCGGCAAGACTACAATTTGTACCATAATGTAGCTATGTTATAGCACAACTTGAGTAAACAAATACGTGGGGAATAGCAGGGGTGAGATTTAGCAAGTCATGGAAGGTAGCCAGTCGGGCTACCAACCTTGCAGAGTGAAGTAGCCCGACAGCTCCTTAGGTAGCCCACTTGCTAATCAATACTTGATAATAATGATAGAAAGTAAATACTTTGAAGATAGAATGTATGAGCGACATCAACGACAAATAAAAAAACAGTTTTGAAACATTTATTTTCAAGGCAGGATCAATACAATGTGATACATAATACAGAATAAAATAACGTATACAATGTGACAGGTTGTTTTGCTTTCATAACATGGTACACCAACAGTCTACACAAAAATTCTCCAAGCGTCACAGGGCATCAGGTCCTGTGAACTGAACAGTTTTGCTGATTTTTTTACAGGATCTTATTTTACTCTAGCTTAAAGAGACTTTAACCAGTTTCCCGATTAATTCACCAGAAGCCCTCCGCGCACCATGTAGATATATCTAACTATAATCGAGATAGCTTATGTTTTTATGTATGTATGTTTGTATGTATAATTATATGTGGTTATGCTAGCGTTTTTTTCCTAGACGGCTTGCACCTCGGGCGCCAAACTTTCAGGGATTAATCTACGACCCCACGAATGAAACGTAACGCCTTTATTTGTTTTCGAATTACCCCATATATCAAGGGTTCTGCTTGGTTTTTATGGTAAATCAAATGTTCGCTGCGTAAAAAACGTTAACTTCCAACAATCGCAGAAACCACGCGTGCCGCGGCGAATACTGAGCAGTTTATATTAATTATAGTAGAAATCACGCACCCACCCAATTGCCCTGAAGCATGATGACGTCAAAAGTGTAAACAAACTACTAGCGCAATGCATTGTGGGCTTAATTCAGGGTTCGCCTGCCATTTTGTTTAAAAATACGGCTGCTTTCGTTACGCTTTCCAACCTTTGTGTCGTTACTCTGCTGTGTCATCGTGTTAATTTTGCGTGTTTATGTGAGTCAATCGCAGCAAGAAACAACATGGCAGAGGCATTAGTTATATTTCAGGAAAGTGATATTAAGGGTGCGCTTTTGCCTGAGAAAGTTGTCGGAAAGAATACGACCGATGCACTCAGGCGTTGGATTAAATGCCGTGGCTTGACAAGCACAAACTCGGATAATTGTGGAAAGGGCAACCCAGCTCCCTTGTTGCGAGCAATATTGTCATCGGCCTCCACAAAGGCGAGGTCCAGCGGCCACATGGCATATGGCATTGAACATGAAAACGCTGCGGTACTGAAGTATCAAGAGGCTGCAACATCGCCCATCCATGTTCGAGAATGTGGACTGTTTGTGGACACCGAAAATGGTCAGCTAGCCGCTAGCCCGGATAGAATTGCATACATTGATGGACAAGGTGTTGTCATCGAAGTGAAGTGTCTCTCAGCCAGCAGGACACTGTCGCCACTTGAAGCTATTGAGCTTAAACAATGTGAGAGTGGTTTTGCCTACAGAATAGTGAATGGGGGTGTTTCGCTGAAAGAGAATCACCCCCACTATTACCAAGTACAAATGCAGATGGCAGTCACCGGCCTCACGCAGTGTCATCTGGTGATTTTTACTTCGCCTGAACATGATGTTTGTGTTTGCAAACTTGCATTTGACAAGCAGTTTTGGGAAACGGTGAAACCCAAATTGCTTGATTTTCATGCGTCATTTGTGATTCCTGCATTGGTTAATCAGATGTGCCGGTAAATGTTTCACAAATTAACTACTGCAGTAACATGTCCAATGTTCCAGCTATTTCATATTTCGGAAGCACCCGTCAAACATGTAATTTTATTTTTGGCAGTTAATAATTATACTAATGAGAAATGTACTAAGATGGCAAATTATTGGCATTTTCATCTTCAGAAAGTGTGTCTGCATAATCAGAGATGCCCAAATAATGTTTGTTTACAAGTAAAAACAGGTGGCGAAGTATTTTTTCAGACACCAACTGGAGCACTGTACATAATGCTCAATATGGTACATACTATAAATGTAATTTCTGTGACCAATACACTAGAAAACTGTATTGACTTTTGATGAATCAATAATTAAAAAAATTAGGCCATACTCTAATGCAATTACTACTATTCCCATTTTATGTCATTATATTTCTTGCAACTGTTGAAAACTCAGTAGCATACGAATGCCTTGTATACATGTATGAGTGAATGATGATTTTGCTACATGTACAAGAGTAGCAATAAACAATATAATGTATGAACACTAATTAATGTGGACATAAGAGTATGAACATGTAGGTCAGTTTATGCATAGACTTAACCCGGCTACGATGGTTGAAGGTCCAAACATATCATATGACAAAGTCTTATTCTATTCATCTTCTATCAATGGCGGCCAGAAAAGAACCAGCCTTCCGCACACTTGAAAAATATCCGAAATCATGTTCCAATATGTCAGAGGCACTGCCTGACGCAAAAATTGCCACTGCTTGATGCGCCCCATGCACCTCTCAACATGGATGCGCACTCTCGCAATGGATACGCTTTCTACAAGCTCTGGTATGTTCATCTGTTGCTTCCCATGAAGAAACTGTGGCGTTATCAGCCTGATCCCTTTCCTGCCCAGCCAGCTGGCGCACGTCCAGCCACGATCAGCCATCATTGCATCACCAGGCTGCATCAGTTCTCTCAGCTTTGAATGGTTTGTGATGGCATTGTCACTGATGGAGCCTTCATACAGTTCGCTGATGAATGTCGGCACACCACTGGGTGAAATACCGACCAGTGCTTTGTGTGTGTTACACGCTTTGTAGCTACTGTATGTTGCACACTGCACCTCAAAGTCTGAAGGTCTCTCTGTTCTGATTTCGGTGCAGTCAACGATGACACGTACATCACGATATAGGGGTTTGAAGCAAGCTGGCATATATTTCTTTACTTTGCCGCGTGGCAGCCAGATGTTGATGCTTGACAGCACAATGTGGAGAAGTTTAATCCACGTGATGAATAATCGCGACACGTGTGATTCGTGGATGTGGAAACGTTCGGCCAGGTCATTGTTGGCACTGCCACGTTTAAGCTTCACCAACACCAAGAACAGCTCATCAATAGGGCACAACTTTCGCCTTGGTCCACATTTTAGACCGGCATCACATTCAGCATTTGCTGAACCCCAGTAACGTATGCTGTTCGTGTTCGGTTCGACATAATGCTCCCAGAAGATTTTGAGTGCATCGTAGGAATAAAACCCAGTCCAGAATCGAATATCGGCATCACTGCCCTCAAATCGTGATAGCTTGAAGCAATCCAAATCACGCAAGACAGACAATGTTTCTGCCTGCTCCTTGTAGCCACGTAACAACTTTATCAGCACAAGCATGAGGCGTTTAGCTGCTGTAATGTCAGCTGTGTCAGATGCAAGCCAACTCTCGATTTGTTGCAGAAGATGCTGCAAGTGATCTTGCATCAAAACATGCGTGTCTTCATAGTATGGTCTCATCTGCAACATATCATTATGAACATAACTTAAACGTAGTGAATACCACAACATTTAGACAAAATATTATATAGGGATGGCAGCACTATGAATCGTTGTCTTGTTACCTGATATACAGTTTTGCACTCTATATAATTATGTCAGTGTGCATTTGTTCATATTGTACATATGAATAGCATAACCTAGTCAAATAAATGTTATGCATGTGCTTGATTTTTATAGTAAGGCTACTTGACTGTTTGTGGTTGTTGTGGGGGCTTCATGATATGAAATATGGCATCAATATGCACGTGACATAAACATATCTTTTAATAGGGCATTGCATAACTATATGGACATGTGTACCTTCAATGCTGTTCAGAGAAATAATAAATATATGATTATCTTTTAACGATCACTCTGTTTATTTTTCTTGTTTATGTCAAGCCAATGCACATGTATTGTGAATGCCTACATTATTATATGTAAAAAACTAATACTCTCAATACAATTTCCATGTTCACTTTTGAATCTCATCAGCTCCATCTTCACAGTTAATGACATGTGCACACTAAAGTGAAAAGTAGACATTTTGTTAAGGTGAGAACTGTCTAAAATTGTACGCCAATTAGTCTTGTATTCTTACATTGTCCTTAGTACAAGGTGTACTGTTATCTGTGCGAACTTCAGTGATACTTTCGACATCTCTGTCGTCTCGAACATCTGTATCACCTAGGTCTAGGATTGGTACTTGTACATCCGAGTCATCTGGGATCAAAGCCTTCCTTGCCTGGACACACAAAATGAACCATTAAAAATATGTTATTGATGTATGCCTAATAATTATTATACTGCTCTGAATGACTGGTAACTATTATGTGTATATATATATATATATATATATATATATATATATATATATATATATATATATATATATATATATATATATATATATATATATATATATATATATATATGTGCGTGTGCGTGCGTGCTTGTAGTATAACAAATAAGATTACGTATGCGTATTTTGCCCTGGTGCAGTGAAAAACAATGGGCATTGACACTAACAAGAATGCAGTGCCATTCATAGCATTGATAAGAAATAAGTAGTCACTTACACTGTTCATGGCGACGTTGGGTTCCTGTTGATGTGTCGAGTTCAGTGTGTGCCGAACGCGCACAGTCTTGCTGGCAGACTTCGGTCTGTCTAATGTGAGGAGCCTAGGACTGTTCGCCTTTGCGGTGTAGCTGTGGTCGTGACTTTGTCTTGTGACTTCGTCGTTATACTTTTCAACAACCGCTTCCCATTCCGATGTCCACGGAAATATGGTGGGGTGATTAATGTCGTAGGTCTTGCGACCGCCGCAAAAATGCAAACTGCACACACTCGTGCCTTTCGAGTTCATCTTCAAATTACCGTTACGAATAGATGAAACCCAACGCTTACGCACCTTCGCATCTTTAGGAAGTGTATAAAATTTCAGAGTCGTATGCCGTTTACTGGTTGCGTGACAATACGGTACACAACAATTAGTTTTCGTCATGATAATCGTCGACAATAAGTATAACGCTGTGCGTCCGTGCATATTTATCGCGTCCGGCTAGCTGGACCCTGATTCAATCCCAGTGTGCACTGCGCAGAGTGTTATGTTTACGCGGCTGACGTCATCATGCAATGGATCTATACACAATAAAAAGACAGTAGAAAGCAGATAGTCTACTATTCTACAACCAACACAAGTATCCATGCGTGTTCACGCGTCCTTCTACATTTTGAACTTGCAACGAGTGTTGTTTCTGTTAATACGTTCGAGCGTATTGATGGCATATTGGCCTGAGGCATTTAATAAACATTGCTATCATGACTCTCACGTATGAACTACCACGTTATCCCGTTCTGGGATGGACATTTTTGCTAGTATGTATAAAAGTGGCGCTACACTGCACCAAGACTATTAACATGACCGGTTATTATTTCAGTGTAGAATGACCGTTCAGATATATGTTCAGCGTCGATGTGATTGATTAAAAATACAATGAATGCTCCCTATTGATATCGCTTCGGCTACGGTTTGGCAACATTTCTTGCAATGTCAAACGTGTCATAAAAACACTATTTATGGTTAACATAAATGGGATATAGCCAGGACAACTTATTTTTGTTGGGTTTAAAATAATGCAGCTCCGACATAAATATTTCAAGTCGCCATGCGGGCTACTGTTTTAAAAGATTGAAGTCGCCCGAAGCCATTTTTAGGCGCCATTGGCGACCGGGCGACCGCTAAATCTCACCCCTGGAATAGACGGAATTTTCATGGAATTTCCTGCGAATATTCTGTGTTCGTTACCCGCGGCTGTTTAGTGAACGTTCTTAGAGCATTAAACGATTACTTTCATGTTGATGAATAAGGACTAATACAATGAACAACGCTTATTTATGTACTAATGATTCGTTATTTTTATTAAGATTTTAAATGTTACATGGCTACTTCCAACTTAAAGATTATACCATTACAATCTCACAACGACCCCAAAACGTAATGTTTACCATTGCCAATTTGGTACTTCCAAGAGCCGTCCTAGGAACGATTTGTATTTGATGGGAATGACACTTTTATATCTAAGATTTGTAAAAGAAACTGCACATGAAGCTGCACCAAAACTCATGTTACTTATCATCTATTATAATACAACGATGAATTGGGATGGTTTGTTTTATTGGTAGTGGTTTATTGTATTTTATTACGACATAGCTATATTTAACTTACTATGGTGTGTCCACACAGCTAACATTACTAAACTGCAATTAGATGCGTATTGCCACAAGAGAGACGAAGTCACTATACATGAAGCGAATTTAAAAGCGATCTCAAAACAGTACTACGGATACATTAGAAATGCATAAGAAATAAGCTAAGCTGGGTTGGATTAATTGTCCATCTCCGTGTCGAGTCGCAGCAACGAGGACTTAGTACAACAGAAAAGTCCGCAAGATGTCGCTACTATAATTGAAGGTATTATAGTAGCGGCGTCTTGCGGACTTACCGTGAAGCTCGCCTTTGTGAAATGTAGTTGATTCTGACAGTTATGTAAAAAAAGTAAATGTGATGTTACTATCACGTTACATGTGTAGATGCATGGTACATAACGAATTCGGTACTTTTGCAGTATATATACCACTTATATACTTATGTACTTATGTAGTGGTATAACATTTATAATCAGAGTATGTGTGTAGGATGGTCAAGCAATTTGCCTGACAATGTTGGTGTCACGAATGGTGTGAGACGTGCTGCCCAGTAAACAAATAACATTGTTATAACATTTTACAAGCTTAATTAAGCATTATAGCAAAAATATTGTTCAATATAACATTTTTTAGATGTAAATAATACAGATGTTTTTAGGATAACATAGTTTTACAGTGATGTTTTAAATATATTTTTAAACTTAAAAAAAGCATGGTTTTGGGCCTATGCACTTAAGAGATAATAAGAAATAATCACATGCAACCAAAATCAAGAATATCACGCCAGGGGCCGAATGCATGGGCCAGGACTAACCTCTTAAGTCATAGCTTAACGCATAGGCTATAGCGTAAACCCGTTAGTCGGTATGCACGAGCACTAATTAGGCTCAATTTCCCGGGATTTTCCGCGTAGTCGCGACGTATCGTTACGCCAAAGAACCACTAGGACTAACTCCTTAGTCCATAGCGCAACTCGTGAAAAATGGCGGTTGTGATAGTTTGGCGGAGACGACTGAGATGAAATCTGCGGCGAAATAGGATATTCTGGGATAGGATGAATCCGCTAGAAATATATGATGACACGGAATTGTATTCCAAGTTCAGATATTCTGCGAATTGTAGACGAACTGAGAAATGATTTGGAATTCCCAGTAACACGGCAAGGCCCCCTGCTGGTGGCATTCCATTTGATGGTAGCATTGCGTATGTATGCCATAGGATGTTTCCAGAACTTGGTGGCTGAGACAATCGGCATTGTCGAGGACCATACATCGAGTGACCAACGCGTTGGTTTATCGAATGCACAATTGGGTGTGTGTCTGCCAACGCAACAAGAAGCCGACCAACAGAAATGCTAAAAAATCATGATTGTCTTCCTTGGTGAACTCTTCTTAACGTTGTTATATGATCGGCCAGAGGGAAGTCACGCCCATGATAGGCCTTGACTCGCACAGTGTTTACAATTTGGATCTCAACTATTTTGATCCATACTAGATCTAACGACTGAAGTCAATTATTTCGATGCTTTGATCAAGGCTATTTTTATTAAACAGACTGCGCACATTACTTAAGCTAGACATACACTACACATCGGGATATACACTAACCCGATTCGCGATTGGTTGAATCATTTCAGGAAGCAACCTTAACGTAAATTAGCATGCTAGCCACACTACTTCAGACATAGCTTATTGTGTATATTCCTGCTGTATATTGTTCGTATACACCAGGCTTTTTAACGGACACTGGGCTACGTTATCTACCGAAATCGTAATGCCAGACTTGTTTGAAATTCCGTCCTATCCTGTACAAACCAGCGTCATCCGCGCACAGTATATATTTATATATATATATATATATATATATATATATATATATATATATATATATATATATATATATATATATATATATATATATATATATATATATAAGTTTGTTCTTATATAGCGCATACTCCTGTAGATAGAGCAACGCGTTACTATAAAATAATACATATATACATATGCACATAAGGATTTGATTTATATATATATATATATATATATATATATATATATATATATATATATATATATATA